>VWZY01002280.1:2640-23328 GCA_013399075.1 Chloroceryle aenea
TGTTTTTTTGTTTTTTTTTTTTTGTTAAATCCAAACAACAGAATCAGGTTTACAGTGGTTTGAGAATCATACTTTCATGCATGATCAAAAGATCAAATCATGATTGAATATCTAAATAGTAACAGAAATTGTTACATCAGATTAATTTCTTTCAGGTCAAGGAACAGTTATGGGAAATTAGCAGGTGAGTAAAGAAACCTTTGTAATAAAGACTGTATTTTGGTCCAAAACACTGTGGACATTTTGCTAAGTCAAGGCAAATAGTCAAGTTGACTATTATTGGTGTCTTGACAAGGTAGAAAGCAAGAATTTCTTTGTTCTGTGATTATGGCAAAATTATATTTATTTGTATAGATGAAACAAAGTAATGAATAGGGGGAGAATCTATTAATTTGAAAGTATTTTGCCCTTACCTGTAGCAGGTTGGCTTATCAGATTATTCCCTACTAAGATATGCTTTGAAAATATGACATAGTTTTAAAAGTATACTGCAATATATCATAAGGTCCAACCACTGTCATATGAAAGAGTAATAGTGAGCATCCTTTTCAGACATTCTGGTTTTTTATTTTGTCTTTCTCCATTGACTGTTTTTTGAATCAGACATAATTTTGGCATGTTCAAACCATTCAGTAATTCCAGGTTTTTTTAGGAGCTTTATTTACATTTAAAATGCTGAAAGTTCAAAATAAAAATACTGGGTTTACTCTATTTTTTACTCTATTGTAAATTATAATACATTCATGATCCCAGTAAGTACAGTACACTAGCACAGGAGAAAAAAATTAAGAAAAAAAGAAGTGAGGAATTATGTAAATTCTGTAATGAAATTTCATTAAGTGGTAGACATGATGTGATCTAAGAAGGTAAGGACCATTTTTATCTTAGCTGCAAATAAGATTAAAATAGTTACCAGACATTTTAGCTGCTGTTCACTAGGCAGCCTCTTGCTTTGGAATCACTGAAATTCAATAGGAGCTGAACTGCATGTTCAGGGGTCAGAGATGAGCCTGAAGGGAGTTGGTGGGTGTAAGTCATAAATTGTGACTCCTACTTAACCTTCTGGTGGCAGCATAATGTGGACAGTGTAAAGTGGTATTTCAAAGATAGTTCATTCCAAATATAGCTCAGAAATTTCAAACAAGGGATACAGTTCTCATGCCTAGCTATGAAAATTTGAGCTTCTCTACATTTGTATCATCAGCCATTAGACATAAACACAGAACTAGGTCTAGGAAATTCAGTAGAAGTGCCACATCAATAGAAGGTACTCTAATATAAAATTCTGCTTGTTAAAACTTTTGTTATGAAACAGATTTCAATAATAAGGAAGGTCTGAAAATATTTGGAAATTGGACAGTCTTTGCTTATACTGTTGAAACTCATGTAACTTGCACTGAGTGATTTTTTTACTCGTAGAAAAGATCATATGATGTTTCTGAACAGATTATTCTAGCAAAAAGAGTTTAACATATTTCCGCAGTGTGAATGTGAATCTGACTCTGATTCTCTTGGTCTGCTTTTGAACATGTAAAAGATAAACATCTCAGTAATATGACTGTAGGCAAGATGTAAAAATCATCAATTCCATGTTTTCCAATATATTCCTTATTTTCCTTCAGTAGTGAAGCCTATTATCTTTCACCCCACATAGAAAAAGCAATCTGTTATCTTTCTAATATGTAAGACAGCAGAGAAAACCTTTAGCAGAGAAAGTTGAATTCAGACATTTTCCGGTATGCTGCTTGGGGAAAGATTGTATATGGTAGCTTGTGACACCACTGACAGTTCAACTTTCTAAAAATAATTTCCATCAATTCTCTTATCTAGCAATGGAGCTGATGGCCCTATCTTTGAGTACCTTCTGAGTTTATGTTGCACAAGACAGAGACTTCGGAATTATGTGGTTAAATACATATCATCATCTGGATACTGCACACCGATGACCCCTACTAATCAAGGAAGTGCCATATAGCATTGCAATGTTTCTTTGTTTCACTGATTCTTTCTTGCCAGCTGTTTCTAGATGATCTGTCATGTGATACCATGACACAGCTAAACTCTCATCTCATATAGTGACACCAGAGGGCAATCCTTCATTTTACCATTTGTTAAAATGTTGTGCTCAATCCACCCAGCACACCAGTGGAGGGTCTGTGTTAATCAAAGGAAACAAAATGCTGGTAAATTAGTTCACTTACAGTATAGACATAGCATAGGAGCCCTGGAATATCTTGTGATGTCACACCTATAAATATTAATATATATTTCACCAAAACTTTTCAAGAATAGGAATATTATATTATCCTATATAACAATGAACAGATGAATATAAGATATCTACTGCAAATGAAATAAGAAGCATAACACAGAGCTAGATCTCAATACTAGAGTGGAAGAAGCTGTTCTCCAATCCCCCATTCTAGCCAAGCAAGTTTGGAGTCTGTGGTTCTTGCTATTGTACAGGCATCCATTAAAACATCTTAAAAGATTAACGCACAATAAAACTAGCAGATGAATGTTTCAAGGAGAAAAACAAAAACAATCAAACAAAAACCCCTTAACCCCATAGTTTAGTAGGAGAGGGTTTAAAATAGTAAGAATATGTTTGGGTTTTTTTGCAGTGTAGCAGGTTAGTTATCTTTCTGAGTAGATGAGACCGTTCAAGAACATGGGAAAAAAAAAACCTCTAGGACTTGTTTAACATTAAGATTTTGACACAGAATGGAAGCGCAGCAAGGAAGCAAAATGTTAAAACACTGACTATATCCTTTACTTGTTTAAATGCATATTTATGGATTTCTCAAGCCCTGTGCCCACATAAGTCACTCACTTGCTTAGGTTTACATAGAGAGTCCTGCTAGGGAATACCTAAAGGCATTGTATAAAATCGATACAAGTACAAATATGCTTAAATATTCATGGATACAGATGTCTAATGGCACATGGTCTCAGTTTAGTCTGAAAAGCAGGCAGAGTTTCTGAGTATTTATTCTTTTCATATTCAAGAACACAACAATTTCACAGTGAAGAGTTCATTAGAAATGCATTAGATTAGATGAATACAAAACTGTACGAATAACTACATGCTCAGTAAAAAGCCTGATACCATTATGCTCTATGGTGGCAGATGAGCAGTTAGAAAAGAAGATATGAAAGCTGTACAGCTGCTTCATAAGCCTCACAGCAGCCCAATATTTTCAGTGGCTATAAAATCTTGTAACCTTAACTCACTTTCTGTGGGAAAGATGAAAAAGTACTATATCGTAACATCAATAACCCATAAATTACTCCCCTCCAAATTTAGCAGCACTTCTTATTATTAATGTATTCATGTTACACGGATTTCTCTAGACACCACTTCTTTCCAAAAATCCCTGATTTCCCTACTCCAGATTCTTTTCAAGCCACCCAATAATGTGATTTATCTGCAGAGTTATTCTAAGGAGCACTATTTTAACAGGCATGAATTATCTGAGGCGAATATGATGGATATGAAATGACAGTCTCCATGAGGTAAAGAGCTGTTGAATTCTTATTTTCAACAGATTCACATTTCCTAAATGATTAACTATTGAACTGGGGCAGACTAACATTTTTTTTTTTTCTGTTCCTGAACACACTTTATAATCTCCCACAGAGTGCTTTGGTGCCAATATGAGTGCTATTTCCATTAGTAGCTAATAAAAGCTGTTAAAAGTAAAGTTGTGACTCTTCCTGTTGTGTTTACACTGAAGGCCTACTACCTATCTTTATGAAAGTTCACTAAGGTTTAAAGGTTGTACTAGATGGTCCTTGAGGTCCCTTCCAACCTCATATTCTATGATTCACTGACATTAGATAGTGTATTAAAAATCATCAGTAGAAGATACAAGACACATTTCCAAGTCTTCCCAAAGCCTTGGTGCCTCTCACAATATCATAAAATGCCTCCAAGGGCTATTACAGCAGTACTTTTTGAAAAGTATTTCACAGTATTTTTACAGATGCAGTCACCATGGGCAATCATTTCTAAAGTAAGGACCATGAAGAGGTCTGTCCTGTACAAAAGGTCATGGGAATATTCTGTGATTAAAGCTCAGCATCTGACTTCCTAATCTACACCAAACAAGACACTTGTTTTGGCAGTCAAGCTGAAAATTTAATGGCTTGCACAGACTCTGTGTTGGTGTTTGATCATAGACAGGTTACAGACTCTAGTGTGATACCTGTCCATTCAATATTTTTTGTATAGTTCAGTTGCTACAGTGGCTTTCATGGCTGCACAGATCAGGACTTAATTTGGATTAAAAAAAACACATAGAGACAAGTGTGTCTCATACAAAAAAAACCCAGATATACATACTTTAGTATTATATGCCCTGTAGATGTGTGCATATGTATGAGACTTGGCTTAACTTTCTGTATGTATTGGAATTCTTTTCATATAGGATCACAGAACTTACAATCCCATTAAAGAAAAAAAAAAAATTAAAAAAGGACAAACCCAGTTATTTTAAAGCTGTATTGAAACCAAATCTCTATTTTTAGAGCAAATGGTCAGATTACTTCAAATAAAAAAAATAAAGAAGTTCTGCAAACTGGAATTAGACAATGATTACCCTACAAAAGTGAGGCATTTTAGTATATATTTTTAGTGAAAGTTTGAGGGTACCTTATCTTCTTACATAGCAAAAAGCAGAAAGGGATAAGATACTTTCTCAATAAGACCATCTAATTCTTCATCTTTAAATGATGATAAGTCAGGAAAGTCACTGACTGATTGTTTATCATTTGATTTTAGAAATCTGACCTGCTGTCTAAGAATTGAGCTGTAACAAACTAATTCTAGGACCTTTACAAAATTAAGCGAAATATTTCCAGAATTTTTCTATATAAGTGAAAACTTGAAATGCAAAGGTTTACTCCTACAAAAATAATAGAATTACATCATGAATTTTGGATTTGTGTGAATTAAAGTGCTAAGGTAGCTGTTACTTTTCTTGTGAGAAAGAAAATCATCCCTCCTACTGAGTTATGTCCGTAAAACCAGTGTAAAAGCTATGTTTAAAGTTGAAATAATTCTTTATTTCTAATTTGTTCCCATTAGTATTTTCTGAATAATTATTGCTTATATTTGAAGTTTCTCAGCTTCCTTTTCACAAGCTAAAAGCATATCTTTTTGAAAAATACTTTGAATTACAGCAATTAATTTTTCATATGTGAAGAATCGCATCTATTAGAACTTTTTTCCTTGTGTTCTTTGTCTATACAGATTCTGGGAGAAGTGTATCACTTGAACTATGTAAAAGGTGTATTTTTTTAAAACAGTCACAAATATTTAAAAGGCAGATGATCATACCTATGCCCTACTGGACTCCATAACCACAAGGGGGCAGAACAAACATTAATCACAGAAATCCAACTTTCCTTTCTTTCAAGACACTTGAAACTTTCAGTTTCTAAGCCTAGCACCAGATTTCTTTTCCAGATGGATTAAAAAAATCTTTGCTAGAGACATTTTTCTAGGTAGTTTCTACATCCTTACCTTTAATGTTTTAAATATATTTTACACACACAGAGACATACACACACACACAGATACACACATAAAAATTATATTAGTCTTCAGAAACCAAGGATGACTAAATAAAAAAGTTGGGGTTTTTTTTTTTTACTCCTTACTTTTTCAAGTAAAAGCATTTTAGATTTTTTTTTTTTTAAAAAAAAGAAAGAAATAAAATTAAAAAAAAAAAAAGAAAGAAAAGAGTGTTTTCAATTTAAGCCTGAAAGTTTTATTTTAATTCTGACAATGATTCAGGATGGGAATGTGCCAGCACTGTAATCCTGGCAAGGCAAGTAAGACATTAGAATGATTATAATGTGACTTATATTAATAGTTTAGGAGCCAGTGTGGTCTTTTTAGTGAATATAGCATGTGTATGTTAAAATAAGTGAAATAGTATTATTACATTTTATTTTGATACATTACTTCCTGACTTTATGATAAACTTAAAGGCCAAAATACCTTCTACAGTAATGGATTTTCTTTCTCTGTATTATATAAGGAAAATACAGCATGTACAGAAAGGCTAGCATTTAACTATTGCTTAAGTGGCCTGTGAGTTTCAGCATTCACAATTCTTTGCTAATTAAATACAACACAGAAAAATGGGAGAGAGTTGATGGACTAGAAGTAATCCGCATTCAAACAGTAGCAAGTTCTATTTACAAACAGAATCTATTTCAAAGCAGTTGGAGGGCATTTTCATAAAAAAATTAGCACAAAAATTTTAGTTTATGTATTACATTCATATTTCTCTGCTTCCCAAACGATCAAGTGGTAGTCAGACTGAGACACGTGCCACCTTCATTCTGGCTCCCAGGAAAGTGCTATGCTGCATACTTTTATGGAGTTTTAATGAGCTGAAGAGAACTGAGAACATCTGACCTGTCAGGAGACCAACCTGTGTATTAACACACATACATATAGGTGCATGTGTATAAACATATTAACACACATAAAAATATGTAATGCATCACATATACCTTTTCTGCCTCTGACAGGCAAGAACTGCATACAGAACAATATGTTATTATAGATCACCTAATGGTCAGACTGAGAATAATGCTGCTGCTAGACAGACATGCTGCAAATTTCTTTGCTCAAAGGCAAAGAATGAATTTTCTTATCTTCATGTTATACGAACGACAGCCTAAATACCAGGGCATTATGCTGTGGCATTTTGAGAGGATGCTGCTTTTCATACTGAGGTGGAATGAACTTGATCTCACGTTGCCAGCAATTTATGGACCTCACAGCACACAGCCTTATAGGAATTGCAAGATTTCTAATCTTGGGATTAGAATTCAAGATGATCTTGGCAAACTGAAGAAATAATCTGTAAAGCAGTGCTCCACAACCTGTCTCTTAGGGATCATCCTAAAGCTTCATGGCAAAACTTAAGAGTATAAAAAATTAACCCCTGTTGTTCTGGCCACAAGTTTTTTTGTCTCAATTGCAATTCATTTTAATACCAGTTTGGTGAATTTAATGAACAGACTGGGTTTTGTACCACAAAAAGTGAGTCAGATATTGACTTAATGGATTTGGAGAAGGCTTGGATGAGTCATTCTTCTCCCTCCTAATTGATATTGCTATGACATGCTAAATGTATCCCTAAATAGCAAAATAATTTATAGAATGTTCTTTTCTGGCTGTTAATTGTGCAGCTGGATAACTGCATTTAAAAGCTCATCCAATTCACTTGAAATCACTAGAAGGTTTTCCACTGACTCAGAGGAATCTGAAGTAGCTTTTGAGGGATCATTGTCAAAGGCAAGAGGTGATTTGACTGCATAAAAAGCTTTGGGATCATTTTACTATAAATGTTCTATATCCTTAGAGTTTCTCCAAAGCCCCAAGGACAGAAGAAACCTTCCTTTATCATCCTTCTACATTTCTAAGAAGGAAATAAATCTGCTGTTTGGTTTGGTGTTTTGTTTTGGGCTTTTTAAGGACTCTGACCTTTTCCAATAGCCTTAGAACATATCATGCATACAAACTGAGGGCCACAAAGCAGTTCACAGTTTAAGAGTTTGAGTAAGAGCTCCTTTTGCTCTCAACTTACGTAGTATTATTTACTTTTGATGTATGTCTTAAAAAGTGCATATATTACAAATATTTACAATAAGCTTTGCTGTGATGGTCTTATGTTTCTTGTCTCTGGTGTTTAATCTTCTGGCCACTGAAACTAGGAATAAAAATGATAAATTTACAGTGAAAAAATCAAATTATATTGTCAAAATTGCCAGGAGCAATTAAATAACTTGGTCATTCATTAATTATTGGCATGCAGTATTCACTAACATAATACCCTGGGAAAGTGACAACAGTCTTCTTTAGTGCTCTTTAAGACAGATATTCCAAATGGTGCTAAAAATACAATATATCAAAATATATGCTCTACTTTCCTACTGGGAAAATAGGAGAATAAACATATTCAGCTACTGGAAAAATGCAAAGTTAATGAGAAGACAAGATAATTAACTTTATCTTATGTAGAGAAACTAAAATATTTTGTGGTACCTTACTCTATGAAACAAGTTCAGTTTTTAAAAGACTGAAGAAATAATCCAAAGGGAGGAAACCCTTTGTATGCATAACGATATCAGCTCTGGACTTTTTATGGCAGTTAAGAATTGAGCTAAAAAGATAACAAAAAGTAGATATGTCTCATTTTCTTATTAGTTTAGCATATTTTATTTTATTTTATTTTATTTGAAAGTCACTACTTGAGTTCTGATAAAGAAAGGAGATTCCAGAGTCAATCCAATGAATGGCACACTCAAACTGACACACAGACATGAGTTTCTTCCAGCTTATCTCAGCTGCAGTAACAGGGTTGTGGTCTATCCAGAGCTTTAAAGGTCATGAAAACACCTTGAATTGAGCTAAGAGTGTCAACATGAAGATTTGCCTAAGGGTAAAATATTTAATTGTCTGTGTAATGAGAAGTTATCCATCATTCTACCCACAATAGAGTTAACAGTGTGAAAGTTAGAAAACAGTTGATCGATTTTCAGTAGGAAAATGTTAGGAAGACGTAGTCACAGGGCTCATTCTCAGATGATGTCAAGTTATCTTGACATAAGATTTATTCTCTGGGCCCTTCACCAGCTTCATTGTCCTCCTCTGATGGAGCGAGTGCAGAGGAGGGCAACAAAGCTAGTGAAGGGCCCAGAGAATTAATCTTATGAAGCGCGATTGAAGGAGCTGGGAGTTTAGTTTGAGGAAGAGGAGGCTAAGGGGAGACTTCACTCTCTACAGCTACCTGAAAGGACATTGTAGACAGGTTGGTGCTGCTCTCTTCTCACCAGTAGTTAGTGATAGAACAAGAGGGAATGGATTCAAACTGCGACAGAGTAGGTTTAGACTGGACATTAGGGAAATTTTTTTCACAGAAAGTAGTCAGACACTGGAATAGGCTGCCCAGGGAGGTGGTTGAATCACCATTCCTGGATGCATTTAAGGGTTGTTTAGCTGTGGTGTTGAGGCACATGGTTTAGCGGTGAACTTTGCAGAGTAGTGTTAATGGTTGGACTTGATGATCCCAAGGGTCATTTCCAACCTGAATGATTCTATGATCACTGTCCTAAGAGTGGAACAGCAGCAATATGTACAGTTAGATCCCATGGTTCTCAGGAGGGAATAAAAAAACAAACAAACAAACAAAAAGTGCAGCCAAGAGAGCAGTGGACTGGGGTCCTTTGAGAGCTTCTTGTTCTCCAGTTCATGACAGAACTTTCAGAACTGCCAGTTTTATCCATATCAGACCATACAGACTCAGACTTACTTACATCTCACCTTCACTTAAGTAAACAAAAATATCAACTAACTTTTTCACACAACAGCTTCAATAAGTCTTATTTCACTGATTTAGAAAATGGAAATGGAAATTCTGAACTTATGTAGTTACCTAGCTCCATAGCAAGTCTATTCTTCCCTACAGGAAGCAGTTGGATTGTCTGTAAGAAGACATTTTATTCAAGTATCTATCAACAACTCAACATGCCTGTTCACATGAACAAATTCCATGAAAGTCTATATCCGGGATGAAATTAAGGCAGTGAGAACTTAGGCACATGTGCTTTTTTGTTCCCTGATTTAGCTCTACCAAAAAAATCACAAACTCTTCAGAGATCTCCAGCACCATTTAAAGTGGGTGACTCAACTTTCTGTGGTTACTTAATATCCACTAAAATTAAAAATAAAATAATAATAGTAATAAAAAGCAAACAAACAAACAAAAATCAACAGCAACAAAACAAACAGCAGACAAACAAAGAAAACCCAAACATGAAAGAAAAAACGCAGCAGGTGCAATAATTGTTTAATATCACCATACTATATCACTAAAAGAATACATACCATTGAACTGTAATCCATCCATTTTTGGAGGGATGGGCTTTACTATAAGCAGTGCTAGTTCTGGCCAGTGCTTGAAGAATTATTTGAGCAATGAAACAGACAGAGAAAAATGCCAAGTACAGTTGAGAAGAAAAGTTTCCAGTCCAGTTTCCTGAGAAAATTAAAATATAAGTTAATATTTAAGCAAATAAAACAAGTTTGTGTGAATTTAATGGTGTGTTCAAAGGTTTTTATCACACACATGTCAAATAGTCTGATCAGCCGTTCTACAAGCACAGCATGGACTAGAAGAGATACAGCGAAGACCACAACAATGTTTTGTATAGAAGCTATATTTGGCTCAGCTTTATCCCATTCTCTGTCATAGGAAAACAGTGATCTTCTGCTTTTGACAGTAGAGAGTAAAAGGGACAAGCAAAACCATTAATATCACTATTTGGAACACTTTCAGTACATCAAAAGCAAAGTACTTAATATCTGTATCTCCATTACTCTGCTCTATCTCTGAAGTACTTTGTATAGTGTATATATCTACAAAACCGAGAAGATACATTTAAAGAGATACTACATCAGATATTTTTTTTTTAGATGTTCTTATTCATAAATCAGCTATTAAGATAACCTGGAGCTTTCACGGTGAAAGAGCTTTCAAGACTTTGACATTTGGGTTATTGTTTCTCTACATCCCATTGTCTTCTTCCCTGTCCTCACCATACCCATGCTAACAGGCCTGGTGAAAACTCTAAGTGAACAGGATTTCAAATGATAACTTTTCAGAAGTGTTCATTGAAGAGATGCACATAGTCCAATTGAAAACTCAAGTTACATATACCATATGTATAATGGCACAAAATCAGATACGTGAATTTTGTAAAAAGTAGCAAAAAACATTTGCATTTACATTTCAAATATAGTCCATAGGCCTTCACGGGCCTTGAAAGTCTTCATTCCCATCTTCAAATTTCAGTTTTTAAAGCTCCTCAAGAGGCAAGAATCTAGTAGAAACCTCTACAGGAAGCAAGCAAAGAATCCAATTAAATACTGGTAGGTATTCTTTCAGCAAAGTAAGATGCATATGTCTCATCAACGACTGCAAAATCAATAGGGAATGAGTGCAGAAGCTTCCACAATCTAACCCTTTCAACTACATTAAGAACAAACTTGTCACCTGTCACATTAAGGGTGGGAGTGAGACATTTGCCTGCAGGAGCACAAGGATTTCTCTGAGCGGTTTTGAAAAGTCTAAGGTTTGTCTGAGAGTCTTGTCTCAGAGCCCCAGTTGAGGGAATCCCACTGAAACAGTAGTTTCCTGTTTCAGAGTCCAGTAAAGGACTTGCATTGAGACAGTTTAGTCCTTTCTCAGGGCCCAGGCTAAGACACTGTAACCAACACAAGTGTGTCTGTCAGAAACACAGAATGAGAATCACAGAATATTCATGGTTGGAAAGGACCTCCTAATCACCCAGTCCAACCATAACCATAACAAAAAAACACAAGTCAGAGCTTGGCTATGGGGCTCCTTCTGAAAAGTTAGTTAGTTACCTGTTTCAGAGTCCAGTTAAGGACTTAATGCTGAGACAGTTTAAAAGTTAAACAGATAGGTTTGATTTATTAAAACGACAGATGCAATAGGTTTGCAATTGCTGTTGATAAATGCACTGACTGCTCAAGTAAAGAAATCCCAGGTAACATCCGAGGCAGTCAGAGGCACAGGCCTGAGTTACTGTGCTAATAGCTACTAGAAATAAAAAGTATACCATATATTAAATTCTTACAAATTCTTACCAAGAAGTTATCCCTGTCTTGGGTGAAGGAAGAGGAGTACAGGCCTATCGACCATCTCTGCTAGATATTCCAGTCTTCTCTCCCCACCCTTTGCTGAGAGGTGTATTCCCTTTGTAGTTTTTATATCCTTATTCTGTCTGTCCCTGCCTTCTAGGTGACATTTAGCATGATTTGGGTGGAGAGTTGAGTAACATAGTCATTTAAGTTTAGCATGTACTCCTTTAGGCTCATTATCATACTTAACGGTGTAAACTTTAATATTATTTTTTCTGTTAATTAGTCAAAGGTCTCCACTCAGACATTCAGGAGTTCAATATTTGTTTGCTTCTGTTGAATTAGATGAAACAGGGCCATCTTATCTTCACAAGACCCTCTCCTTCAGCTGTTTGACTGCCAGCTTAGCAGATCTCCAGCTCCAGAGATAGCACAAGAATCTCATAGTTGTAAATGTCTCAACCTTTCTCACAAAGTGCTACAAAATTAGCTCCATTTCTGTTTCATGGCAATCTAGGCCATTATGCCACACTTCTGCGTAGGCTTTTCTCTGACCAGTTAAAATCTCAATTACATTTATGTAGTTTCTCCTTCATTCTTTTGGTAGTGATTAGTGTGTGTTCCTCTGGGAAATCAAGGGAATATTGGGCACATGGAAGACGCCCAGAAGATGTGAAAGATGTATGACCCTAGAAGCTGTAAGGTGTAAAAGAAAGGGTCTAAACACTTGCTGGCAAATACAGAGAAGTAAAATTACTTTATATCCCACTCCCCAAAGTCCCATTATAGCTCTGCATCTTCATATCATACCCAAACATACAAGTGGCACAAAGGCTATCAAAATTTAAGGTCCCAAAAATGGCATTACCATATGTCATCAAAACTGCAAAACACACACATTTATCAAACAGAAGTTATAAGAGTTATTTAACAAAGCACCACTTTGTTACTCTTTGCAAGTGGTTCTTTTCTTCCGTCTTCATCCTTGCTTTCACAACATTTACAAATCAATCAAACCCAGGTTACGGGTGATAACTCCTACTTCAATATGGAAAACACTTGTAAATAGAGCTATATATAGGATGAGGAGCTGTGAGACAGTGTCATCTCACTTTATTTCTACGTCTCAACCCGCTCTCACCCTGCTGCGTGGGGTTGTTAAATTTGCTTTTGATTGTAGCATTTCCATGTAAGGATTGAACTTTTGCTTGGGTCTTGAAAAATACCATGTTGTGGGTGCTATGATATGACACGTACAACATAGGTCATAATTGATTTAATACTGATGAGAGTAACATTGAATACATTTTTAACCAAACACTCTGATTGTTCCTAGATTTTGCAAGTTATTCACAGTAATGTGGGTGTCTGCAGTTAATTCTGTTCTCATTCACAGAAAGTTAGAATATATAAGCATTTAAAATACTTAATATCTGTATAGGAAAACATAAATAAAATTGTAGGAAAAAAGAACCATGGAGCTAATTATCTTTAAAACAGCTTAATAAATTTATATGTTTGGGATAAAAAAGAAAAGGAAAAGATAGAATTTAGTTAAACATACATTTAATTCTGTTCCCTTCTAATAATATTTTAATGAAATATTTCATAGTGTCTAGTGTAAACTTGAATTTTAACTTAATAATCAAATATCAATGTAATACAATGATGCAATCTAAGTGTAGCTTATCAGAAAGTTGAATGGTAAGGCTAATATTATGAGAAAATAGACTGCATCATTAATACTATTGTTTCAATAATAGTGTAATGTTTGTTTCAGTTAAGTCAAGTTTAGTTTAAGCTGTAGTTTGCATTTGCTTATATTTTATTCTCTATATTAAATTATGGAAGTAATAAATATAAATTTCTTATAAAATGTTAAACTTATTGAATGATAGTCTTCTGTCTTGTCTGGGACTCCTGAAATTGACTTTAGAGGCATTTTTCCAATTGAAGCCTTGGGATCTTATCTTAACATTAACTGTGATTTAAGGGCATAACAAGATAATAAGGGGAAAGTATGGAGAGATATAACAGAGGTATCATTAAAGAGAAAGTACAGTTAAGGAATCATTAAAATGAAGGACATTATAACATAGAGTTAGCTATTTCATCAATGAGTATCAAGGAGTTTAAAGGAGTTCTGTTCAAAGAAAAGAAGCTAATTTATGGAAGTGAGTAATAATGGATCCAGCAAAAAAAAAGAAAAATGAAAGGATGGTCACATATATAAGTGATTTAACCTGGTCCCTGATTCTCTACACTATAAGTCAAGTAAATAATTCACAGGATCTGGTTTGAACACATAGTCTCAAGAGTCTAAGGATTTTTATACAGAAAAGTCTGTAGTTACTTGTTTTCTCTCTACAATGCACACAACATATGGAAAGTCTCAGTACTAGTGCGTACTGTAACTAAGCAGTCCTAACTTGACTAAAGAAAGTCTCATCTTGGATGCCCTTTTTTTTATAATTCCTGTGTCAAATATAAGGATTTTTAGACAAAAGCAATTTGTCTGTTTTATGGTATTTTTTTCTATGTTGCTTCCTAAATAAAAAAAATCACTTAATCTACAAATGGATTTTATATTGTCATTTTAATTTTACAGTATTATTTCTGTATTTTCTGGAAAAGTATTTAACATATTTTCCTCTTTTGTCTGTTGCCCACTGTCATGTGTGTTCCATCAGACTGTAATGGTGGCTTTAGAAAAGGCTCTTAAAAGTATGCTGGAACCTCACTGAGAGATCGGTCTTTTACTGGGAGAAATAAGGAAAAGAAGTTATTAATGCTTGTAATCTGAGATGTTTTTTCCAGTGCAGAACTAGACCTGTATCAAAGATGATGTTGCATCATAAATCGGAAGAAACACTCCAAGCAAAAAAGTAGACAGAAGAAGTTTTATTTCAATCACTGCTAATTTATATCTTGCAAGAAGATGCAGATAGATAGACAGGCAGACAAACAGATAGATAGATAGATAGATAGATATTTGAAGACAAAAACATTTCTCTTTCAAGTTTTGATGAGCAGGCCTCGCAAAACCAATGAAAAGTAGGAAGGTGAGAATGTAAAGGTCAGATTAAGTGAGAAATACTAAAGGAATAAAAAGACAGGTAAGAAATAAATGGTCAGTTGCAGCAGTTAAAGATCTGTCATAGCTTTCCATTATGACAAGAGTATAGCTGTAACTGAATACAACCAGGAAGATATTCAGAAGACCCTAAAAAGTCTTGAGAAAGTGTGGAAAATATAAAACAAAATGAAAATACAGAAGAAATAGATAAGAGATAGGAAAGAGAAGGAAACATACTGTGTACCTGAATGATGTTAGTGATAAATAAACCCATATGAGGGAGAAACAGGATATGAAAGAAATAAAACTAATTCTTTTATCTCATCTATTTTTTTTTTAGTAGCTGAGCAATAAATAGGAAACAAATGAACTATCATGAGAACTCATATTTTCTTATGTATAGCTTTCTTTTATTCTTGCTTAATGAAAATCCATTTAATTTAAAATATGCATGAAGAAAAGTAAAAAGCTTTTAGTCTGAAACTGTGCAAAGCAGGGTTCAGTTTGAAGCACACGTTTTGTGGCCAAGTTCCAAAGAGCAGTTCATTGGGATTTACAATGTCAGTGTTGACAGGATCTTAAGCATAACAGTGTTAGAAAGCTGCCACCATAACTTTACAGAAAGACATGGTTATAGTGAGTTGTAGACTACAATTAAAGCTCATTCATTACTGTTTTATTCTCAACAGTGAAAAGGTTAAGTATTTAGGGATCTCAAGAAACTTAATTTTCTTTCTGGTTTAGACTATCCATAAATACCACAGAAAGGAAGCATGACTAAGTCCAATGTGCTTGGTGTTTATTTAGGCAGAAGACCTTACCCAGATCTTGCAGTATATCTGTTCTACAGATATATTTTCTGCAGTATATCTGTTTCTATTCTCCTTTCTTTTTTCAAAACAACCTCAGGGTGGGTTTTGTTGTTGTTGTTGTTTGGGGTTTGGTTTTGTTTTCTTTGTGTGTGTTTTGTTTTTTTGGNATACTCACTGTAAGAAATTTCTTCCTTATATCTAGTCTAAATCAACCTTTTAGTTTAAAATTCTTACTCTTGTCCTGTCAAAACAAGCCTACTTTACTTACTGACAAGCTGAAATATGGTCTCCCCAGAGCCTTCTCTTCTCCAGGCTGAACAGCCCAGTTGGGCTTAGACCAACAGTCTTAGACTGTCCTCACAGAAGAGGTGTTCTAGATGTCTGATCATTTTTGTGGCCCTCCTCTGGATCCACTCCAGGAAGCTCATGTGTTTCCTGTGCTGAGGACTCCAGAGCTGGATACAGTACTCTCTCTGAAGACTCACCAAGGTGGAGCAGAGGGGCAGAATCACTTCCATTGACCTGCTGGCCACTCATGACTCATACACTCATCAGAATCTGATTTCTCATCAGCTGACTTAGAATTTAGTAATTCATTATGCAAGCTAAGAAAATATTAGCTGTATATATCAAGGGAGATAGAGTTCCTTTATATTTCTTTCCATCAACTTCCTTCATATTTCATGTTGCTGGATGCATATCTAGTTGATAGCAATCTGAATCTGGGGGAAAAAAAAAANGAGAATCCAGAAATACCAGCCTATTTTCTATTTATAAATCTGAACTGATAAAAGGGAAGCAGGATGCTGGACAAGGAATTACTCTGAATATCACCAGCTTTTCTCTGAAAAGTACCATTTCAGGTGGCTGACAGTCATAGAATCATCACAGAATCATANCATTCTAACATAAGTCTTACAACATGAAACCTAGGTCAGCCATAAATTTTCGATTATCATTTTGGTTTAGTAAGAGACATTATGTCAACCTGATAATTGAAGTTAGAATTTCCTCACCTTATTATTGTCAAGTAAACCAATGTTACATTTTTCCATGATCAGTACTGAATTTTAACTTCAGGCAGTAGACTCTTAGGATAAAGCAGTCCTAGCAAAAGCTATTCACTGTCACATCCATGCCAAGATAAATCATTAGCACTAGAACCAGAAAAAACAGCAATCTTGCTGCCCTCAGGATGCAGTATAGAAAGCACACTTTGACATAGTTTTCCTGACATGTCTTTCCTTCATATCATTAAATAAATCTAAACAAAAATCACTTTCTCTACGCTCAAGAGTAGGAAGCAAAAAAACCTCAACAATCCTACAACTGTTAATAGATTTAAAACATTCTAGTGATAGGCAAGATATTAATGGCACTCTAAATTCTCAAAGGAAATAAATGGGGAGGGGTAAAATTAGAACTTACAGGATCTCTCACACTGGCCATCCACTGGGGAAGGCTTCCTGCTGTCCAATCTGCTATAACTACTCTGATGTTTTACTTTTTTTGGCGCCTTTGGATAGGAGTCAGAAGGTACTTCAGGCTTCCAAAGTTATGTTTTTCTAGAGGTAGACTTGAGAAATTATCTCATAATTACCTCAGAAATTATCTGCTTATCTCATAGAGGGTGAGCAGCCACAGTTGAAGAAAAATAACATTTTCTTAATAAATAATAGAAGAGGCTTTGGAGCACAGATTATTTATAACAAACTTAACCTTCTATGAGGATTTATGGTTCATCAAGTGCTTCTCTATTCACAAAATGAGTATGGAGCCAAAGAGAGCATAACTGCTGAGTACTTCAGTTTATGATATGTAGCTGTTTGCACATCTCAGCATCCTGGGGTGTATTAGAATGGGTATGGTTAGTAGGGCAAGAGATGTTCTTCTCCCCCTATACTCTGCTTTAGTGAGGCCATATCTGGAATATTGTGTCCAGTGCTGGCCCCTCAGTTCAAGAAGAACAGGGAACTGCTTGAGACAGTCCAGAGCAGAGCCACAAAAATGATTGAGTGGAGCATCTCCCTTATGAGGAAAGGCTGAGGGAGCTGAGTCTCTAGATTGGAGGAGAGGAGACTGAGGGGTGACCATATTAATATTTATAAATATGTAAAGGGCGAGTGTCAGGAGGATGGAGCCAGTCTCTTCTCAGCAATGTCCAATGATAGGACAAGGGGCAATGGGTGTAAACTGGACCACGGGAGATTCCAAAGAAATTTAAGGAAAAACTTACTCATGGTGAGGGTGACAGAGCAGTGGAACAGGCTTCCCAGAGAGGCTGTGGAGTCTCGTCCTCTGGAGACACTTAAAAGTCACCTGGACGTGTTCCTGTGTGACCTGCTTCAGGTGGCCCTGCTCTGGCAAGGGCGTTTGACTAGATGATCTTTTGAGGTCCCTTCCACCCCTTAACATTCTGTGATTTAGGGTAAGTGTGCAACATACCAATCTGAAAAAGCAGACAAGCTCATGAGTAACAAAATCATTCTCCATTACAAATTCCATAGTGTTTACTGAAAGGCATGAGCAGACAAAATTTCAACTCACTGACAGAGAAACCACAATGTTACATATCAAATCCAAAGGGATTTTCTATCTGACTAACTAAAACCGGTTACATAAATCAAACAAACCTAAATTTTCTCTGAACCACTGAATTTAAATGTTTTTTGCAGGCAAATGCCTACATATTATTCCAGAAATTAGTTTTGTCAATCCATGTGGTTTTCCCATACTTTTAGCACTAGACATAGAAGTGATTTAGAGAAATGTTTCATCCTCAGACAGAATAGATGCATGGAGCTGCTGCTGTGTCAACTTAATTGCCCAGACTTGAAACGTTGCACAACTTGTTATTCAAGCCACATGTAACAAGCTCATGTGAATGATCAGCTTTGCCAACAGGTAAAACATAACAGGGCTTTGATAGCTTTCACTTTGGCTTTTTTCACCTGCAAGGGATGGCAACTGTTGCTTCATTTCAATTATAAGACAGAGCAGTTACTTAGTGGTTTTTAACCTGGAATAGGATCAAGACTGTAAGTGATAATTAATCAAACTTTTGAATGTTTTGGCCACTTTTGACTTGTTCTCCAACACAGTAAGATTCAAAAGTCTTCCTAGAAGAGTCTTCAAGCCTCAGGGCTTGTGGTTTTGGAAAATTGTGTCCAATGCATAAGTAATTGGAAGGTGACTGTTCAAATCCCTAGAGAAGTCAGAGACAAGGAAAGCCTTATTGGCTTCTGCTCCATATCTTTTATCCTTTTTTGTATAATGTACTAAGTCTTTGAAATTTCCTAAAAATCAACCTTCACAGCACAGAGTATCCTTAGGATCTGTGTACTGAATTGGCTGTTGGGTGTTCTGAGATCATTCTTGGTTGACAGGTCATTTCCACAGTCATAACCACAGAAAACATGTTACAGCAAACTGTTGGGATAGCCCCATGTCATAGCAATTATGGCATATGTTCTCCTTACCACTAAAGCTTGTAGTCCTGTAGCACATCATTGCTATTGCTAGTAACAGGACATAAGCACTGTACTGAGTTTCCAAGGCCTCAGTACTGAGGTTTGTCAGTCCTTCTCTGTGAACTTTTCTTGACCTGTCAGCAGCTTAATTTTACTTGGTTTAGCTGTGACAGCAGTTTCTCAAATTGACCAGGTGTCAATGGCTAGTTTGTCCTACTTCTATCTTTGTGTGATACAACTGCAGTTTTTTACAGAGAGCAGCAATGGATACTCTGTGCAGAACAAAATATTTACAACTAACAAAAAGACTCGGTGTAGAGAAACACAGTTCTGTGACAGTGAAGAAGCAGGAAGGTATTAAAATGTGTTACCAAATCTATTCAAAACAACCCAGAGTGATGGTCAGAGAGAAGCAACAATCAACATCACCATCATATTCCTGCCAGTAAAGGACTACAAATACAGAGGACACATATAACACATACCCCCTTTCAGCATCAGCATGGAACCATTGACGTCAGGAGCTAAAGCATAAGTGAGCGGGTAAGCATAACTTGAGGAGATGGGGTAGAAATTAAGTTGTGGTTTTAACAGTTTTAACTGCATTATTTATATTTCTGTAACAATTACATGTTGACTAATAATGATTAAACATAAGATTTAACTTACACTAACAATGAATTCTTGGCTTCACTTATGTACAGGTGTGCTTGCACATTATCTATAAGCAAGTTTATAAGAGGATGAAATCATGAGTCTATGGAAAAATAGGTAAAAACTATTTCTACTGAGTTCATTAGAATAAGATTTTCAATGTATGCCTTTGTGTATTGTGATGGTTTGAAAAGCAAACCAGCAAAAGACCCAAATCAGAAATAGAAAACAAGAGAAATGCAACAGTACGAAGAAACACCCCAGAGTCCATATACAACCCGACACTGCCGTCTGGGCTGGTGGCAGCAGTCCCGGTGAGATGGTCCTGCTGAAGCAGTGGTCCCGCTGAAGCAGCGATCCCGTGGAAAAGTTCCGTCCACTTCCGTCCTCCGGAGAAAAACCGTCGGGGGCCGATCCGGAAGGTCCGGCAGGTCCGGAAATTCGTCGAGGCAGGTTCCCTTGTGCTGACCTGATCCCAGCCCATCTCCGGGTGGCCGCATTTGGTTCCTCCCCCCTGGACAGAGCANCCTGAAAATGAATCCCATAATATACTACTTAGAGCACAGATCTACTTATAGCACCTTTTATTTTGAACTGTCACTGCAGTGACATTTAGACTAATCTTTAAGAAAAGTTCAGCTCATTTTCTTTTATGAAAATGTCTCCTACATAATAAAACAGTTCCAGTTACATCAATTAGATACATTTTAAAAACAAAGTAAAAGCAATGAGAAGTCTGTTTTCTTTTTAGTGTGCACATACCCCCCCCGCAAAAAAACCCCACAGTTAAAGGTAACTCCACTATGTGGATTGTATTGGGAATTCTAAGAAAGAATAAATCTCAAAAAAAAAAAAATCGTCTTCGCAAAGCCAAGATACAGAACAAAAGAATCATAAAGTATAGAAAGTTTGGGTTGGAAAGGACCTTGAAAGGTCATCTAGAATCATAAACATAGTTTGTATCATAGCCTGCATTTGGTTGGAAGG
>VWZY01002280.1:23770-35872 GCA_013399075.1 Chloroceryle aenea
TGGATGTGAAGGTGGGTCCTGGGCAGCTGCTCCCGATGATTTGTTAACAGCCTGTGAGCAATGACATAGAGAGTATAGAATACACAGTTTTTACTTCTACCCACATAATGATAAAATGGTCCCAGCCCCTCTAACTATGACATGTATAGAGAATGTTACATCTGTTTTTATAAAATTTAAAATTATTTTGATAATTTCACTGCTTTTAATAATCTAGTAATTACTGGATTTAAAATAAGAGTTTTGTTAAAAGCATAGCTCTTCAGAAACATTTTGACAATGCTGACTTTTTCACTGAAAACATATTAGTGTCATCAAAAGTTTTCACTTGGAAAAAGTCTCTTGACAAGGATAGAATTTCTGATCAAAAAAGGGGGCGGGGGGGAGCAGGAGGAAACTTCTAGCTAATTTGCTACTCTTTGTGGACCTCAGCCTCTTTTGGGAGTTACTCTTCAAAAGCAAATATTGAGTCTATAGTGATCAAAACCCCTGAGCTAAGACACGGAATATTCATGTTCAAATTTCTGTCCCCAAAGTTTTTCTGCTGTGGGACTGGAAAAATGTTTGAAATCCCTAGATTTCACAGGATAAGTAAATTCATAAATTCAGGAAATAANATAACATGCCTTCATAAAGGCTGTCCCCATCTTTCTTATAAGTCCCCTTTAAGTACTGGAAGGACAAAATAAGGTCTCCCCAGAGCCTTCTCTTCTCCAGGCTTAACAGCCCAACTGTCTTAGCCTCACAGGAGAGGTGTTCTAGATTTCTTATAATTTTTTGTGGCCCTCCTCTGGATCCACTCCAGGAAGTTCATGTATTTCCTGTGCTGAGGACTCCAGAGCTAGACACAGTATTCTATCTGAAGTCTCACCAGGGTGGAGTAGAGGGGCAGAATCACTTCCCTTGACCTGCTGGCCATGGTTTTTCTTAGGTAGCCCAATATATGCTTGGCTTTCTGGGCTGTGATGGCTCATGTCCAGTTTCATTCATTAGTATTCTCAAATCCTCCCCCACAGGGCTGCTCTCAATGCCTTCATTCCCCAGCCTGTTCTGATACTGAGAATTTCCCTGCCCCTGATGGAGGACCTTGCACTTGGCTTTGTTGAACCTCATGAGGTTCACACAGGACCACTTCTCAGTCTTGTCCAGGTCCTTCTGGATGGCATCTTGACCATCTGGTGTGTCAACCACACTGCACAGCTTGCCATCATCTGCAAACTTGTTGAGGTTGCATTTGATCCCACTATGTAATTAATGATGATTCTAAACAGCACTGGTCCCAGTACTGACCATTGAGAGACAACACTTCTCACCAATCTCCATCTGGACCTCAAGCCACTGACCACTACACTCTGGATGCAACCATGCTATCAATTCCTTATCCGTAGAACACTACACTCATTAAATCTCTCTCTCCAATTTAAAGAGAAGGATGTTGTAGGGGAAATGTCAAAGGCATTATGTAATTTCTGAGAAGTTTAGGAAAGTATCAAAATTGCTTATGCTTGTTTGTTATTCCACCTTTCTTGCACATTTTCTTGAAAACAAGCTCAGGCTTGTATGAAATGGATTTGTGAAATAAAAAAAAACCAAACAAGTGTAATTTAAAAAGAAAGAAATACTGATACTGTACAGGTCATTATGCATCAGAATGTTTAGATCCACATCACACACCTGCGACCCCCACACCACTGGTGACAGCAAGTTGTCTCAAGAGTCCTGTTACTGTGAGCAATCTTTCCAGAATAGAGTTGTTTTGCACTTGGTTTATTTTTCATTGTAAGGTAGAAGTTAAAACTAGTTTATGACCCAAGCCATTTACTGTTTACACTACCCTATTAACACAAGATATCTTTTTAGTAGAAATGCTTCAAAGCGTAATATTTCTTGTATTAGCTCATGGCATAACAAAACAAAATCACATAAACCAGACCCCCCCCGAAAAAAAAAAAATCAACCTAAATAAAAGCCCTAAACCATATAACTGAACAGTCCAACCTATTTTGCTAGAAATCCAATGTTTCTGTCAAATGCATTTACATTTTTGTTTGCATATCACCATCTCTATTATTTTACCTCTTCCATATTTACTAAAGATATAGGAATTAAAACCTTGTCAGAAAGCTTCATGAACAAAACAGATACAAGGGAAGCAATAATAATGCAAACTTTCAGAATTACTGTAACTTCTAAAATTACATTGGAGAAAATTTGGCACGAATTCAATCTGCATGTCTGTTCCTGGCTTCCTCAGAGTGACTGGCAACTGTAAGGTTGCAGCTTTACACATTTTCTACTACTCCTGTGCACAGTCTGCACTTCCCTGAAAGCTCTGCTGGCAAAAAGGCAGCAAGAACAGCTATGTAGTTGCGATCTGTAGTCCCAGGGCTACAGATAAGAAGTCTGTTAGTAAGAACAAAAGGCTGCCTATACCACATACCTCAGGCACTTCAGTTCTTCCTTGGGGTACACAGTACAATTTTATATTTTTCCTAATTACAGATATTGCAGACTGTACTGTTCCAGAAGACGGATCTGAATGAAAGCAGTTTCAAACAAGCCTTTACCATATATTTAATGGTGGGAGCAGGGGACTGACTACCCTGTCGGTAGATTTATTTAGCAGACCTATGCAAAGCCCTAAAAACTCATAAAAGAGCTATAGAAGGTACTTTTCAGCTGGGTGTTTAGGAAGGAATCCAGACAGGGCTGAGCTGTATGTAGAGAGTGATATATTCAGCTTCTCTTTGGTTTTGGAAACTCAGACTACTGAATTAAAAGGTGGATATTCATGAGTACTAACAGCAGCAGTACAATTCTACTTACTGTGCCCTTTTACAGATTCCTCCAGAAACAAACAAACAAATAAGAAAAAAAAACAAACAAATAAAACCAAAACCAAACAAATCCAACTAATTATAGAAATTTAATGAGAGCTATGGTGCATTGATGTGGACGTTTTATTTCAAAGGTCTTTTATAGTGTGGATTTTTATTGCAACATAGAAGAACATAAAAAGAAAAAAGAAAGTGCCTTTTATCACAAACAGATTATCAAGTAAGTTTACTTGAGAACATATTTGAGTGGCACATGAAACAAACAGATGCAGAAAAACATCTCGTGGCACTAGGCAAAATAATAAATATTTCCTTTCTGTTCTTTTATTTTATTTCCACTTCCAGAAATTTGTTCTCTAAATGTTTTGCAGAAAATTATTTCTTCTGTGTTGTAAGTAATTGCAATTCTGAAGAAGAAAAAAGAGGACTAAAAAAAAAAATTACACTTGTTTACTTTAGTGTCCAAAGAAATTGCTTCATTATTTCAGTTTGTCACTTTAATTTTTATACATGAGTGTTTTTTATTGAAGTCAGTGCTATATAACAAAGAAATTGGACTGATGACTATCTGTCTATGGTTAATGCTTTTAGTATTTCCTCTTACTGTCAAAGTGATGTAAAAATGTAGTGTATTGACTTTTATGCTAACATCTTCTCTAGCATGCTTTATAGTAAATTTGATATTAATGATGTGTATTGTCTTCCCATTTCTACAGGGGATGACCAATATTTGTTACAATCCAAAATTTAGATTAGATTTGGTTCTTCCAAAAATAATCAGAACTCAAGATATTCCGGAGTGATATCTACTTAAGGAGAGAAAAATAAGTATCCTTCCTTTCTGTGATTTTTGAGTTGGACAGTTAGATGGTGCAGTTAAATTACACTATTATCTCATAAGACCATTCAGCATCTGCATTTTCTCTACAAAAGTACTTATAGCCATGATTTCCAGATAGGCTGAATCTTTACAGTTCAGTTGATGTGAAGGGGAGATGGGGGTTTTGGAAAAGCAGGCTCAAGCCAAATATGTGGTATCCAGAAGTATATATCAATATATAAAGGCAGCAGTAATTTGGCAAGGAATAAAAATAACCTCAGTACTTCAGGCAATATATTCCCATGTCAAAACTTTTTTTCAGCAATACATGCTTATATACTGGCTAGCACTACTGTTGACGAGTAATTTTGTACATGATCACATCCAACCTCAATTATTTTCCTCCAAATGTCTAAGCAAAGGTGATGGAAAGATCTACTTATTTAATTATCCAGTTTTTCAACTATTTCTTGTCACTGAATAAACTGTATGGGCAAAGTTCATGCATAGCTTCTGTACTTGATTGGCAGTCTTCCAACTACTTTCATACATTGTCTACATTATTCTGCTATTTTATATTGTAACTGTTCTGCTCTGGAGTTTACTGGACAAAGCTGATTGTGGACCATTTGCCTTTGCACCTTCCAAGAGACAACCCACCTCAATAACATAAGATGCACTGGGGTGAAAAGTACAAACTTGTGTAACAACATCCACTAGAGTAGAAAAACCTACAACAGCAAATCTGGGGAAAAAGGAGCTCAATGTAGCAAACACAAGAATCTCAGATGGACTTCAGTCCTTTTTTTTTTTCTTATTTTACTCTGACAACACTCCAGATGGCTGTAATATAGGGTGGAGCTGGCCATAACATCTTTTTTCCAGAGGCTATCAGTGAACTTTACTTTCTGTAACAACATAAGAATTTATAATGGGTGCTGGAATAGGCTAGTGCCTCCAGTAGATTTTTCATTCCCTATTGCCTAGGGTGGCACCTGGGAGACTAGCAGATAGCCAAGATTATTATAGCCCTTTTTTATGGGAAAGTCATCTGGAAATGAGTAAACTTTATTGACATTTAATTACAGATAAAATTAAGGAATTTGTAAGCTATATATATGTATGTGACAGGGGTGATACCTGGAGACTAACACCTCAAACTCTGAATGCTTTTGTCTGTGTTGAAAATTACATTCATGCTAAGGGACATTAGTCCTAGCACAGAACCGAGAATCTTGAGCTTTTGACAGTTTTGTACTGTTCAGAAGGCCAGTGTCCACTCCTAATATAGCAATTTCTGCCTTATTGTGGTGAGTTGACCTTGGCTGGCCACCAGGTGCCCACTATGTGCTCTATCACTCTCCTTCCTTGTCAAGGAAGAAAAAGGAGATACAATGGAAGAAGTTAAAGGTTGATATAAGGACAGGGACATCATTTATTAATTACTGGCATGGGCAAAACAAGACTCAACTTTGGAGAAGTTAATATAATGTATTGACAATTAATAACAGAGTAGAACAGTGAGAGATAAAAGCAAAACTAAACCCACCTTTTCCCCACCCCTTCGCAGACTCAGCTGCACTCCCTGTTCTTCTACCTCCTCCCAAGCAGTGCAGAGTTTGAGGAATGGGAGCTATTGTCAGTTCATAACACTTTGTCTCTGTTGCTCCTTCCTCCTCATGCTCTTTCTCTGCTTCAGCATGGAGTCTTTAACATAAAATATGGTCCTTCACAAACTTTTCTAATGTGGGTCCTTCCCACAAGCTGTACTTATTTAAGAAATCCTCTGTTATGGTAGAATATTTCCAGCATGGAAATACCTACTTCACCATGGTCTTCAGAGGCTGCTGGGAAATCTCTGCTCCAGTGCCTATAACACCTCCTCCCCTTCCTTCTTCACTGACAGTGGTGTCTGCAGTGTTGCTTCTTACATATATTCTCATATCTTTCTTTTGGCTTCTGCACGGCATTTTTTACCATTTCTTAAATAAATAATCACTGAAGTCATCATCAGCATCACTGATGGGCTCAGCTTTGGCCAGCAGATGGTCCACCTTGGCAACAGAAACCACCCCTTCAGCCCCTGCCCAAACCTTGCCGTGTGTGGTAAGTTGACCCCGGCTGGATGTCAGGTGCCCAGTAAAGCTGCTCTATCAATCCCCCTCCTTAACTGAACAGAGAAGACAAACAAATGGTCATGGGTCAAGATAAGGAGAGGGAGATATCACTCAGCAATTACTGCAGACAAGTTTCCAAACTGAGTCTGTTTTCCAAAGCAGACTCAACATGGGGGAAAAAAAAAAATTTTATTACCAATATATCAGAGTTGAGTAATGAGAACTATAAAAACAACATCTTAAAACACCTTTCCCCCACCCCTCCCTTCTATCCAGGCTCAGCTTCATGGCTGATTTTCTCTACATCCTCCTCCTCAGTGGCACAGGAGAATGGGGAATGGGGATTGTGTTTAGTCCATAACATGGTTTTGCTGCTCTTTTATCCTCAGGGGAGGAATCCTCACACTCTTGCTCTGCTACAGCATAGGGTCCCTCCCATGGGAGACAGTTCTCCACAAACTTCTTCAGTGTGAGTCCTTCCCATGAGCTGCAGCTCTTCATGAACTAATTTGTCAAAGATGAAATGTTTTGCAGAAAACATTTTGTGATGAGTCACATTAGAAGGTGTTTGTCGTTATTCTAAGCCCACTCCATCAATATTGTTGGAACAGCTCAATGACAGTTTAAAAACTTTTCTAACACAAATGAATTAATGAAAAGACACAGAAAACCAAAACCAAAACCAAATCAAACCAAAAAACACCAAAAACCACTGAAACAATACAACAAAAAAAAAGGGTTTAGACTAGATCTCAGTGTCTGAGACACCCAAGTCTAAATCAGTAATTGGAATGCCCAATAAAATGTATTATATCAGGGTGGTGTGCATTTTTTNTATCAGGGGTGTGGGCATTTTTTTTTTGGGGGGGGGGAAGTACTACTTACTAACAGTAGTAATCAATAACTACTTGTAATAATGAGGTTGGGGTGTGAGAACCGTATTAAACAAATACCTGCATGGAATAAGTGTTGCTACATCTTTACACAAACATTTGAAATTATGATATAATAACAAGGAAATCTAAAGGCTGACACCTCACTTGATATTGCCCCAGCAATTTTTTTGTAAACCTAGAAAAGAAAAATGTTTCATCAACTCTGATATGCTACCATCAATAATAAGGAAAGAATAACAATTTCGGGTTTTTTTTCAGGGCCATGTATTTTGGAGTTATCCTTTCAGGTATTACATTCCTGTAAGTAAAGGCCTTCTTGACAGTCTGCTGAGGTCAACACCCATTGAATTACCTTTTCGATCCTGTCTTAACACAGCTTCTAATTTCATTACAAGGTTGTAAAAATTTAATGCTGATTGCTTGAATCTGTACACAACTGTTTCTGCATAAGAATATATTCCCATCAGAATAGCTTTTACTGTAAAAATAATGAATTAACCTACCTTAAAGAATACAAGATTTTTCAGCTTTTGCTAATTTATCTGGGACTCTGAATGCTCTGAAAAACTTATGGTTTTCCTTAGTTTGAAGTCATCCTCACCAAAAGAAAGTATAACAAGAGATAAGAATGTTTTCACCTTTATAATGGATTACACCTTTTCTGGTAAACATAATATAGTTTCACCTCATTATTTCAAAGTAATGGGAACTCAATCCCACTCTTTCCAATTAATTATTAATACTTAGAGGTGAAAACCTGAAGAACTTGAAATATGTTTGATTCACATTTAAAGATTTCTGAGGCTATTTGGAGATACATGATTGAAACTAAACACTAATAGGAGTTCAGCTCTGAGGTACTCCAGAACAGACACAATTTTAGTTAATCTCAACACACATTCTGCCAAAACCTAGATCATGGCTTGCCTAAGACATCTTAGCTTTTTCCCATTTGTCCCAGTTATCATGTCTTTAAGAATAAAGCTTAGCATTCAGTTATGTGCTAAAGAAGACCTGACCTGAAAGACGGTCAGATTATCTTCATAAGCATATATGCAGCATCTCTGGCAGCATAAAGAAACCCAGTAATATGCCTTTTAAATAGCCTGCATCCAGAAAACAGCACTTACTTCTGTGAGGCACCAAAACCTTGCCACAGCGCCAACATATCTAAACAGCAGTGCCTCCCATATCTGCTTGTCATGGTTTAACCCCAGAAGGCAACTAACCACTCACTCCTCCACCTTCATTTGGATGGGGAGGAGAATTGGAAGAGTAAAGTGAGAAAACTCATGGGTTGAAATACGGACAGTTTAACAGGCAAAGCAAAAGCTGCACATGCAAGCAAAGTGAAACAAGGAATTCATACACTGCTTCCCATTGACAGGCGGGTGTTCTGCCATCTCCAAGAAAGATTGCTGCATCATAACAGTTACTTAGGAAGAAAAAATGCCATCCCGCCAAATATCATCCCCTTCCTTCTTCTTTCTCCAGCTTTATATTGCGCGTATGATGTCATATTATATGGGATATCCCCTTGATCCATTGGGGTCAGCTGTCCCAGCTGTGTCCCTTCCCAACTTCTTGAGCACCCCCAACCCACGTGCTGATGGGGTGGTGTGAGAGGCAGAAAAGGCCTTGACTCTGTGTAAGCGCTGCTCAGCAATAAGAACATCTCTGTACTATCAACACTGCTTTTAAGCACAAATCTAAAACAAAGCCCCACACCGGTTACGATGAACAAAATTAACTCTATACAAGCCAAAACCAGCACACCAACCTATCCTCTACAAATTGATGTTATCCTTTTTTGTACAAAACAAAACAAACCTCTGAATATAAAACCATACTTGCTTGCATAATCTTTTTGCAAACTGATCAGCTAACTGTGAACAAATCCTGATAAATTTTATAAGTATTCAAATAATTAATTAATAATTACAAGTGAAGCCAAACATGGGTTACATACTTCCTAATACAGTGGAAAACAAAGATAGGAACATTTAAACATCTGTAACCTTCCTTCAACATTTCCTGCAACATTTCCTTCAACTCAGACTATTTGTTACATTATTAAGCATAGAATCATAGAATCATAGAATAGATTGGGTTGGAAAAGACCTCCAAGATCATCGAGTCCAACCCCTGATCCAACTCCAATTACTATATCATGGCACTAAAGGCCATGTCCAATCTCTTTTTAAAAACCTCCAGGGATGGTGAATCCACCACCTCTCTGGGCAGGCCGTTCCAATGCCTGATTACCCTCTCGGTAAAGAATTTCTTCCTAACATCTAACCTAAACTTCCCCTGGCAGAGCTTAAGCCCATGTCCCCTTGTCCTGTTGTTGGTTGCCTGGGAGAAGAGGCCAACCCCCACCTGACTATAACTTCCCTTCAGGTAGTTGAAGAGAGTGATGAGGTCTAAGCCTTCTCTTCTCCAGACTAAACAACCCCAGCTCCCTCAGCCTCTCCTCATAGGACTTGTGCTCAAGTCCCTTCACCAGCCTGGTTACTCTTCTCTGGACCCGCTCCAGTACCTCAATATCCTTCCTGAACTGAGGGGCCCAGAGCTGAACACAATACTCAAGGTGTGGCCTCACCAACGCAGAGTACAGGGGAAGGATCACTTCCCTGCTCCTGCTGGCCACACTGTTCTTGATGCAGGCCAGGATGCCATTGGCCTAATGTTTTAGACTTTTAGACATTGGTCTAATGTTTTAGACTTTATGAATTAAAAGATTAATGATCAAGTATACGGCCTTAGGGTTAGATGTGAGCCCAGACATAGGTAAATGAGATTGCAGAGAAAGGAGAAACAAATAAGTAAGAAAGATAAAGTTGTGAGTTTCTTAAATATTTTGCCTATCTGTTAAGAAACACTCCCTGTTGCAATCGTAGTTTATCTGACTACATGACAAACAGAGAAGGCTTTCTTAAACAGCTTGTGATTATAGATTTTCTGTGGTGTAATTATTTCTGTTTACTAAAAAGAAAAAAAGAAAAGGTATAATTTATTTTTAAGTGAACTATTTTTCAACAGTTGGTGAGCAAGCGTGTGCTAATTTGCATGACCTATTATCTCCAGCATCTATTTGTTTGTAGTCTTTTCTTTTAGAAGAATTGGCATTAATTATATGTATGAAGTAATTTGAAATGTCAGTTCAGAATTTTACAGCTTGGAACAGCTCACCCTTCAATAATTAAGTCAATAAAATTAACTTAATTTAATTTAAACAGTGATGCTTCTTTTTAGACCTTATGGAGTGATTACAATTAGTATTTCATAATTAGTATTTTATTGATGTCCATACACTGGATTGCTGGGTGTCATCAAGATACACCAATGATTGGAAGTAATTTGATAAACATTCAGAAGTGTATCATTAATGGCATGCCTCCTAATTATGCATTGAGTTAATGAATGCATTTAAATGTTATGGAGATGAATTTAAAGGACATCTCAGCCCTAATTACTATACCATTTTCCCCCTCTTCCCAAACATTCGAATTAGAATTTCAGTAGTTATCACTTTTAGTATACAAATATCAGGTTCCTCTGTAAAGGCAGAACCAGAACACCTATGGTTTTAAAAATTCTTTATTTTTTCAAGAGTGCTAATGGTGCTAAAATAACAAGCAGTCACTATCCTGTAAAATAAAAACTTACAGAGATTGGAGGATGTTCTTTTCCAAGTCCTCCCTCATTCAATTTTAATTTTCTCAAAGACTAACAGGCAGGACAGCACAGAGAGTGAAACTAAGTGAAACCTTTTCCTACAATGTTTTAAGTTTTCCCTCTATTCATTAAAAAATGCCTAGAAAGAGTGGAAGAGTTAGCAGCATTATCCATAAACTGGGTGTTTCAGAGTCTATACAGCCAGGTATGGGAACATTTTGTAACTGTTTCAATTTAATAACTCTTATGTTTCTAGTGGTGATCTGGCAGTGCTGGGTTAATGGTTGGACTTGACAATCTTGAAGGTCTGTACCAACCAGAACGATTCTATGATTTTATGACTCTCAAGGAGTCCAGGAATGAATATTTTGAAATTTGTGGCTGCCTAAACCCACAATGGCTTCATTCACACATGGAAAGAGCATGGCCCCAGAAAAAAAACTGTCCCTACCAGTGCTTTTGCAAAACAGAGAGTATGTCAAGGAGCACAGTAGTCCTGAACTCAATGAATCCGCTGAAAATTCATTTTCTTTTAAGCACACACAAACTCAGCTTTCTAAGGAAAACCAAGCAAAAATGCTATCTCTAAGGGGCAGAAATGAATCATCAGCTACCAGATGGTTGATTTATGGCTGCAATTTCTTAACTTTGCCATGTTTAAAGGGACAGCTGATGGAAATGCATGCCAGGAAACATTCCTATAAAAGTTGACTATGCTGTTAGAACATATACTTTCCTAACGACAAAACCCACTCTAGCACAGAAAATAGACTTAGGAAGAATATGATGGTTTTGCTATCAGGTATGCTGTAGCTTTACAAAACAGATATGTTTTGGACAAATACCCTAATTCATTATAAAACTTGAAGGAACAACAGTGTGTGATATCCAAGGACATTATGACATAACAACATGCCAAAATTAGTCTGTTGTTCTTCTCAATCTCTTAACATTTCTTACAGCTCTAAAGGTGCTAATGAGCTTTATCTGCATGGGAATAGAATAAAAGGAATATTAAATGATATGGCCTGAATGGAGTTTAAAATTTTTTAATTGTTCTCCTGTTCAGTTTCCTAATATATCTTGCTCCCCTTCCTCATTTACTTTTTGCAATCTAGTTTCTCACAAAGCTCTCATAAATTTCCAGAAAAATGGTTTGTTTGTGTGTTTTTTGACTTTTTAAAAAATACATTTTTTTTTTTGGTAGTGGAAGATAAAGCCTCCAAAGTTTTGAGAAGAGAAAGAGCAAGTGAGTTAATTGTTCCACTGTAGGCAAAGAACTACTATATGCCTTTTGGCTAAACGTAGTGGAGAACCAAGATACCACTGCTGATTAAACATCTAAAATCTCTCTATTCCCATCACAGCTAAAGCAATACTGTCTGTGGTGTGAGAATTTCTCTCCTGTGCTGAAAAGGCAGTGTCTGGAAGACATATGGCAGCACAAGTTGTACCAAGAACAGANGAGGTGGGGAATAATATATATATTTTTTATTTTATTTTATTTTACAGTATTACATAGGCCAGTGGCACAAGTATTCAATATAAATTGAATTGTCTAGAATCGGCATAAATGTCAAATGAATGCAGTGTATTCCTGTTTTTCAGGTCAGGATTAATTTTAGAAGGCATTCCTCCTATTTTTCATTAAATACAGATTGAGAATACCACATCAGTAAATTACTGTAGGACTAGAATCCTACAGACTGAGAATACATACCTGTTGCCTTAATCTAACAATAACTGGGCCAAAC
>VWZY01002280.1:38673-52642 GCA_013399075.1 Chloroceryle aenea
TTTTGGATTTAATCCAGGGTATAAATCAAAATCTAATAACAAGGTTCATGAGCGAAATGTCATTCTGTCTAGCAACTGAAGTTGCAGCACCTAACTGTGCTAACTAGATCACTGACAGTTCAACACTCTCAATAAATGACAGTATTGGTATGAGTAATGTGTATACTTAAGGCTACATGTAGTGGGAATAAAGTGTTCTTCTATTGTCAAAAGTATATAATTTCAGAATCTTCATAGTAGAAGCTTTCTTGATAGCTCAGCAGGCTAGCAAACAAGCAAGATAACGGATAAACACCAGTGCAATGACAAGTACAGCTGTTACATATTTCTGGAACGTCATGATATAACTGCAACCTTATTAGAGAAGCAGAGAAGGAAGTAAAGAGAAAATATATTTTGTCAGTTTAGCGCTGCTGCTGATGTTCAAATATCAGACCTGATAATGCTAGGTAAAGCTTTGAAAGACATTCTGTTTGGTTACACAAGCCCTCCCCTTCCTACCCTGGCTGTTGAGGACATTTAGAGCTACACAGGGAACAACATAATACTGCAGCTATACTGTTTGTCTTTTATCTCCTGTGAAGAGAGCTAGAAGAGATACATCCCAAAGGTGTGACTGACATCTTAAGAAAAAAAGAGTGTGAAAGTGCCTAGGGAAAAGTTTAATTTACTAGAACAGCTGTCCTAGTTGTGCCTCTTTCATGGCTACTGATGCACCCTTTCTGTTGATCTTCCTGAACTTCACTGTGCAAAACTTTCACATTGTGGTGGATTGACCTTTGCTGTCTGTTAAACCTCCACCCAGCTGCTCTCTCATTCCCCCTTCTCAACAATGTGGGAAGGGGAGAAAATAATATGGAAGATCTCATGGACCAAGGTAAAGACAGGGAGCTCTTACCAGTTATCACCACAGACATATGTCCACACAATCTCCCCATACACCTGAAACATCTATTATTTCCCAGTGCATGAGGAAATTTGAACAGGTGAAAAATGAACAGCTCTAGAGAGATTTGTGCATTTGGTTTACCTTTGATGAGTTTAATTTGACAGTCAGTTATACAGGTCTACACCTGGATATAGGAGATACAGGACTGAAGAAAAGACAGAGGACAGAAGTAGAGCATTAATTTACTGACAAGTAGTTAAGTAATATCACATGTGAACACAAATTATTCAGGAAAAAGTATGAATCTAAAACCTAACAATTTACAAGAGCCTACACAGGAAAAAAAAATTTTAAAAAAAAATAGAGAAAGGTTGAAGAGGAGTAGAGTTTATAAAGAAAATGAAAAAAAACCCAAAAAACAAAAAAAACCAAACAAACAAAAACAAAAACAAAAAACAAAAACAAACCACTAAACCCAACAAACCAAGAACAAACCAGAAAAAGCTACCATGAAAGTGTAAGGAATCTGCCATCAAAATTTGCACAAGCAGAGAATGTATGGATATAGTGTAGCACATGCTTTGGGAAAGGGCTGTTAGAGTTTTGCAGAGGGTATAAGAGTAGGTAAGTTGATGGAGACTGAAAAGTAACTTCAAGTAAATTCTTTAAGCACTGAATTCAAAGAACAGAAGTAAAGAGACAGGGAAGGTTACTAACCTGCAACATCAGAAGTGTGTTTTGGAAAGGGAAACATAGACCATGCTTGGCCAGTTTGTGAGGCAGTCTGAAATGATAGTGAGGAATCAGTAGCTCAAATGAGAAATTTGATTTAGAGATGAGATTTTCAAATTAGATTTCAATACTTTTAATATTTCTTCAGCATTGATATATGCAACAATAACAAATACAAGCATTTCTGATGGATAAGCCTCAACTCGTGTTAAGAACTGACCTGTTTAGAAGACTTTTCTGAGTAAAGTTTGTATGCTCACATGATAGCATTTCTCATAAATTTCATAATGGTACAGATTAGTTCTACTATACCCATCTTTCTTGAAAGAACTATATATTCTGAAATAAAAATCAATAACATGCTATTAAGCAGCTACTAGGAAAGAGATATCTTCACAATATCATTTTTCAAATGGAAGATTTTTTTGGTCTGTCTTAAATGTAAAAGGATCAACAATCCCTGTGTTTTATGAATCAAAAAGAAGAAAAACAAAGATGAAAAAAATCTACCTTGACCCTTGTGTAGGATAGCTCTTTGCTCTACAAATCCACATGATCAATGAAACCAAACAGCTTTTTATCTTGTTTTAATCAGAAACCTGATGTTGACAAAAACCTGCATTTAAATAACATTATGGCTCAGATTTATGCTGACAAACTCCTGCAAATTCAAAAGGAAGAGCATCTTTTTAAACTACATATTTAACTTTGAAAGCTCTGGCTTATGCGGATTGCCTTATTTGTATTCACTAAGTGGCTTTTCTCTTTTGTCCAGCTTTAATATATAAAATGTACTTTACACAATCTCAAAAGGTCTTGTAACAAACATTCAGTGGCAGCCATTCTAGCCTCCCTGGTTGACAGATAGAGTTATGATTCACAGTAGCTGAATTCATACTGAGGAGTTTTTAAAGATTTACAATTTAACTGGTTAACATGAGTTTTGAACATATGATTTAAACAATCTTCAGGGCTCTCGAATATATGTATTTTGATAAACTTACCAATTACATAAAAACATTTACTACTATGGAAAATAGCAGCTCCTATCCTTTATCTAAATTCTTTTGTTTTCTGGATCATAAATCCATAAATGCCTAGCTGTTTCAAAGGCAATATTAAAGTCTTTAATGCTGATGCAGTTACTAGGCACATGTACTAAACTGATGTCCCTAAATATCATTATGAAATTTTAATTGCATAGAAAAGATCATTTCTAAAATGAAACAGGGTTTTTCATTTCTACAATACCCAGGAGCAATATTTCACATATAGACTAATGGCCTGTAAAATTCTGCTTGTTGACTGTTAACTGCAAAATTTCAAGCAGTGTGTAAGGACATGAAATATTTCCAGTATAGTACTGGCTTTCAGTCTTTTTGTTTAGTTCTTCACCTTTAGTACATTAATATACATTTTCCAGCTTACTTCTTGGATCTACTGTAACATTAAATGTAGTAGCAGATGCTGCAACTTGCATTAAGCACCTCACTTCGCTGCATACAGCAGCCTGTAGATGCAATCCTTGAGATAAACTTGGGTTAGAGTTAGTAACTGACACTGTGAATGTGTGTACTGCTTCAGAACTTTTGTGAACTGCAAAACAGAAGATAATTTTTCTGTCTGTGGAGAATTTATGTTCTTCCTTGCAAATAAAAAGGATGCATGCACATGTAGAGAATATGTACTAGATTGTAAGTGCTTTCTTCCCAGACAACTTGCTGCTATAGAAAAAACTAAATACCCTGTCACCTCTGACTGTGCCAACATGCAACATCAATTTTACGCCTGATGTATTTTCTCATCAGTTGACCTCCCTCTATCAGCTGATGTTCTTAAAAGTCATATAGGCAGGACAGAGCTCTGGGGAAGGGGAAAAAAGCATGGCATGTTTTATGGCAAAACTTTTGCTCAGTTGTTCACTTGATTAATGCATAGAATGTCACTTGTGGATGTGGGAAGTATAGCACTGAGTGGATTTAGAATAGAAGTCTTTATAAACTAACTATGGATTTCTTCCCACCACCACTCTACTGGGAAATAACATTTCAGGTCCAAGATCAGGTGTGTCAGCCTGGGTATAGAAGAGGCAGCTACTAAAGTTTGCTGAAGAGTTGCAGCCTGGGAGATGAAGGTTACTTCTTTCAAGTAAACAGGGAAATCTGACTCAAATAGGGCTATGTAATGGATTAGATACTGCCTTTTATATGTATTTGTACATATGTGTTTTCTACACATGCAGATTCACAGGTTCTCTAAACAATCTTTGAGTATAAGTGCTTATGTAAGGAGATATTTACAGTCTATATTAAACTTGCATGAAAGTTTTTCTGATTAAAAAAGTCCCTGAAGAGATAACATAGCAATGCTACTACTTGTTTTATTTTTTATTAAGCATGTGTTTACACAAATCATTCTTATTCCTTTTTTTTTCCTTTAGTGTCTGCTTTTCTTGTTGAGAATGCCTTCACTCATCCTCATAATTGGTCTACTATCACTAGCAAACATTTATATCCACATACTGCAGGCATATCCACATAATCTTGCAATCTTTGGAATGGGGAAAAAGCCCATGATCGACTTCCCAGCTCATGCAGAAGTTTTATATTTGAGAATTTCTGATAAGTAGGATAGGCAATAATTCTATGAGTTGTTACATAGACACCCAGTGTCACCTATACTCACTGCCACTGCTTCCACTCCTTCATGAGTTTTATCCTTAAACCATCTCATTATAGTCATCAGGCATTTTATTGTAAGGCAAGTTTCGTCCCCATTGTCCATATTCCATTTTCATCTTCTACTGATTCATATTTATTCCACTGTTCTTTTTCTTCATTTGTCACATGTGACTGATATAATTTTCTTGGATGGTTGACACTGGGACATCTGAAGCAACTGCCATAATCTTTACTGCAGGTTGGCAAGCTGCAGCATTTGTTGCTGCATCAGCTAAGGCATTCCCTTTGCTGATTACAGTAACATCCCTTGTATGGTCTGGACAGTGAACAACAGTAATCTCTATGGAAAGTTGGAAACTGTTGCATCACTTCTGAGTAAATTGCTTGGAGATACTGATCTCAAAGGACTTTGACTGAATTGGCTCTTATCACCCTATCCCTTTTGAGAAATTGACCCAACACTACAAGGATTCTTCATCACTTCTATCCAAATCTCTTCCATTAACTGATAGGCATTACAGTGCCTAGTACATCAGAGCTCTAGAAACATAGACTGCTGCCACGATAGATACAGTTTCCGTATTGAAACTTAGTCCTTTTTTTTTTTTTGTGGCTGTAGCATAAGACAAATGCATTTCTAATCCATTACTTCTTTGAACCATCCAAATAGTTACTCAGCTGCAAGTGCTGACATTTTCTTAGGGGATAATTATTTAAGAATTAGCTTTTTCAGTATTCTACCAGCTTTACTGTCTACCACCAGCCTGCATCTCTATTAAAGCATATTTTTCATCTCCCGCCTCTTTGTATATTTTAGTTCACATTTAAGTCACTTGGCTTGCATTTCTGTTAGTTTCTTTGTTATCATCTTCTCAGCTGGCACTACCAACTCTTCTCAATTTATGACAAGCTGTGAATGTCATTAACACTATATCCCCTGCCCACCTCCAAAGCAGTAATTATGATGATATGCAAATGACTAATTCCATCCTGTTGAAGTAAATAAGAGTCTTAACTCTGATTTACATAGCTTGGGATCAAGTCCATAGAGAACACTTGACAAGTTTTTCCACTTTGATACAGGTACTTGATTTCACAATTTACTTGTACAGACTGTTCTAATACAGATCACCATTCCAGAATGACTTGAGCTAAAGTTTAAGAGAATGTTTAGCCCACCCTCCCAAACAAAGAGATTTATTACAAAAAAAAATCAAATAAACCAGAAACATATTTCTAGACATTCAAACACTGTGTTGTTATTATGGAAGTCATATTTACAAATGCAAAGGTTTACATGTGCAAACCAATGATGTTGCATGTTAAGGACATTTGTAATTCCATCAGTTTAACTTTGAAAATGTAGTTTATCATATCTGCTGTGGTAATTTCTGCACTTTGTTGTTGGTTCAGGAAAAGGTATTTTTTTGTAGTGGCACAGAGAAACTCCTATTCATGCATCAGATGAATAGAGTGTAAAAAGAGGAGAATTTGTCCATGTTCACTTCATTGTGGGATTTATCCACCATAACATACAGACAAGTAACACCCTAATCTAAACCTAGGAGTATCAACCTTTATTTCAGCTTTGATATGATGCCAAATCTCAGGTAAGTCACGGTTTCTGTTACCCAGTTAGACCATGATAGATTAGGAGTCATCTACCTGACAATATATTAACTCATACATAGAGATCTGTCATACAATCATATGGGGTATATAATTAGGTAAGAGAAAATGGAGTATCATGAGCAAGGGTCATTTCATGTGAGAATCCTAAAATAGGCTGAGATAAACCTCACCCTGAAAATCTGACCATAATATCTGACCATAGCAGTAATCCAATACGGCTAAACCAGACTTGACATGCATTGTATAATGCTACAGCTGCATAGGACAGACAAATCCTGCCCTTCTCCCCTCCACCTTCCCACAAATTAAATTGTTAAGAGGAACTATGACTTAATCTGAGACTCATCAGCATGGCATAGGAGTTTCAGTCTCTTCTTCCAACTCTGAGTCACCTGCCTATCTGTATCTACCAGGCCTCACTGTGATGCAGATGTAAGTTAATGGTTTCAGCTAGGTTACTTGATCTGAAATCAAAGCGTATTGCTCAAATATTCTTGGCTTGCGCAGCACAGTTAAAAAGAGAGTACACTAGAATTTTTTAATAATGTGAATACATTGTGTATTTATCACTTGATGCAAGAAATTTCATGTTTCTGCATTAACAGTCACCATAATGTGAAAACTGTTCGTAATTTTTACTTATCAGGAAATGTCTGCTTTGTCAAAAATGCAAGGTAATAGAAGATAAAAGGTGTATGTATTTCTGTATACACCAAATATTTAAATTATCTTGGTAGATAAGAAAGTGAGCATTTGCTGAACTCAGACATTTAAATAATTTCTAGAGTAATGAGTGTTTGCCATCACGGTATCTCAAACAAAACATTTGACTTTATAGAAGTATGTATTTTGATGATTTGAATTTCTGTGTTCTGTTTCTACTTGCACACCTTTTTATTAAGCCCTTTTGTTTTGTCAAGGGTTAGGGCTGGGCTGGCCTCTATATAAATGACAGGCACTATCTATTAACTCCTATCCCTTCCCCAAGGGAAAGAAAAAGGTAAAAAGAAAGAGAATTGTGTATTGGAAAAGAAAACTAAACCAGCTTTAATGAAAATAATAATAATAAAAAAAATGTACAAATATATACAACTGTTATTGAATCCAACCCACCCCCGTGGCAATTATGTCACCTTCACCACTGATGCTGTGGAGTAGGCACTGGGGAAGTCCCAGACGGGACTCAGTGGCAGATGGGAACTGGATTCAGGAGCTGGATTCTGGAACTGGATTCAGGAACACATGGATCAGGATCGAAGGCAGACCAGACAGAATCCTCCTTGGATGCTGGCAATTGAAGAAGAGGGGTTGGTCCTCATGATCCCTCAGCTTTATACTGAATATGACATATATGGGATGGAATACCTTGCTGGTCAGTTTAGGGTCACCTGCCCTGCAGGTCACCTCCCTGCAGGTGCGGCCTTTTACTTTCTGCACCCCCCAATGTGCTGCTCAAGATTTAACAGTGACCTTGTTCTCCATAGGAGCAAGTGTAAGCAAGAGCATTTCTGCACACCAGTCCTTGGTAGTAATTATAAACAGCAGGTGTTATCCCTGCTAGGAGCAGACATTGTCTGCAAACATATGCCATTAACTTCAGAAGGTGCAGCTAGTTAGAAGAGACTTGCCTGACAAATAAAATCACTAAATAAAATTAGTTCTGTTCTATCTCAAACCGGAACATGTTTACACTCTACCTTCTGTACTAGAAAAAAACCCTAGGTCTCTAAATAACAGAGAAAGCAAGGAAAAGAGTTTGTTTCCTATTTTAGCTCATCAAACCCACACATACTGTATTTTGGTTTTTTCCTCTTGATATTTTTATGAGATAGATAAATACTCGGCATACAAGCCTTGTGTATTACCTGCTCAGGGTTAGAGCATCTATTGATTAATTCCTTAAGAGCAGGGGCTTTATTTTCTGAAGTACATTGATCATACTAAATTCTACATATTTAATTTAGTCTCAGATCTTCTTGTAGTATTTCCAAGACATCTGCAGTTCATTATAATCATTTGCACAGTTCTTGTACCAAAGATTTATTTCAGTGCCTGGACTGTCTTAGACAGGACTCAGCATGAGTTGCCCAGACAGTTGCCCAGACAGTTGCCCAGAATGAAGAAGAAAACCAGCAGCCTGTTCCTCTACAGGCTGTGCAGCCATAACTGTTCACTTCGCTTCCCTAAAGTCCCTTTCCCCACTTCTAGCTTCACTCATCTTTCTCCACCTTTTCCCATCTACAGAATGGTATCTCCACTAATCCCTTCCTGCTTTATTCTCAACCTATAGCCTCCATAACTCCAGCTGCTCATGTCTCACAGTCCCTCCCAGCCCTCTGCCTTTTCTTTGTGCCCAAGGATACTGTCTCACTCTCTTTCCTGTTTCCCAGAACTTATTTTCTTGGGTTTATAAAATTGAGTTTTGTCTTATCCTTGAGACATATCAGTATTGCCTCTACTGTCAAGAAGTCCTTAGCCAGCAGCATTAAGATACATTATATTTAAATAAAACATAGAGGATACACGTATCTTTAAATAAACATAGTAGTATTTGTTCAGAACAGTAGCATAGCAGAGAGAATGGCCAAGCTCAGAGGTGCTGTTTTCCCAGCAAGATCTACCTCTCATAGCTGTTGCAAAAGCCTCTCTTCTTCCTCTTCCAGATCTTCAGGTTATTCCCTGACTGTGTCTCTGGATCTTTTCTTTCTCCGGATGAAGGAGAAAGAAAGGAGATCACTCAAAAAAAAAACAAAACCAAAACAACAACAACCAAAACAAAACAAAAAATCGTCAACAACAAAAACAAACAAACAGAAAAACAAACAAACAAAAAAACCACCAGAAAACCAATATGCACAACATCTTTGTCCTCGTCCAGTAAAAACCCCTAAAATCCACAGACCTATATCCAAAACCTAAGGCATGCCCAAATGTTCCAGAATCATCCCTGTTTACCATTGGGGGTACAGTCTTCAAAGGCCTGGGGAAACCAACATTAGGTATCTGATTGTCTCTTAGTTGCTTGAGTATTTTATTCTCTGTGACTGTTCCACACCTCAAAATCTATACTGGACACAGTCACTAGTAAACTTAACACAGACAATAGCTTGGCAGAAAAAGAAAAGAAAAGAAAAGAAAAGAAAAGAAAAGAAAAGAAAAGAAAAGAAAAGAAAAGAAAAGAAAAGAAAAGAAAAGAAAAGAAAAGAAAAGAAAAGAAAAGAAAAGAAAAGAAAAGAAAAGAAAAGAAAGAAAGAAAGGCAGAAGCTGTGCTTCTGCAGCATCTGTACTTGACATAATAGCATTGAAATATTCTGTGCATGCACCTCTATGCAATAATCACTAGATAATCCCTGTTGCCATCCACAGGAGTCATGCTTCTGCAGAGCTGAAATCACAGTAATGGGAAGATGAAAATGATTCATTCAGACAAAAAAGGGGTTTATTCTACCCAGAAGGAAAGCAAGACTCTTCTTCCAGTGCATTTAGAAAATTATTTTCTGAGAGGAAAAAAAGTATGATTTTCTTTGCCTTAAGTATATTATTTCATCTCAGGTGATAAACATAATCTACACAACAGAGGTAAGTGGATAACATATTCAGAATGTTACATACTGTATTATCATCTTTATAGAATGTATATTCTCAATAGTAATACTTTGAAATTTTATCACTCAGCAACAACATCAACAAGAACAAAATAATAAAAATAAAATAAAAATATTCTACTAGGACAAGCTACTGCTTCCAGGAGCAGGTGTTCAGCTCCACTGTCTCCAGGCCAGCTATATCTGCTGATACCAGCAAGGACTATGACCCTCAGTCACTCTTGTCTCTCAGAAGAATAAGGATGCAGGATACAGGACATGCTGCATACTTTTATTTCTTTAAGGGCCTTAGCACAATCTGCATGCACTGTGTAAAATATGGCAAAATTTTAGCATGCTGAAAGGTTGACAATGTCCTTTTGCTAACCTACTTCTTCAAAGCAATATTCTCTCATCAGCTTACACTTCTTCTGGCCCTCTGCTTGAGGTCTTTGTCCTCTTCCCCTCCTCTCTACTGTGCATTAGAATCAAGCTCTGTAGATAAGCAGTCTTCTCCAGAAGCAACCTGTACAGACTCATTTTATATTCTTCTGAAAATCCACACCCTAGTGAAGTGTACTTTGACATAAATTTGATGTCCTTTTATATAGTTTTACTCTTACAGGTCTTTTACTTTTTCTGCCATTTCCTTCCATACTAAATACTGCATTAGGTTGTTGGTGAGTGAGTAGGCTATTCCTGTTCCTTTAGCTCCTTATTCTGAAAATGAAAAAATTTCTATGTTAGGACTGCGAAATAGAGGAAAGAGGTAATGGTATGCAGGGCTTGGGGCCAGGTGGATGTTGTCAGTATAAAACCAAGCATAGTAAAACTACATCAGAAAAAAACAAACCACAAAACAAACCAAACCAAAACTCCTTGACAGTCTTGGCTATTCTATGACCCCAGTTAGTGAAACTATTCCCACTGTTGCTACAAGTGTCAAAGCCTTTAATAACCAAGTCTTGGTTTTCCAATTAGTAAAAGCATAGCTTAGTTTAATATGTTCATGGACATACTTATAATACACCCACATGTGGGTATATGTACACATCTGTACCCACATATGTGTTACATAACTACAGTTAGTACAAATATTGCTCAGTTACATATACAAGAAAAGGTTGCTAAAGTTTATTCATTACTTTGCATTGACTTATCAGGAATAGAATCATAGAATCATTTTGGTTGGAAGAAACCTTCAAGATCATCAAGTCCAAACATTAACCCAGCACTGCCCGGTCACCACTAAACTACATCCCTCACCAGCACATCTAGACACCTTTTAAATATTTCCAGGGATGGTAACTAAACCACTTTTCTGGGCAGCTTGTTCCAGTGCTTGACAACTCTTTCTGTTAAGATTTTTTTCCTAAAGTCAAATCTAAACCTCCCCTGGCACAACTTGAGGCCATCTTCTCTTGTCCTATCACTTGTTATTGGGAGAACAGACCAAGACCCACCTCACTACAACCTCCTTTCAGGTAGTTGAAGAGAGTGATAAGGTCTCCCCTGAGACTCCTTTTCTCTAGGCTAAACAACGCCAATTCTGTCAGCCACTTGTGTTTTTGACTCTTCACCATCTTTATTGCCCTTCTTTGGTAAAGCTCCAGCACCTCAGTGTCATTACCCTTGCTGCAGTGAGGGTCCCAAAACTGAACCCAGTACCTGAGTGTGGCCTCAGCAGTGCCAAGTACAGAAGTACAATCACTTCCCTCATCCTGCTGGCTATACTGTTTCTGATCTAATTCAGGATGCTATTGGCCTTCTTGTCCATAGTCCACATAAAACTCACTGGAAAGTTGTGGAAATTCAAAAGCTGTTGTAAACAGTCTGCAGAGTGCTGTTTCTTTCATTAGAGTAGAACAAAGGATAGCTTGCAATTCCTATATAGAAATATTTTGTGTATTGTCAGAGGCTTACGATTACATTTTCACAGCTGTGGTCTTCCTTATTTTGGATAGGTTTCAGGTGTATGTTACCTGCTGTTTCTCTAGTAATTAGTGTTTTGTGGTCACAATTACACAAGAGTTGCCAGAATTTCTTGCAAGAATAATGGCTAAAAGGTAAGACAGCAGAAGTGCAGAAGGAAGGCACCACAGGTCTGTCAATATAAACCCAGTAAAAATGGAAGCTGAATGGAACAGAAGTGAACATTGTGCTGGCAGGTAGGACTTCACCATTAAAGAACATTAGTTTTCTTCTAAAAATAATTCTCTTGCCTGCTTTCCCCCAACCACTCCTCCCTGCTATCTCTTTCAGTAGGTCTGATTCTGCAGTTTCTTGTTCTTCAGCATAAAAATGTCTCAAAGAAAACAAATTATTGCAGTTTATATAAGGGGGAAGAATAATATTTTTTGGATTAGCCACGTTTTCATTGCAGAATTTTTCCCCTAAGCAGTTTTCAAAATCTCCTTAGCATGCTGGACTTTTTCATGGTATCACTTAGCTCAGGCACACCATTCAATTCTGTAGCCTATCCTGAAGAATCCTTTTGTTACACTTTTTTTTTTCTTAATCCAAAAATCCACTTCTGTAGAAATTACTTAAATCATCACTGTTCTGATCAAACTCTAGAGAAAACTAAATTCTACAAGATAGTCAGAAAAGGACCATAAAAGCTGTGTTCTCAGCAAGAGAGGAGTGCAAAGAAAAAAAAAGAAAAATAAAAAGAGAAAAAAAGCCACACCACTTTTAAATTCTATGCATGAAACGGAGATATTTTGAAATATATCACAACAGCTGTCTATTCGTCTAGTATCCAGATGTATGGGAGTTTAAGCAAAAGCACCTTAGACAAAGGTTTCTGACACATTCTATGCCATAAACATCTTTCTACAGATCTACCTTCTAGATGGATTACAACTTGAAAGAAGAGGGTGAATTGTGTGCTACTTTTGGCTAGCATTAAGTTTTTTTTTTCATACTAACTAAGATGGGGCTGTGTTTTGGATTTGTGGTGATTAAATAATATAGAAATGTTTTTCTTAATGCTGAGCACCAGTTACACAGAGTCAAGGTCTTTCTTGTTTCTCACACCAACCCACCAGTAAGTAGGCCAGAGGCACACAAGTTGTTGGGAGGGACACAGATGGGACAGCTGACCCCAACTTACCAAGGGATATTCCATACCATTGGATGTCATAATCAGCATATAAATCTAGGAGAACAATGAGGAAAGTAGTGTCATTTATCATCCCCAGTACCCATTACATGTGATGTCCCTCAGCTTCCCTGGTGATGGCTGAACGCTTGCCTGACAATGGGAAGCATTGAATGAATTTCTTCTTTTGCTTTGCTTGTGTGTATGGTTTTCGCTTTACTTATTAAACTGTCTTTATTTCAACCCATGAATTTTCTCACTTTTACTCTTCCAGTTCTCTCCCATGACCCACCAGGGGAGAGCAAGCAAGTGGCTATGTGGTGCTTATTTTCCAGCTGGGGTTAAACCACAGCAGTCCTTTTTGGCACCCAATGTGGGGCTTGAAGGTCTTGAGATAACAAGAGGTTTGATGGGAATGTGCTAGATGGAATTTATAGTTGTTATTGCTGTTTAACTGTTAGTTGGCAGGTTTCTGTGCTTGCTTGACTTATTTTGAGGTTGCATTGGATAGTGTGAGACCAAATAATGATGTAAATGGTGTGGAATAGGAGGTGGAGAATGTGCTGGGTTTGTTTGGAATAGAGTTAATTTTCTTCATAGTAGTAAGTGCGGGGATATGTTTTAGATTTGTGATGATAATGGTGTTGATAATACAGGGACATTTTTGTTATTGCTGAGCAGTGCTTATACACACTCAAGGCCTTTTCTGCTTCTCACACTGTCCCTCCAGCAAGTAACCTGGAGGTGCACAAGAAGCTGAGAGGGGACACAATGGGACAATGGCTGACCAATGGGATATTCCATACCATGTAATGTGATGCTCAGCAATATAAATCTGGATGAAGACAAAAGAAGGAGGACATGTTCCGAATGTTGGTGTTTGACTTCCAAAGTAACTATTATATGTGATGGAGCCCAGCTTTCCTGCAGATGGCTGAACACCTGCCTGATGATGAGAAGTAGTGGATTAAATTCTTACTTTGCTTTGCTTGCATACACAGCTTTTGCTTTACCTGTTAAACTGTCTTTTTCAACAGTTTTCTCACTTTTATTCTTTTGATTCTCTTCCCCATCCTGCTGGGGTAGGAACTGAGCAATCATCTTGGTGGTACTTAGTTGCTGACTGGGGTTAAACCACAACAAGTGGTTCACCAAAATTGAACAGATCACTGTCAAAACATTCCTTTTTCAAAATACTTGGTATCATACTTCACATAATTTATAATAAAATAACAGTTTAGCAGGTAAATACACCAGTCAACAAGAGACCAGCTGTTGCATAGTTGGTGAAGACCCCTCTTCCCTGAGGCATAAATGTTAGGTTGTATTCGGAGGCGCGGGCTTGCGG
>VWZY01002281.1:2002-23819 GCA_013399075.1 Chloroceryle aenea
TTCTAATGGAAAAATGGGCTGCGCATGGCCTGGATGAGAACACGATCTGCTGAATCAAGCACTGGCTGGATGGACAGGCCCAGAGAGTAGTGGCCAATGGTACTAAATCCAGCTGGCAGCAGGTCACTAGTGGTGTTCCTCAGGGCTCAGTGTTGGGACCATTTCTCTTTATCATCTTTATTGATGATCTCGATGAGGGCATAGAGTCAGTAAATCATCAGTGAATTCACAGATGACACCAAGTTAGGTGGGTGTGTTGATCTGTGTGAGAATAGGGAAGCTCTCCAGAGAGACTCAGACTGGATCGCTGGACCAGTGTTAATGGGATCTAGGGGTGAACTTGTAGAGTAGGGTGAAAGGTGAGACACTATGATCCCATGGGTCTTTTCCAATCTAGATAATTCTGTGGTTCTGTGTGAATGGTCAGAGAAAAATATTAAGAGAAAAATATTAAGAGACAGAATAAACACAGTTTAGTGTACACAGGTTATGACATGATACTTGTTCTAACATCACCTTTCTGAGGAAGCCTAGCAGATGAGGCCATTAAACAGTCCTTAAAAGCTCAACAGGTTGGATATTCTGTCACAGTAAAACAAAACAAGGAGTCCCAGAGACTTCTGGGGAATGAACTGAACTACAGAAATAGTCACTGCATTTCAGGTCCTTCAATTTTGAGGAAATATTGGGCAAAAGATTTGGCAAAAACAATTATTTCAATTGTTTAGTAGATGAAGTAAACCACAGTAGTTCTGGTTGGAGCCTCATTTAGTAATAAATAGTTACTACAAACAATAAACTTTGTTCATTACCATATGAACTCAAGTGATCCTGTACTTGTATGGTTCTAGTACTAAGCTTACAAAAGGTCTCCCCATCCCCTCACATCCAGGCTATTTTTCAATAGAAAGAATGCTTGCCATGAAGGATTTCTTCAAAAATCTCCACAAAAATGGACTCTGCATCAATTTAAAAGTCAAATCTCAGAGCACTGAATTTATTGAACAAATGCTTCTGAAAGAATAACATAAGCTTGAGCGAGACACTTGGCTATTCTTCCACAAGCTTATGAATTTGTTAAGGGTACTACTTTGTATTTTAGTTCCTTATTCCTTCATGGAAAGCAATTCCAGCACTGGCACTATATTAATGTCACCAACTATTCTCATGAAGGTCATGGGTCCAACAAACTATAGTCCAACCTGTAACAGTGAATTAAATAAAACAACCTTTTTTTTATTATGGATACTGAGTAGAGAGTCATTTCAGGACTGGTTATTTCAAATTGCTGTAGAGATACACAGCAAGTTTAACTACATAACTGCCAAAGTTACACAGAACTATTAAATAGAAGTTAACTTCAACTTAGGACAAAAGGCAGTTCAGCTGTACCTTTTGTCATCTGCTCATTATTATTGGACCTGGTAAGGTATATGGATAGCTTCACATACTGCTTTCTCTACAACCTCTTCAGTATTCAACTGCTATATACAGATTCTTTTCCTCAATATGTAACTACAAATTTTCCCCAACTAAAGTCTTAATCCTAGTTTTCACAGTTCTGACTGTCCACAGTAATCTTAGAGCTAGAGCTTTCTCAGACACTGAAACAGAGCCACACTAAGTGTCAAATGTTAACACCAGCCTTTGAATGTACTGCCAATTGATACAGCAAGTTGTAAAGATGAAATCAGAATGAGTGGTAACTTGGGCTTTAAGGATTTCCCCACCCCGCCCCACAGTCACGAGCAGATAAAATTTGGTTTATTCATTATGTATGCCTTCTGGAAAAGGAATGCTAAATTAATGGTTAAGGTATCATGGCATTAAATTTCTACTCTTAGTGAAGTGGAAGCCTGATTGCACTCAATCACTAATGCATCCAAGCACATTTCTATCCCATTAACCTTAGGCCATCTGTTTTACTGTTGTCACATTTACCCTAATGAGAGACCCGAAAAAACCTGGTTAGTCTTTACTGTCACTCTTTGCATTTTGAGGTAAACTTCATAATATTTGTCAGTTATATTTATGCCAGTGATAAAATTCATAGCCTACATATTGTGATGCTTGTGCACTTAGTTTCCATGAGTAAGATGTGATTTTCCTGCATTCTCCTATTTGTTTTATGTTCATTTTAAGTTAAAAACACATGATAAATATCAAGTGAAAAAACACAAGCCTAATTGATTCTTTAGTTTTTTCTAGAAATATTACAAATATTATTTCATATACATTAGACATTACAAAACCAATTTCCACCCAAACACATCTGCATTTTTGTGGTACTGAGATGCTGCTGAGTCAGTATAAAGATCTTCCTCCCCATCCTATTTCAGTTAAAATATCTTTTTATGCATTGAAGCATAACTTACAAATTCTGCTTTTGTAGAAGACAGTGGTTCCTAATCCTTTACTAAAAAGTGAGGGATTTGGGAAAACAATAAAAAGGATTAGTAAGATATTCACCGAGTTGCACAGCAGACTGCTCATGCTTATGATTTTTTCCAACAACAGCTATCAATCCCAAGCCACCAGCTTACTAAAGTCATTTTGCACAGTAGCACCTGACTCCTTGGCAGACCCTCAAAGAGCTGGAATTACCTCTGGCTCTCAATTCATATCAGAGTAATCAAACACTTGAGAGCACAGTTTTACCACAGCCTGCTGCCCTCTTCCTGCTTTTAAACACTACCCACACTACAGAAAGGTGAACTAAAAACTGTGAGAATGGAAACATTATAATCTTATTTAATTTCTTAAGTCATGATTTGGCTTATTATGCAATATAGTGACTATGGTGATCTGATTATATACCCTCAATGCTGAAGTTCTAAAAATGGACCTAGAAATCGTTCTCTAAAGAATGCTTATACTTGCAGATAATTACTTTTAACCTTACTTCAATTTTACTTTTCACTTTTTTGCCCACTGCCACGTGGATTTCTAGAATAAGCTTTTTTCACAGCAATAGGGAGAACACTTATCCTAGTTTATTACAATTACTACAAACACCTAAAAATGAGCAATGGACTAATTTCTCATTAGGAATGATAACTGTTGTTTAAGGGAAAGAAAAGTATATTTTAGAAAAGAAGTGTTTCCTATACATGTTAGCCAAAAATATTTTAAATTATGTTGCATTTAACCACGTTACTCCACCTACTTTATTCTTCAACTCAGGTTACTAGGCTATGCTGTCTTTGCATTAAAATTCTTATTTCTATATCTCCTTGCAAATAGAGACTAGAAGCACTAGAACCTGATGCTACAATATCTCCTTACTTCTAGGGAAGTATTTGCAATCAGTTCAAGTTGCAGTGCACCTCAGTGCTCCGTCATGAAATTGTTGCACATCGCAGACTCCTTCCAGGAACAAAGGTCCCAGATTGTGAGGTTTGTTAATAAACCACTATGTAAGAGATAGGCTACTCCTACAGAGACACAAAATTAGCTGTAATCAATACCATGACTACTATACCTAGAATGGTTATAGAAGCTGGGCTTCTTTTTTCAAGCAGGACCAGTCTGCTCAGAACATTTTGCAGGCAGTGTATTACTATATTTTTTTAAAAAACATCTATTACTTAAAGATTCTGACAACAAGATTTTAGACTAATTTTAAACCAATTAAGTTTTATACATCATGGAAAAATATGACTTTTAAAAAAAAGTTTTGTTTCTGTGATGTAGCTTATTTATTTTAAGCTAACAACAAACCCAAGAGTGCATTAAAATATATTTACCCATTATATGCTTCAGAGACACCTGCGAAAGGTTCATTCCCACATTTAGCAAACAAAAACACTGTGTTTAATAGTAGGGCCACTGAGCAAGTGCCTATCATGAACTTGATTATGCTTTTGCAATCCATTTTGAACTTGGAAACCAAGATGCCACTTATGATTTGGCCTAGTGCTGCTGCTGGAATTAATACAAGCCCTAGAGGAAAACAAGACACCAGCAAATTACACAAAATTGCAAGATATAATTAGTAAAGCAATTTAAAGCACAATTTTATGTTAATAAAAAAATGTATGTTTCCTGTATCTTACAGTGCAGCTCATTTTCAAGCCATCCCTCCAGAATCTGTCAGCACAAGTATTTTATTCTACTCTTACATCACCTTTAGCCCTTCTAGAAGTTCAACTTCAGAGCATAATTCATAGTTGTCCAAAAATCCAAGTTCAACACAGCAAAACTAGATTACTTTAGAAGACTGCATACTGGGCAGGAATCTCTTAACCCCAGTAGGCCACTTCATTAAAAAAGAAAATGCTCTTTCATTGCTTCAGTGTTGTTTTGTGGGTTTTTTGTTTGTTTGTTTGGTTTTTTTGTTGTTGTTGTTGTTTGTTTTTTTTTTTTGTGTGGGGTGTTTTTCGTTTGTTTTTCCAAATGTTATACACTTGTGTAATTAACTTTACTAAGAGCACATAATCACCATTATATAAAGACAGCACAAGATACACAAAAACATTTTAAGTCTACAGCTGTGGGTCAGTTTTGCTGTCAATAATAACTTATCGTCTTTGCAGTACTATGATTCCAGATACATAATTAAGTATTTTTATATGAGTAATCTACAGTACAACATAGAGCTCAGTGTAACTCGCACTGACTTGAGGCAGTTAATTCTAAAGACAGCTCAGGTACTGCACAGGCTGCAAAAAATAATGCACTTAACACATTATGGTGGAATTGAATAAGAAAAAGGCTAAATTAACCCCTTGTGGTAGGGTAAGGGTAAGGTTTTTTCCCATCTGCCATTCATCTTGCTTCCTTTAGCAAGCACTAATGGTTAATGCTCCATCAGTTGACTTTAAATGAGGATAACTAAATGGTCTTCAACGAGAATTAGAAAGGAATAAATTAGTTTCAGCAGCACACAATTCTCATTTTATTTAGTATATGAATATCAATTCTTCTGGCCCACTCACAATGAGTAGATACGCACTCTCTATGAATTAAATACTAGAGTTTACATAAGGCAGGCAAAAGCAATATAAAAATATTATTTCTGCTGTGAACACTGCATTTCATGTAAGTATATTAACAAATCTCAGAAAAACACAAGATGCCTATATAAGCTTCCCCCTATAATGCTAATGACGTGTTCAGCACAATATGTTTAAGATTTAAAAATAAAAAGGTCACATTACCTCCAAGAGTTGCAGAAAAACTTGATGTCTTTCCAAACTGATTTTCTATAAGCTTTGGTAGAAATGTGGCAAAGCCAGTGGCAACTAAAGCTTCTGAAGAACTGGCTAATATTAGACTCATAAGCACTGGATTCTTCAATAGTATCTATGAGAGGAAATTAGCATAACACAGGAAATTTCACTGCAGTACCATGTAAACTAGAAGTCACTACATTTTAATCACTATATTTTAAAGCAGATACTCTCATGTGAAACTCACCAATAAACTTTTCTTGCTTCAACAGTCTTAAGCATCAACAAAATGAATACACATTATATTATATCAATATCACTGGAGACTTCCTTATCACAACATAAAGCAGCAATTACCTTTCTAAACACTTATGTATTACTTGAATATATTTTATTTCTCTGAATATATCTGTTTCAGTAAATTCAAGATTTCCTTACCAGGAGAGCCACAGGAAAGTCTTTAAAACTTTCTCCAATATTCTTGGTCTCAACAAGCATTGCACTTCCGTCATTATGGGTTTCAGAGATTTTTTCCGCTTGTATTTTTGCTGTTCCTATGAATGGGTATATTTACTGACAGTTGAAACACTGAACACCTATGCTTTTAGACTTAAGTCAGGAAAAGTCTCAAAATAAGTGCTTCCTTTCCTTGGGAAAACTAGCTCAGACCTTGTAAGGCTTATTGAATAATTCATTGGTACAGATCAATAAAAGGATTAATAATTTATTGCTGTGGAAAGAATTCAGCTGAAAGCATCATGCTTCCATTGGAAGTCCTTGGATGAAAGAAGATATAATCACAGACACCCTAAGAATGTCAAACTATCCTGAAGGCTATTCAGTTTGGTTGTTTGGGGTTTTCTGGGTTTGTTTGTTTGTTTCTCTTTTGTGTGTTTGGTTTGGATTTTTTTTGTCCTTTGTTTGTTTTGTTTTTTTAAATCATCCTCACATTCTCCACAGTTCCCTATTTCATTGTTTCTTTTCTTCCATCATTTCTCTTTCCAGATAAGCACAGGAAGTTCCTTTAGATGCTCTTTAAAGGGATTTCTAGATAATATCTGCCTGAACAAAAATCATATTAAAATTATTATATTTAGAAGACTGCTCTGAGATACTTCAATTCATGCTTTATTATTCCACCCAAAACAGTAAGGCAACAGAGTCAAAGACAACTATTAACGAGATCAGTCAATGGAATTTCCTTATGATTCTTGGGTAATAGAGGTTTAAATAGAGGTTTAAACAGCCCTGGGTGCTTAGCTGCCAGCATCTTCCAAACTTTACACGGTCTGTTTCTAGTCCTACCATATGTCATTACCTTCGTAAGCTCCTCCCTCTAGCCCACTCACTACATACTGGAAACAAGCTATTTGTCATCAGATTTCAGCCAAAGACAGTTAACTGAGAAACAGAATCAAAGATTACTCACTCAGTTCAGCAGTCTGTAACCCAGAAGATTAAGCAAGTCTCTTTTTCAAAGCAGACCATTACTGCTAAACATTTACCTGGTAGGTGTTTTGGAAAACATGAAAAAGGTATTATAAGAAGCCAAATTGAAATAAAGCATGCAAGAAATGCTATCCACCATGCTCCAAGCCAACGAGGGTCATCAGGATCCATCTGTGTACTGTAAAAATAATTTGGAAAAAGCACATTTACCATTCATGTATTCAAATCAGCAGCTTCAGATGTCAGAGAGCTGAAATTACCTCTTTTTTTTAAAAAAATACTGATTTAATTGTAAGCCTTTTAATATTGTAATTTTCTTGCTTCCTACATGTATTAAATACATTCTTTGCTTTATTACAGCACATTTATTTGCTCTATTATAGTAATATCGCATTCTACCAAGTGAGCTTTCAGCTTATTAGTCAATTTCATTCTGATTTAAAGAATACTGCTTGGCCTTGATTTCAATATCCTGTAGTATTATTAAGGTACTGAAAACATGTCTTTTATGAAAATTCTATTTATATGAAAAACAATACAGAAGTTCAGAATGCCATTGAACTGATACAAAGTCACTAAAATACAGGAAATAACAAGTATATATTAAGTTGTTGGTTTGGTTTATAATATTTTTTGAATACTGGACTATTACCCAACTGGTAGATTTTCTAGCAAGTTCTTCCCCAAGAGGTAAGTAGTTATGAATAAAGACTTCATTCCTTAATTAGTAATGCTTATATTTATTATATGAAGTTAATAAAAGGCAAGTAAAAAGCACTGGGTGCACAAGGAGCCTGTGCTCTGACAACATGCACACCCAATACAACAACAGATCCTTTTTTATACTTTTTGTCCTAACACATATTCATCTCCTTGTCCAAGCAACAAGTGTGGCTTAGCCAATCAGGTCCGTTCTTGTCCACAGATGTTACAGTTAAGCAACTAGCTGGGTTAGCCAATCTCTATCTACAGTTTTGGAAGCTTTGTTTAATTCCAGTTTCTGTTTGTTCAGTACTTTTGCACGGCTCATTGATTTCAGTGACCCGTCTGGTATGCCTCACCACACCACCGACACAAATTGTTACACCATGTATCAGAGTAGGAATACCCTACCCCTCATATTCTACCTCAGGGAAACTTAAAAGTTGCAATGTGAGTTAATAAAAAGTGAACATTTTGTTAGTGAGCCTTAAAACTGCTAGTCTATCAAAAAGCTAGAACTAAGTATTTGCACTACAGAGAAACTTTTTACTCACTGTGGGAAGTAACTCACTTGCACCCTCATGAGTGCAACTTGTTACTGAGTTAAACAAGGTCTCAAAAGCACAGTATTTCCCTAACTTTTCCCTAGTATTTCCCTAATTTTCCTTTTCTCCTCACATGGACAAAGGGTGAAGCTTTTAATAGGAAATATTAGGAAGAGGAAATAGAAAATAAAAGACTAAGTTACATCTTGCCTTTCTGGGATCTGGATATCAATATAAATATTAAGTAGCTGCCCTCCTAAGACATAGCCAACAGCAGGACCCAGCAGTGACATGGCATAGCCAATTCCTAGAAGAGAAAATACATAAAATTAATCATATATTTTTAAAGCTTTCTTTTTAAAAAAATCCTAAATAAACCTCAAAACAAAATGTTTCTGTAATTCAACCTGTTCTTTCAATGTCATTACTTCAACTATAGTACATAAAAGACAGAACTTATACTTGTCCCTCAACAATAAATTGTGAAGGTCTCATTAAAAGCTGTGATGCAGAATGTTAACAAAAGACACTTCACTGACAGTATCTTCATGCATTATTAGATTGCGTTTTGCACATCTTGTGCCTACAGTCACAAGCTAGACTGTGAAAAAGTTTGTGTGGCTGTCATGACTATTACTTGTTAATAGTACATGCTCACAATGTTTAAGAGCCTACTATTTTTACTTTGAGTCATAAGTTGATTCTTAGTTAGTCTTAAATGGTCTTGCCAAGACCAGAAGACAGGGTTCCATTAAAACTCTGACTGAAGAAATATCTGCTACGAGTTTTAGAATTCAATCATGCACACTTCAATTTATTGATGAGCCTTAAGAACACTAGCTTTGAATTTTAACAGCTCCTGACAATTCTAAAAAACACACCAAACAGAACAAGGTCAGGTGTAACCAAATCCTACTAAAGAGCACTCAGGTCTGTCCTTTTGGTTTTGGCCTTAGCATAAGATTTTCTTAATGACACAAGAGTCTCTCTGGCCTACCAAACAGATTTCTGTGGCATTTTAGCATTGCTGGCCGGAGCACTGTCTCTACAGATAAAGGTTTCAACTAATAGCAAGTAAATTTGTCTAAATGATTGGTAAGACATGCATCTTTACTGTTGACGTTCTATGCTCTTTCCCAGCTTGAAGATTCTTAGTTTCTCATTTGTTTCCAAAGTGCCCAGATATTAAGTATTTATAATTACTTCACTCTGTGTAGACGTCAAGGAGTGATGGGGGAGGGAGAATTGGGAACATGACAAACAGACACAGAAGGGGACATTCAAGTATCAGTAAGTCAATATCAATACTGAGCTGACATATCCCAGGTTTTCACCTATTTTGGAAATAATGACATGCTCACAGGATCTTTGACTTAAATTCACATTCAGACTGCAAAACTTCAAACCTAGCTTAGAAGGCACCTATTTCCTCCTACAGACCATTCAGTTTAAATTACCGATTGGAATTGCTTAATTTTTCATTCCCTTTAGATGTAGATGCTTCATTTCAGACAGAAGACAGCAGGCCTCATGAAAGTGCATCCCATTTCAAAAGAAGAAACTACCAACTTAGGAGTTGCAAGCTTATAGTCTAAGATGCTAACAGCTATCTACAGACAGTAGCAAAAGTTTTAGGATTTTTTTGCTGCCTTGCACAAGCCTTCTTGCATTAGGCAAAGCAACACATTGTATTTAAAATCCTCAATGCATTGCATAAAAGCAAGAAAAATAAGGCTTAATATAGCTACCTGTCCACTCATTTGTATTCTAATTTTATTAGGCAGAATAAACTATCGTCTTTGGCAGGTGTCTGAAGGTTGCTCAAAGTGTTAATTTATTGTACTGATCTGTTCTATTCTATGTACGAATACTTGACACCATTCTCTTGGGTTTTCATGCCACTTCTTGGTCCCCTAATCATGCAGACAGCCCTAATTTTCTTATATTTATTTCACTGGCCTCAGAAAATAAGTGTGATAATCTCTCAGTATAAAGAAGATAGTAAAAAAATCTTAACTAAAGATTTTTTAACATATGCAACTATCATATTCTTTGGCATCAAATGAAGTGGTTTGCCTGGAACAATTATGCAATAGTTATCTATCTCAATTTTGCCCTCTAAAATATGATTTAACCTGGAAAATAGTCCAAGAAGCCAAGATGATTTGATTTCCTTCTGAGTTACCAGTATAGCTAACATACTTTTAGCAGCTTACACCTTAAATGGGAAAAACAACAATATCTTCATACCCAAAGAAAGTACGCTTAGACTACAATGAACTTTGAAGTAAAAGCACACAATGCTGACTGAAAGGTTAAAAACCACTGCTAAGAATGAGTATTCCCTATCTTTCAAACAGCCCCAAAGTAAATCATTCTCCATGTTTCTAGGCAATCCTTTTATTTTGAATTAAGGAAAGATTATCACAGTATTGCCTCCTGAAGTGCCAAATTTCTGTGTGGCTAGAGAACTACACTGATCCTATGATGCACAGGAGTGTCTGTGAACTGAGGGGACAGCCTGTTGTTAGAAGGTACATAAAGCTTAAAACATAAGGTCTGGGTACTGACCCAATACACAGCAGTTTTCAACAACTGTGACACTAAAAAGCAAATTTTGCTGCAACTTATTCTGTTAACAGGCTGGCTATATTAATTTACTTCATCACTGTTGGTGACTGACATGAAAGAACAGTAGGAGAGGTTCAAAAGTTAGCCTTGAAAAGACCTGATACTTAATCTAACTTGCACAGTGATACAGAAACACCTTTCATTATGCACATAAGTAATCAATGGCAAAATTGTTTTAATCAGAATAATTCATAAAAGCATTTGGGTGCAATGCAGTCTATGGTTTATTCAGACAATGTGTTATAAAAAGTTTTAAACATTACCTATATAAAGGGAAGACTTGTGCTTTGGGACACAATCATCAATAAAAGCTGTCCCCAAAGTATACAGTGGAGTTCCTCCAACTCCCAGCAGCAGCTGTCCCAGAACAAAGATATACAGATAGTTGGGAAGTGAAGACTTTGTGGTGGTACTGCAAGTGAAGTTAGCAGAGCTTATTCCTGTAATTTGACATGTTTCTGAAAGAGACAGCAAGAGTAAAATTGTTACTCAACTCAAACTGAAGAAAAATCTGTATTGCAAAAAAACCCAGACCCATCAAATGGTCATTCAACAAGTTTGACTGTTCCCAGGTAACAGACACTCCATTTTGTTCTTGCATCTTATGATGATTCTGAGGAGCACTAACAACTTCCACTCAAGTTACAGAACAGCCTGAACAACCTGAGGAAATTTTTGTTGCTGAGACGAAAAGTGCAGTCATTGATCACAACCACAGGTAATCCTCCCTTCTCATAGACTGTTTGAGAAGTGTTTCCCTAACATAAAAAACCCACACACCACTGTCTTTCAGAGCACCCACGGCTGTATCTCCAAAATGGGAAATTAATGTAAAGCCTTTGTACTTGTCCATACACAGAGGGAAGCAAGAAGCAGAACAGCCTAAGGTTGCATTTGCTCCTGTAATTCTTGGCACAGTGAGGAGGCAAGAGAAAAGAAGACAGTCTATTTTCTTCTTGCTTTTAATGCACTGTTAGTAGCAGACAGTCCCAAGTAATATGATCACAAAAGAGGAGCATGGTTCTTTCCAGGTTTTTACACAGACAACCCTACAGAAGAGGATAAACCCATCAGTTTGGTTGAAACAAGCCATACTTAGACAATATATAAAAATAACCTTCAGATCACATGAGAACACCAATTAACTCTCATTGCTTTAACACAAAACTGCATCATTTTTCTCAGGTCCTTTTGCATTTGAGAACACATTTTTCTTAGGCAAATAAAGGGAAGCTTGTCCACACTTCAGGCTCACAGGATATAAATCACAAGGAAGTGCTTGTCACACAGCAGATATTAAGAACTGTCTACACCAATGTTAAATGCATGCACGGGCTTTATTGTGCCTTTCTGCAGAAGGAACAACACAACAGTGGTGGTGGATTCATGTAGCACACAGGTGGTTTAGTGCTGTTGCACAGAAACTGTCCAACACAGAATGATGGAAAAACCTCACCTCAAGAGAAGTCATTAAAATTTTCCTTCTGTCCACTTAGGAACAATCCTCATTTTAATGCTGTACTGAAGTCACATGGGCAACATTTTATTATGAAAATTAAAGTTTAGCATTTATTTCCCACTGATTGTCTATCTGATTTCTTGATCAATAGTCCACTTTTCTGCAGAAAATTAACTCTTAAATCAGGTTAACTTTTTATTACTTACATGCACAGCATCTAAATTTGACTAGAGAAGAACACCATGAATATTCTAGCCCATAATCCATATGCCTTATGAAATTTATCCTGACATTGAGATGAGCTGCTTATCACACTAGCTTGTTTTCAGAATCATGTAAACAGGTCTAACCAAAAAAATTGTGATCTATCAATGCGCAGTTTGATAAATTATAATATTTGTATTTGCATCAGCTATCAGACTTTTTTAGAAGTCAAGTACACGTCACGGACCACGTTTCATATTTGCAAGAAACTTTTTAAAAGCAAAGACAATTCACCACAAAACTATGAGATTTTAAACCAGCATAAGTCAGAACTGCCATCAAACAAGTTTACTCTCTACCTCAGCCATTCACACCATCCCCTTTTTGCACCAGGTCAAGATTTAAGCAGATTGGTAAAGTGACACAGGTTAAATATAATGTAGGTTAGATCAACAAGCCCAAGTTATATAAAGGCCAAATATCTAGCTAAGAAAGCAGAACCAACTGAGTTGCTTTAGCAATTTCATTAATTAGAAGGAAGATAGTTCAAGACTAGTTGTACATCTTAAAATGCAGCCAGTAAGTGGAGGGTTTGTTTGGTTATTCTTTGGTTTGAATTTGGCTGGTTGGTTGATTCCCCGTCCCCATTGCAAGGAAGGAGAAATAAATAACAGTTTAGTCTCTGTTCCTTTTTAAACTTAAAAATCTGTCTTCCCGTTATGTCTCGAATGGCAAAGACACTAAAAGCTTCAATGAACATGATGAATGAAAACTTTGTTTCTAAAAGCAGATGTTACAGTATGACAGAACATCGAAGGGGTACAGATAAATAGATGAAACAGTGTAGAGAATGGCAGCACTCTCCACTGTTTGACTTACCAGCATCTTCAGAAAGCAAAGTCAACAGAAAAACCACATACTGATTCAGATTTTTCATACAGAAAAATCATACTGATTGTGGAAGACAAAACAGTCAAATTAGAGGCTAGCATCACACATTCTGCAGCAATTAGTACACAAATGCCACAGTCTTCTTCATTCTTTCACTGTACTTGGCATGTTCTGGGAAGAAAGATGAATTCATGCCTTTCTCAGAAGATTCACTAGCTCTCAGACACTAAATGACTTATCCACTGCCTGAGTTTCCAGTATAACAGAGAACCGAAGAGGTGTTCACATTATTCTCCCTCCTCTCAAATCACACCACACACATTTCAATTCAAATGGCTAATGCTCATTACTAACAAAGATATTTCTTTTCTACAAAGACTTGATTCATGTCCTTTTACTGAAGACTTATGGAGTAATTCAAGTTGGTAGAGGCATCAGGGAGTTATTTAGTCCAACCTCCTAATCCAAACGGTGCCAAAACCAAGTTACTGAGGACTTTGCTCACTATGGTCTTGAAAAGAGTACAGTATTTCTAGGTCATCTGTTCCAGTGCCTGACTGCCTTCACAATAAAGTTATCTTCCCTGTGCCAAGTGAAGATAACATTTCACATTTGCTTTGACAGACATCTTCTATAAATGTAAACGTTTCAATAAAATGAGACAGAAGTTTAGAAGTATGTTGCTTATATTATCTGCAGTTTTTACAGTCCTCCGTAATGTCCGTAGGTAATCAAATACAGAATTAATTACAAACCACTAGATGGAGCTCCTGACTCCAAATACCGGAGCCCTCCGGGACACTGACAACCCAACCCTACCTAACCATAACAGAAGAGAAATAGGTGGTTACATCCAAGTTACAAATTTCAGTCCAAAGCCTTTCAGATTAGACAAGACATGTTCGCTGTCGCTAAAACTTCTTCTAAATAGGTAGACCGTTGCTTAGCTACTCTTTCAATATGAAATGGATTAAGCTATTTATACAGAGTGTTACTATGGTAAGTATTTCCAGTGGAATAGTTTTGTAGAGTAGGATATGTATATACTTAGGAAAAAAAAGTAAATTAATACCTCCGGGCAAAACAGTAAGTTACGTTAAGTCTGTAAGCCTTATACTGGAGGCTAGATATATTTTATATTCCAGATTAGATCTATTCATTAACCTCACAGGTATATTAATTATTGCACTGACATATATTTTGAAATTGTCCTGCAGGTGAAACTCACTGTACTTATAACAGAGTGACATAATGAAGTAAGCAGCTAGGAACCATTAAAAAAATTACATAGTAGATTATATTTAATACAAAGCATTAAATAGAAGAACTTACTCCAAATACATTAGAATCTCTATAAATTATTCATCCAAACAAACAAGGAAGGTTTGTGGGGTGTGGTGCTATTAAATAAAGCTATCTGAAACAGGCATCCTATAATTCTATGTACTGCAGTTTACTTAACTGTTACAGGGTCCTGTTGTACAGCACCTGAAGATTAACATCAAGGCTGTTAGGATGCAGAACACTCCCTGCAGTCTGCAGTAATTTGACAGTGTTTTGTTTAAATAAGCTTAAATCCTTAAATCTACTACCATAGGTGCCCACATTAAAGCATGAAGAACAGCATGAATCCCATCAGTTTACAGTATCATGGAGAAGAAAGCACGTTTCAGTTAAAATTTCCCCTACTAAGGTGTCAAAACCTACAGTATCTTAAATGGTAGATGAAGTGGCAAATGTCTGATGAAACAGGAACAGATTCTTTGATACTTCAGACAAAATTGGTAGAAGGGTGTAGAGATCAGTTGCAATAGTTGGCCATCTACCTTCACTCTCACACTGTCAGCATCTTGTTTCAATAAACAGCCCTGCACACACCCCCAATCAGGTTGGAACTTTTTTATATTAAATTCAGGTTCCCTACCATACTAGGGAATTAAGGAGGGTAATACTGAAACAGAAATTGTAGAGAAAAAAAGGACTGTTACACAACCAGGAACAGTAAGGTCTCCTCCCTCTACTAAGGGGCTACAAGTTATCATCTGCTCATAGCCTCCAAACACTGAGAAGTTTTTTTATCCTTGTTCACTTAAAAGTTCAATTAACTTCTGCCTCAGATCCTTATTTATTAGATGGGGAAAAATAACTTAAAGTTATTTAACTAATGGCCAATGGCTGGACAGCTCATGGAAGTGTATGATGTGATTAACAAAAAATAATTTGAGTATCAATAACAGGAAGACTAAGAACCTTCCTTCAGATTGCTTAATAGCTATTGATTTTAAGTGAGCACTAACCTGCTTAGTCATTTAAGGCAAAAAAAATCTGATTAAACATTGCAATAGTAATTAATACAGTCCTAAAAGATTAATTTACTCTGCTTTAAACATAACTGGATGCTTATTAGTTACAGGTGTGCCACTAAGTTGAGATGCAGGTAGTTGGCATTAAGTATACTGCACTTAATGTCTTTTTTTATGAGAAAAAAACATGTAAGATCTGAAATCTGGCTACTCACACAATTTCAGTACTTCTTTGTTCAGTATAGCTCAGCACTGCTTTTTCTTTTATTTCAAAGACACCCACAAGTTTCAATCAGTATTTTAGAACTTAGTGAAACTTGTTAATGAATTACTCAAGAGGCCTTTAATAATTAAAAATTCAAAAGAACTGCAACATATAATCACCTTTCAACAATGCTGTTGACAGTAAATCTAACTGCTTTCACTTAACATATTCTACACCACCAGCATAACTTGCATTCCTAGTCACAAAGAACTGCAGTATCCTTAACTTAGAAAAGTTTAATTGCATTCATCAATGCAAGACAAAAAGAAGCATTTTACTCAGACGTTGCTTATGAGCAAGAACTGATACTGACACTCAAATGTCTTCTGAAAAAGAAACTTCACTGTGCAGGGAGATTGCTCTTGAACTTAGATTTCAGAATCATTTTATTTTAGTGTTAGAGATAATACCCTGGTTTTAGGACTTTCAGGATCAAGTATGTTGTACCAAATTAAGAGTTGCACCAGGCTGCTGCAGAGATATTTTTTAGCCAGTTTCAAAACATAAGGATAAGCTTACCTTCAAGTTTAGCTCCATACTGGTATCTTCCACTGCTGAAGTGTGGTAAGGAAAATACAAGTGAACCCAATCCCAGCATAAATGCTGAGAAAGCAAGCCATCGTGGTTTGTGCCCTCTTTCTCCAAAGAAAGATATAAATAGTGACAATATACAAAAAGCAATGTCATAGCTTGCAGAAATTAAGCCAGTGAGGGAACTGTTCAACTCATAACGCTTCTCAATTGTTGAAATACTAATATTAACCAGGCCATTTACCACAATACCTAAAAAAAAAGAAAAAAGAGATAATTAGGCAAAGATACTCTAATGTGATAGAATTGCAAAGTTACCGTTTTGTGACTGAAGGAATTAAAATTGATATGTTTTCAAAGCTCCATTTTAAGCTATTTATTAGCTTTAAAAACCTGCTATATAATGGATTGATACAGTGCCAACTTAAAGCTAACAAAACTGCACAGGAACTATTCTGTTCGTTCTCTCCTGTGGACATTAAATATTCAATACGCAAGTATTAAGCCAGCAAAATACCATGCTTCAAACTGTTCATGTATTAAGGTTTCAGATTCATTTGCAAGCAGATACTTCAAAAAGAATGCCTTACAGTGTCATAAGATACCATACAAATTAAAAGGAAATTAGTCAAAGTTATGACTTGCATTAGAACACAAGCTACAACTGAAGCAAGTTCAGGACAGATTTCAAATAATGGTTGCCAAACAACGATTATTTCCTTCTTGCTATCACGAAGGGAAGACACAAGAAGGCTTTTGAAAATACATCCTTCCCCTGTAACAAGTGTAAAGCTTCTTAAAAATACTTCACAACTGTTTCAAAGCAACTGAGGTGATTTTCTTTAACAGAGGAAAAAGTTTGCCCTCTGAATCTTGGAGTTCCATGAAACAGAAGTATTAAACAATATGGAGAAAAGGCCTTGCATGAGCTGCTCTGATTAGGTGCAGGTAAACTCCAAAAGAATGATCCAAAAGTAGAAGGAAGTAAGCTGCAATTACCAGGGCATGCTTATACATATTGTTTTAAGAAAAAACATTGTTCGTAGATACTTAACTTGAACCTCCCACCCTGCCTCACATTCTGTCTGCAAGCAAAACAAGCAGTTAAACTTACGGGAGTTTCCTTGAAACAAACCTATTTTGGTACTGTTAGAAGTGAAATAAGTATCTGTACTTCTGAAGTTACTTCAGACATGGTCATTTAATTAAAGTGTGCCCATAATAAAATATGTACCCTAGAAAAAAAATTAGGAAGTCTTGGACACTCAGTTGCAGACAAAATAAGAGTCCTGTAAGCTCACAACTGATTGATGGGCATCTCGTGACACAGGCCTTACATTATCCTTCTTTCTAAAATTCAAACACAATTATCTGTCATTCCAAGAACAGAAGGACAGATGACTAGGGACAGTAATGAACTTAAGTTAGTATTAAACAATCACTGCACCATCCAGAAGTGCAACTACAAAGGCTGAACTTCAGACCTGCCTAGAGTGCTCTATGTATTTAACAAAAAATACTCTAAATCTGTGATCAAGCAGCTGTTTTTCTTGACCCCACCATAAATAAACATAAGTTTAGTTTTCCATAAGGAGGCAGCTCTTGACACAGTCTTATTTTTTTAATACCCTACTATGGCCACCTTATTAAGGATGACAATTTCATCTACCAGACTGACCGTCTGTCCTGGGTTAAATTAGGTCAATAGTCACAATAAGCTGGAAGGGGGCCACAGCCAGGATAACCGAAATGAATACTGAAGGGGATATGAATTGCCATACTGACATCACACCCAGTATATAAGGAGAAGGGAGGAGCCAGGGTGTAATGCTGACTTGAGAAAGCACAGCCTAGGCAGGCATCAGGTTCCAGGTGGTAAGCAGTTGCATTCTGTATCACATGGTTTATAAATTATCTCCTTAATATTACTTCTACTTCTTCTCTGTGTTGCTTTAATTAAGCTGTCCTTATCTCAAGGTAAGTGTTTCACCTTTTTTCCCTTTTTTCACCTTTTCTCTCCATCCTACCACAGTAGTCAGGTTGAGGGTGTGCACAGACAATTGGTGCTTCTTTGCTAGTTGGGCCTAAATCACAACACCAGAACGCTTAAACTCAAAGGATTAACAGAAGTATTCAGGTGTTCCTCCACTAACATTGTTTACACATTTGGCAACTTTTAAAGAGCACTGACCAGAGAACAATACTAGCTTGAAGGAATGAACAAACAATTTTTTTCCCCATTTGCCAGCACTTCAAACATTTACTAAGGCCTTAAAACATTCATACAAAGTAGGTGTATTATGTAACAAGTTGACTCCAGAACTAGAAGACAGTCTTTTTACCTGTAGTTTAAATTGCCACCTTTAATTTACATTCTAACAGACAAAAACTTGAGTTAGTTTTACTAGGTAATTAGATTTCAGCTGTAAAAATGGTGATGCAATGAATGGCAGCATAATTTCTTCAATGCCATCATTTAATGATTAATCACTCAAGTCCCTTCAGGAAAATAGAACCTGGCTGATACTAACTTGATCTGAAAAACAAATCCCACAAGGCCATCTCAACACTTAAAAAGTAGTATGGAAATTATTTTTATCTATTCTTACCCAAAGCCTTATTGTCCTGACATGTTAGAAGTTTAGGTAGTGTGTACTGACCCACAAAATCCAGATTAATTATAAGCCAGCTTCATTTGTTCTAACAAAACAAGTTTTTTTTCTTCATCCGTTTAACAAAAAAACATGCCTTGCAGTTGTTATAAGTATGGTAGCTTTAATGCAGTGGTTTGCAGCCACTCAAATAAAAACAACATAAAAGCACAAAATAATTTTAAAGTCCTTTCAGTAACAAATCTAATCAGAGTACAAAATACTAGTATTCTCCAAAGTTTTCAGACAGATTGGATTGAACCATTCTCAGACAGTAGTTCTATTCTGTTTAATAGAATTACTGACAAGGAATAAGCACTCATTCTTGTACTCAAAACTGAGAGGTAACTTCCACCTTGCTTGCTACTACAGCTATGAACTGCAGCATATCTGGTTACGGTATTACAAGATTCAATCATACATTTATGCAACTCTAAGTACCATACAGAAAGACGTATTAGTCATGTAACCATGTTCTGCACTAAGAAGTGCTTTCTATTCTGGAAATACAGGTTTTACATGTAGTTGAAACAGAAACAGCCAGAAGAGGTAAGTTTCACCTGAAATCTTCTGAGAAGCTGAAATACAGCATGCCAGGTGCTAATGATAACAACCACCTCTATGCTAGGGCAGATAGAATATAACCTGATAAATACATGGCTTCAGTTAGAGACATACAAAAAATCTAGATACATGTACCAGATCACTGCAGGTGGTTACTATGTTCACTCATTTTGTGAAGAGTCTAGTATAAAAATTTTTATACGTCAGAAGTGCGTTAAGGTTTACTTTATTATTCTTCAGCACATTAGGAAATAAACTTTAGTAGAGTTAGATTATCATTAGCAGGTTTTACAGATATATTTTATCTTCCTTAATGATGGCTTCTGTAATTTGGAGGGTGAATTACATGAGACCCAAAGCTAGTGTACGGTAGTAGCTCACATAACTTCAAAATTCCAGTGTGTGCTTTTATCTGAACTCTGAAGCTGCAAGACCTGAACAGTTTTGCAAAGTTTCACATGCAGCACTTAAATTCTTGTCTGAAAATTGTGTTTCCTGCCTCTCAAAGAGAGTTGCAAATTGAGTCTTCAGTGCCTGATTTCCTTTTTATGATCTAGCTAAAGAGAAGGTACTTGTTCAGAAAATCCAAGTAATGCATCTTTAAGAATGGTACAATAATAGCCATGCCTACATTGGCTTTCAATACAATCATCAGAAGTTGCCTTTCATCAAGGTCTTAAATTTGAACTAAACTTGATATGTACCTCTCTGAGATACCGTCATGCATCTACAGTTAGATAAGAGGACTGAGACCTGGATAAGTGTCATAACAACCAACCATAGCACCCTAAGGGGACAGGGATTCTTATGATACAAGACCTTCTTATGACTGGGAACCTATCCAACCTACTAATAAGAGATAAGATCTAAATGATACCGAATTCATTATTCAGCTGAGCAGACAAGCAGATCAGCACAGAAAACTAGATTTTAAAGAAATACTGATATAATAAGTTTAGAACTGCAGGAAATATTCAAAACACTGTCTAGCATAATATAATCTGAAAGTTTCCAGTGTCAGATTCAGGGCATTTTTGGTTGCCCACCTGTATTCTTAAGATAGAAAAATAAAACATGCATTATCTAAAAGTCTTCTACAACTTAGCTGCCACTGAAATGTGTCATCTTAGTTTTTCCACCCCTCTTTTTACTACTAGAGAAAGATAGATTTTTAACTAACAGCTGGACAACTGCCAACAGTATTCACCTCCTGGTTTTACCAGCTGCAGCAGGGCCTTTCAAATACAAGCAAGGAACAGGAGGCTCCATCCCAAACCCTCTAGTTAGTTTTTTCTAATACAATACACCTATGCTAAGAAAAGCTTCTAAACCAGTTGAAGTCTCAAAGAGTTCACAGAAGCATACACTGAGAAACACCAGCTCTTCTAAGGATTTCCCAAGCAACAGATGTAGTGGTCAGATCCTTCTAGGTTTTAAGCAGAACCTCCTGCTCAGTTTTCCTCAGACTATCCCAGTTACCTCAGTGTGGTTCCAGAAAGGAATACAGCCATTCATATATTACGCAGGTCTTTGGCATAGGCTGACCGCTCTTCCAGCACTGAATCCCTTCTACATCTCTAACCACCCCTTCACAGAAGTCTCATTTTTTATGAGCAACAAGGATGAGCTTTAGAGGCTCACAATTTTCCAGAAAACACAGTTTCCTTGTCTAGTTAGTCCAGTAAGATTGAAGGGTTTTGAGCATCAATCCAATAGCTCCATTTGAGGGATAAATATCTAAGATTTACAAACCTCAAGTCTATATACTAGGTACACTGATGCTGCCCCTTCCTCTCAGCCATTACTACTACTTTCTGTGCCTAAGGCTTGCCAATGTTCTAACATTTTTCTAACCAAAAATGTGGACAAGTATATCCAAAGTTGAGCAACAGAAACTAAGAGCAAGACAAACTTCAGTATCCCCCCATGGTTAAGACATTACTTAAGTGTTAAAAAATGGCTGCACTGTGATCCACAGAACAAAACCAGATTTTTTTTTTTTTTAATCTTAATTACCTAGAGTCCCACCCAACCATACCAAGGTACTTTTTTAATAGGCAGGCAGATAGCACAGTACATGCAAGGGCACTTGTTTTGTCTATTGGTTTATAACTTCTGTTTTCTTCCCCTGGATTGTATGTCTCAACTAGTGAAGTGCATATGGAGCACTATTTCCCTGTGAGCAATGGAGACACATAACAGACAAGAGCATAAAGCACAGATATAATGGGACCACAAAGTCAGCAGTGGTAAGAAAGATAGGTGGGGAAAGAAAAAAAGGAGGAACTGACTGAACAGAGCAACACTGTATGAGCAACTTCCCTACCCAGGGTACTTTTTTCCCGTAGTGAAGCCACTACTGTCACTTTTTAGCAACAGCACCAGACTCGGGCAGCTGGAGGAACCCTGCCTCACCTTACCCACCACCCAAATCACCATCACTCTTGCCCT
>VWZY01002283.1:0-12386 GCA_013399075.1 Chloroceryle aenea
AAGAAAACAAACAAAAAAGGCAAAAGTAAAACAAACCAAGGAATGTTTACAGTGTGTCACAATAAAGGTTATTGAAGAAAGTAACTGGCCAGCAGATTACAGTCAGCAGTGGAGAGAGTCCCCAGGGACAGGTGCTGCATCTTTATTTATATTGAAGAGGAGAAAAGGGATTGAACCATAAAATGTGCATTTTTGCAGATAGCACTGAACATTTCTGCACAGTTAAATACCATGCCAGCTTCAGAAGGACTACATGAGTGTACAAAAAGGTGGCACATGATGTCTAGGTAGGCAAATTAAAGAAATAATCTAAACTATGCCTTCAGATGTTGACCTCAGGTAGCTCCAGTGCAGGAAAGAGACCTTGGCATCATCAGTGACGGTTCTTGAAGTTCATCTGCTTGGTGAGCAGTGGCAGCCAGAAGAGCAGGCAAAGTAGTGGCCGTCCCAAGGAGGGGTATGAATAATAAGAGGGAGAGTGACATTTTCCTGCTATAGATCACTGCTTTAGTGACAATACCTGGAGTATGTTGTGCAGTTCTGCATCTTGAGGAGGATACAGCAGAGATAGACAAAATCCAAAGGGCAAAGAAAACAGCTCAGATACATCTGATTAGATGATTCTTATGAAGAGAGACTAAAAAGATTGAGCCACTAGAGGAGAAGAAAGGTGGGGGTGTGAGGGAGGCAATGGTAAAAACTTACAGAATCAAAAAGGTGGTGGATTAGACAAAGGTAGAAGGGTTATTTACCAAATTCCTTAATGTTGGAGCTGGGGGATGCTTGCTGAAACTAGCGAGAGATCAGTTTAACACAGATAAAGGAGTATACTTCTCTTACGTGGCTGACAATGAAGTTCTGGGGTTTGTTGCCGCAGAAAATTTCAGGCAGACAGTGTCTGTAGGTTCAGAGAGAAATCAGACAAACTCCATGACAGCAGGTCCACAAGTGAAGGCCAAAGGAAACTGTCCCCTACCATCCCTAATACATTTTTTGTGAGTCCTCTGGAGAAGAAGCAGAAGAAACCACAGAAGGTAGCCATTTGCTGTCTCTGAGTAGTGTGACTCATCTATTGCCATGGGCTGAGGTGCAGTACTGGGCTGGAGGGACTGCTTCTCTGATCCAGTGTCCCTCATAAGTAGAGACAAACGGTGATTTTCAAATCTGTGGAGGGTAGACAGACACATATTTCACTAATGTTTTATCTCAATCTTTTAGGCTGCTTTAAAAAGCTCTGCCTCACTTCACACACCTGGAAACTCTTCAGTTCTGGATCCATTTGGAGCATCCAGTGCCAATTACTGCCAGGTGAGAGTGGTTTGCTTCTCTTCCTCTTGTTCTTTGCTTTTGCTTGTTCTCTGTCAGCTGCAGCCAGAACAGCTTCCACTGTGGTTATGTCAGTATGAAGCAATTTAAAACTTGATTTATTTTTTTTCCAGGGATAAGGGTGCTAGAAAGGTGTCAATCTGCTGGTGTGCAGCAGCCCCACTGTATAAGGTATGTCCTCATATCAAAGACTTTCTGTTTGTGAGCAATGGAAAAGAGTGCTGCTGTGCTCAAATGGGTGTCCTTTTGGCTATATTTTCTTCTAAATGATTTTTGCATGTCTTAACGCTGCTAAATTTCTTGGGAGTGCAAAAGAGTGATAAAGTGAGATGACACTTCGGGAATAAGTACAACGCAATTTAAGGGTAATTCTTATTTGAGAAACTTCTGGAAGGGGTCTGGGTGAGAGTGATCTGGCAGGTTTTGGTGAGCTAAGAGTCTAATGATGTTTGGTAAGGGGGAATACTTTGTTCTGGACCTAAGAGTTCACCTTGGACTTTGCCCTAGGGCTGTAACCTTGCTGTTTTTCTTGTCATCTTTGAGACAGTTATTAACACCCACAGGGACTTCTGCATTTTGTTGCACTCCTCTATGGGGCAGGTGCCTTAGTGCTTGCATGGTCCTGTGAAAAGGAATCTAGGGCTGTGGTAAATTGCTCTTAGAGGCACAGAGGGAGGAAAACTTGAGTGTTATTTCAGTGCAATGAAAAATGTGTATCCTGTTCTGATCACTATTTTTCTACTGTTAGCAAAGGAAAGTATTGCCAGCTTTAATAGGCTGATCTAACCAAAAGGACTGTGGTTCATTTTTGTGAAATCTTGGTCAACAGAAAGTGGTATCAGTGTGGTCAGATTACATCCTGAAGTCAGAGTTTGAGATTCAATTTCCAAAGAGAAGGAATTTTCCTATTTGTCATCAAGACAAAGTAGTTTTTATAGTAATGAAATACTGGTTTAGCAGAAGGAAGCAAGGTCTTGATTTTAAATATGTCAGAACTTTGTAATAATTTTGGTTTGACCTAAAGTTAGCATCAAGAGCTTCTATTTATGAGTTGAAAGTGTATTAATAATCTCACTTTTTATGTGACTTATTACTCCTATTGTTAAAAGTTGGACTGTGCTAAATGGCTCTGCAAGCCATTAAAAAAAGAAATCTAAAAAATTATTTTTCTCTTCCAAAATAGTTCAACCTTTTGTCCAAAGCCACATAAGCAATGTATCTGGTCCTTATGTATGAATATGAGGAAAAAATAGATTAAATATAGTGATTACCAGGCTAGTTCTGACTGTTTGTAGTAAGTACAGGACAAGCAAATTTGTGGGTTGTGTTATGCCTTTAGCTTTTACACTTCTGAAAAGTCTAAGCAAAACTTTTGGTAGTTGCTAAGAAGGAATTTGCTTCTTCCTGGCAGTTACTCTGATCTACCAGGTGTGTGTGGTCTCTTCCCTTTCTGAGGTTGCCCTTTTGTTCTGACTTCTTTAGCCAAAAAGAAGTAAAAAAAAAAGGCAGCTGGACAGCTTTAGCCTGTTAAATAGCCCACATTACTTCCACGGCTACTCTCCTCGCTGACCCTTAACAGTTTAGTAGCTATGAACTTTAAGAGGCTCAGTCTTAATCTCCTGTCTTCAAAGGAGCTGGAGCTGCTACAGAATGTGGCCTTTTGATTTTGGCTTTCCCTGAATTTTAGAAGCCCACCTTTGTCAGCTGGTCGCTTCCATGCTTTTATCTAGATGCCGACAACAGTAAAATTAACGTAAATTACACAGACTTGTCTGAGGGCTTTCATTACTCCCTGATGCTTTGCTCTCCTCCTGGCACGAGTTCTCTCAAACAGTGTGTTAAATAGCAGGCTTCTACCTAAGGGACAAAATGTTCAGAATCCTTGGATGCACAGCCCAGAGAAAATATGCTGTCCAAGGAGCGCTCTGGCTCAAGAGTACAGCTTTTGTATCTCTGCTCTGAGCTGAGGAAGGGTGGCACATGAGGGGTGTGAAGAAGCTATGTCTCAGCGTGTGGTTTCAGGGACTGTCTTTCTGTAATCTGCACAGATGTTGAGACTGGACCCAAAGGAAGCTTGTTATTTAGAGCAAATGGCCCTTTTCAGCAAGGCAGGGCTGTTGGACTTGTGCTGTCAGTGTATATATATACACAAGTCCCCATGATCCCTGGAGGGGTTTCAAAGCTGTGTAGATGTGGTGCTGAAGGACATGGGTTAGTGGTGCCCTGGCAGTGCTGGGTTACCAGTTGAAATCAATGATCTTAAAGATCTCTTAATAAAAACTATTCTGCAATTCTATGATTCTATGTCAGCTTACAAAAACAGTGAGTATCAATTCTCCCATTGCAAAAGGTGGTTTCCTTGCTCTATCTAGACTCCAGCAGTGTAGGCCAACTCTTGGTAACGTACCGCACTGGAATCGTGTATGGACACTGCTGCTCCAGGAGCACCAGCAATGTGTGTGGGCCTGCTGGCTTCCCTCAGACACTTGCACAAACGTCCGTGGCTGCCGTCGGGGAAGGTTTGCAGGATCAAGTCACAAGAGCCTGCATATGGTTTCTGTACGCTCCAAAGCCTTGACTTGGTTGCGCGACATTCCTTCATATCCTGTCCTCTCTCGCTGACCTTTCTTCCTTGTTTTCCATGTGACTGACAACCCTTCAAAACACAAAGCAACAGGATAGTGTCGGATGGTGGGAGGAAACATTGTCATCAGTTTGGGATATCATTATTGAAACAGCTTCAAGTTATCAACAGCTTCAAGGGGGAAAAATGCTGATATTTGCTTTTTGTCATGCATACTATTCCCCATTCATTAATCGGTTTCTTGACTCTCTGACCCACTTTCCTACAATAATAGTTCTATGGAAAATCTAATATTTCTTATCCTGATGTCTGCATCCCTGGGCTGAAGATTTTCAGTTTGCTTGCTGGTAGGCCCTTCTAAGACACTTCTGACTGTACTTAGATGAGACCTTTTCTTCCTAACAGTTTGGAAATCATGTCCTAATCTTCCCTTTTTACCAACTTCATTACTATCACATATGCTAGAAGCACTATAACACAATTCTGGAGGAATTATTTGATTTCACTGAAGTCTTGGGGACCATAGGGGTGACATTGCACCAGATCCTTTGTCTCCAGGGCCATCACACTAATTCCTTGTATAAAACATCACCAAAAGAGGTTTGACTGTAGTCATTAGTGTCCCAAAGCCTGCCATTTATCTAATAATCACAGAGTTCACCAAATGTTTGTTAATTACATTCTCAGCAGCCTGGTCTCTTTAATTTCACTGTTCTAATTTGCTGCCACAATAGCTGCTGGTTTTAAGAAGGTAATTACTATCCTCGTGCTTTAGCATTGTATAAACTGATAGATGAACAGATTGCGTTAGGTGGCTGCCTGATCAAACTCTGCCTATGTGGTAGAGAGAGAAATTAGGTCTGCATCTGACTCCTTCAATTCTATTTTGACAACTAGGGTGATCTTGCTTTTGGATTCTGTAAGTTCATCTGGGGTCTTCCCTAATGCTTCCATAGGTACGAGGGAAGAAAATCTGGGAACAAGGGGTTGGTAGACAAATAAGATCTCCATATTTCTCTCCCACCCCAAAAAGAAAGCTGATTGCTGACAAATTCTCATTGAAGAGATGCTAGGAGGGGAGCTGCTTTAAAATGTTGCCATAGGGAGACCATGGGGAGCAAGAAGCATCTGTAAGTAGTCCTGATGTAGAAAGAAGTTTTTGGAGCATGGAGTGGAGGAGAGAATAGCTCACCCAGGAGCAGGGACCTTCACTGGATAATAAATGCAGTGGTGAATAGGGGTGTTAGGATTGCAACAGCTGTAGTCATTACCAGCAGATGAGCCATTTACAGTTAATAAGCCTGGTGTACTTTGAAGATCAGAGTATCCACCAAGCATAACCTGTGGTTGACAGTATAGGCCATGGATAGTCCTTCCCTGAGGCCGTTACCTCTGGTGCAGTTTCACAGTTGCCATGGGCCAATCTGAGGCCATCGTGCCCCTGTTCACTTTCCCCTTCCAGTGCCTCTCTGCACTCCTGTTCTTGCACCATCTCTAGTGGCTGTGAAGCCAACCTGGAACTACTGAGAGAAATGTATTTTTCAATCTGCTCCATAACTGCAAATTCTTGAATGAGGTGAGAAGACCAGGAGATGAGAAGGTGGCACTTCTTTGAGCAGGTGAAGCCACCACTCAGGATCATCTAAAGCATTTCTCTTGGAGATCCCATACAGACATGTATAAGAAATACTAATGTTTGGAAACTCACATTGTTGCCATTTGGTTTGTACCGGGGATAGATTAGTGTTTTCAGGAGTCACTGTGTCACTAGAGCATCCTCTGGCAGAAACAGTTTTCTTCCCCACTTGTCATATTGTAATTTGAAAACCTTGGAGAAATTTATAACCTGCCCATAAGGTTCCAGTGACTTGGTAGGATGACAGAGAAGAGGGTAGGGCTTCAAAAACAAAATGTCATTTGCATACCCTGCCCTCCTGTGATATTCAATAAAAGTCACAGTTTAACTGGTATTTATGACTTTTAAAACCTTTATCACAGGGGATCAGCGGTGGCAGCAAGTTCAGTGTTGGAATAAATACAGCACAGGGTGTGTTAAAAAACAAGGCTCAAAATCCATCACTGATGGCAACATTCAGATGGCATGGGCGAGGAAGAGAAAGAGTTATTTGCTAAGGTATGATTCATATATTCCAGCATTTGACATTGCTCCTGTTGCTCAGGCTGCGTCAGGGTCTTCAACACTATGGTGACTACCACAGGTGAGCCCTCACTCAGCAAGGCCCTGTCTCTTCTGGAAGCTTGTAGATTTGTGAAGGTATTTGGTATAATCTTCACCTTTTGGTACCTTTTGTGATCTTACAATGAAGTTGACAAACATGATGTTGAGGGCAAAGAATGGTTTTAAAGGCCTAAAAAAAAAATTAGTAGAGAGTATAAACTTACTAGTCTCTAGTATTGAAACACTGGATATGAGTAGAGAGTTTTGCTTCCTAAATGCTGCATGAAAGATGAAACTATCATAATGATAGTAAAAAGAATTGGAAAGCCTTGAAAGAGCAACAGAGAAGGCAGCATGAATGTGCTGGAATACAGAGTGCATCGGCCAGGAGCTCTTGGAAAATGTTAGGCTGGGGGGTGATGACATGATGATAGCAATATAAATAAGTGAAAGGAAATTGCATGAAAGAAAGGAAGAGGGTTATCTGGATTATCTAGAAAGTGGCTGGACGGAGTTTGGCCTAAAATTAAAAATGGAAAAAGAATCAGGCTAGACAGAAAGAAAGAAAAAAAAATAAATCATAACCTTGAGCATGCCTGGAATAGACTGTCAAACTGTAGCAGAGGCAATGACATGGGTGGGTGAGACTAGATAGGGTAAGACAATAGCAAGAATAAAGTAAGGAAATAATCTTTGTAATGTAGGCGACTGGAATGGATGACCCAACTTGTGTTTTTCCAAGCCTGGCTGTCTATATATAGTTCAAGGGAAGCAGTAAGTAAATCTTGTGCATTTGTCAGTGGTGGTTGGCTATGTTGGCACACCATGGTGAGTTTCCCGTGCTTCACAGAGATGTGGCTGTGAGAGAGGATTGCCAGAGGTCAGGCTGCACAAAGTACCATGAAACAGAAAAGAGATGGGCCATCAGCCACAGCCCTCACATCTTCCAAGTTTGGGAGTTTAAAACTGCAATGGGAAAAGTTTCCTTGAACTGCCCGTGTCTGTCGCAGGTCAGTCATCCTTTCACCAACTTCATTATTTGTATGGCTGCTGCCTTTAAACAAATCTTTTTCACCTCACTCCATCTCCAGTGCAGTGACGTGGACTATGTGCCCCAGCAGACAATATTAATGGAGTGGCTGCAGATTCACCAGCATCAGTTTCACACATGAGCAAAAAACATCACATCAGCACCTATTTCTGGTTGGGTTTATACTCCCTACAGTGGAATGAGAAAGAATAATATGAAAAAAATGAAGGTTATGAGAAGCATGAATTTGCCATGCTGCTTTTTTGGGTAGCTCATGATGTCAGGGTTTGGGAATTCCACCACCCCCTTTTTTTTTTGGTCTAAAATATGTGTTGATGCAACCTCAATATGCTTCAGAAGAAGGACACCAAAGGAAAATGTCCATTAGAAGACCTTTTGGCCCTTTCTGTTTGCTCTGCGTGGGAATTCTTCTGTTTAATTTTCTAGCAATAGGGCCATACTAGGCTAAAATGAACCTTTAAAGGAAATAACACAAAATATGCCTTCAGGTCTATTCTCTCAGCCCAGACAGGAACAGAAGAGAGATCTTGAAATTCTCCTTGCAAAGAGAAGGGGTCTGCATTTCTAACGTAGCGAGTCATTTTTCCCATACTTGGTGCTCAGTCAGCTCTTCAGAGAGCTGCAGTTAACTTGCCAGGGATGTACCAAAAGGGAAGCAGCAAAACTTTGAAGTACTGCCAAATACTGCATGTGTTATACACCGAGGTGCTCTGCTGGGTGACAGGTATTGGTGTGCAAATATTCAGGTGGTGATCATCCAACATTTATGTGGGAAATACTGACCTGGTCCCCCAGTAAAGGCAGGGAGAGTTTTGCTGCTCAGAACAGACACTGCAGATTTGGAGGAATTTTTCAGGAAAGCAAAGAAAGCTGAGGGCTGTCTGCAAACCCTGAGGAAGGAAGAGGTTGAAAATGTGGCAAATGCTTCCTTAAAATTGGAAAGTAAAAGGACTAAATGTCAAGACACTGAGCCAAAAGTTGCTGGTTTTGGGTGGCAAGGAAGGAAGGAAATGCTGCAGTCTTTTGTCAGAGCGGGGTGGGGGGGGTATATATGTTTTCCATATTTCCTGCAAAAAGGCAATTCCACAAAAAATGCAGAAATATACCACATGGTTCAGGAAAATTTTAAAGCTCCTTTGAGGAGCAATATCTAAATTCCAAGACATCCAGAGGAGCCAGGGATCCTGGGCCAGCCCAGCAATGACCTGCCCTGGAGCAGGGAACCCTGCAGCCCTCAGTTCTCCAGAATTATGTCAGGCAACCCAACAGGAAACACCTCCAGGCCCAAGTCCTGTTTGTGCTTTATCAGAAGATTGTCAAGCAGACCCATTTCCCAAAGACATTTTCACTCTGAATTGCCCTTTTCCAATCCACTTGCCTGAAAATTCCTAACGTGCCCCAGCTGCTGTCCAAGGATGGAGGAAGAAACTAAAAGGTAGCAAGTTCAAAGCTGAGAAAAGGATCTTTTTTTCCCCCAGTATGATATAATTCAGCTATGAAACTCATTACTGCAGGTTGTCACCAAGCTCAAGAATCTATCAAGATTCAGAAAGGGCTGGGAACATTTGCTGATGATAAGCATATCTGTAAATCCTATTCCATAATGCTACAAAAGGTGGTTTGGGGAGGGCTGTTTAGCATGAGACCTTTAATAATCTCTCACGTTATAATGGGATGAAGTCTAATTGTGTTAGAAGCAGTTCCTTGTGGTTCTCCCATATACACATCCAATAAATTTTGATGCTGGTTGTTATAAGAGTAACTGGCTTACTGGGATCTCATCCTGATTTGATGGGACAGGCTTAAACACTAAGCCTCTATATTAAATGTTAATCCTCAGCTTTGATGCATTGAAGATGTTAAATCTGAGGTCTATTCTCTTGATGTCCTGAGATATCTTAGCTCCTGTTGGAAATGTTTAGAAAAAGAGGGTTGTTCTCTTCGTAGGGGTTTGGGCCCATGTTGTTGGGACAAAGGAGATGGGGAATGGGCAGCAGAGGTTTCTGGGAAATTGAATCTGTGCAGGGCAATTGTGGCTACAGTAGGCCTTGGAAAGGGAGAGCATTTGTAGGAGGAATTGGACGTTTGGCAGATGACACTTTAAATTCCTGAACTGCGAAGACATGGGCCAGGTTTTTGCTGACAGATGTTGCCGCCTGGCTAATTTGACTGGGTGGGTAATGTTGGTGCTTCTAGCATAGAAAAATCACCTTTGGGCATGATTCACCTCATCTAAATTTAGCTACTGAAGACTAAGTCTAGTCACCCAGAGTCCCTCTATATTCAGCAGAGAGAGCGAAGCCTGTCTATTGGGTGATTCATCCGTCTTGTCTCTGATATCTGTCATGAAATGGGTTGAATCATCCTCGAAAGAGCTCATCTCTTCATCTCTTCCCACTGACTGCAGCAGGAGCCCAGACACACTAGGTCATGCCAGATGCCTAGTGCTGAGACTGCTCATGTGAGGTGACATAAATCTCCCTCCCTGGGTAGCTGTGCTCATACCAGCAACAACAAAAAGCACAAATGAAGCTTTTTTTTTCTTCAACATGAAGAAAATTGTAGACGTACCAGTGAGAGGCAGTTGCTTTCAGAGGTAGCCAGCTGAGGTCAGCAAGGTCCCACAGTTACATTCCTCTCCCTCTCTGCTCTCAGACTTCAATCTGTACCTGTGAAGTCCTCAAACACTTCTGTCTTTAAATAAGGAAGTAGCATTTGATAGAGTTGAGAAAATTGTAAGAACATAGGATCGTATCAACCCTGGTGTGCTCCCAAGCTTGTTTGCTTTGTCTCCCACTGTATCTCTTGGTCTAATGAAAAATTTTTGAGTCTACCTATAAACTTTACCTGCCTCCTATCCTCAAAGCAGATACAACACAACCATTACCTTGCCCTCAGCTGGTCTTGGGTGAAGAACGTGCGCTACGCCTGTAGCGAGATGAACTTGTGCTTTTAAAACAGTCTCTTGTCTGCTGGTACCTCAGGCCAGCAGAACCACTCTCACCTGTTAAAATAGAACATGCTTAAGCATCTCACAGTGAATCTCCTTTTCAGAGAAAAATGGCAACTTCTGGGGGAGGTTACACATCTGCGAGAGAGGCGCTTTGTGTGTAAGACCTTTTCCAGACCTCTGGAAGTTTCTCTAATAAGAAAAATCATAGGAAGCAGAAATGAATGACAATAAAAATACACGGGACAATATTACTCATACAATGACTCTGTCGCTTAAAGCAAGCAAGCAAAAAAGATTAAAAAAATCCCCACAAAACCTCAGAAGAGAAGCACGCAGGGAATTTCTCTGTTTCACAAATCCCTTGTTTCGGGCGCGTACGCAAAAGCCTTCGCCATCCGGGAGGCTTCTTGCTCTTAGGTAGATGCTCATTGTCCTTCTATGGAAATATACAGTAAGTTGTGCAAATAGAGGCTGTGAGGAGACATCCGTCTCCCACCGGCAAGGAATGTGGGTGTGGATCATGCCAGGCTCCAGCCCGGCCCCTCTGGGGCACTGCCCTTGCATGGCCCTGAGAACAATAACCACAGGAACATGTTCAGAGATCTTCAGGGAGAGGAAAAGAAAAGGAGAAAAAAAAAATAATAAATTAAATCCGAGTGTGGACTTTGTGTGTGTCGGTGCCGTTTCCGGTGGTAAGGGACATGTGGCGATGGTGACACACGTGTGCAGCATTTGCTCACCTGCTCTGGGTGCCTGTTGCTTGGGAAAGCAGAGGGCTGGAAGTGCTGCCCTTGAGCCAGCACGTGGTGGAGAGACTGAGAAACTGGCGGTGGCTAAAGGCCATTAGCATCCTAAATAGGAGGGCTGAGTGTCAAGAGAAAAGGGACAGTCTCTTCTCACTTGTGCCCTGTGATAGGACAAGGGGGAATGGGTGTAAGCTGGAGCACAGGAGGTTCCACCTTAACATGAGGAGGAACTTCACTGTAAGGGTCACAGAGCGCTGGAATGGGCTCCCCAGAGAGGCTGTGGAGTCTCCTCTGGAGATTTTCAAACCCACCTGGATGCGTTCCTGTGACCTGTGGTGGATTTTATGGTCTTGTTCTGGCAGGGGGGTTGGACTCAACCTCCTGTCATGGAGTTGTCGAGAGCCAGAAGGTCTCCCCTGAGCCTCCTTTGCTCCAGGCTGAACAACCCCAGGTTCGTCAGATGCTCCTCACAAGATTTGTGCTCTACATTCTTCCCCACCTCCATTGCCAGTCTTTGGCCACGCTCCACCCCCTCAATGCCCTCTTGTAGTAAGGGGTCCAAAACTGAACCCACGATTCAAGGTACAGCCTCACCAGTGCCAGGTCCAAGGAGACAATCCCTGCCCTAGTCCTGCTGGCTGTACTAGTGCTGATCCAAGTCAGGATGCTGGTGGCCACTTTGGCCACCTGGGCACATACTGGCTTATCTTCAGCTGGCTCTTGACCAACCCCTTCAGGTCCTTTTCCACCAGGCAGATTCCAGCTGCTCTGCCCCAAGCCTGTAGCATTGCAGGGGGTTGTTGTCACCCCAGTGTGCTGTGACTCAGCACTTGGCCTTTTAGAACCTCATACCATTGGCCTTGGCTCACTGATCCAGCCTGGCCAGAGGTAACCAGAAAGGATCCGTATGTGTAGGGGTCAGGCAAGGATGCTAACTGATATTTTTGTATTTTGCTAATATTGAGATTTTTAATTTTCCTAATTGAGTTGCCTGTCCCTCCTGTCACTGCTCGGTAGTGGATGTAAATGGTGGGTTTGATATTTTCAGGAGCTGGGTGTTGCTTTATTGCAGCAACCGTTGCTGATGCCGCAACCTTGGAAGACTCAGTTGTTACCTGCTGTGATCTGGGAGATAACATTTGCCCGTGGGCACCCATGTCTGAAAATATTTGACTTTTGACAGATGTTTCTCAGCCACTACAAACAGACGTTGCCTGCCTTTTTTTTGCTCCCGTTTCCCCAGAAGCAAACAGAGTGGAAGTAAGAAAACTGTGATTTCCTTTAGCTCTGGGTCTGTACTTCAGACCTCAGTAAATGCAGTGTAAGTAAAGCCTTTTTCCAGCATACATCTTCTTAACTACCACTTCTCTACATGACACAAAGCAAGCTGTGTAGTGGGTATGATTTTTAGGCTTCTTAGTGAAACTGCAGTTAGAAAACATAAAGGAACTTGGAGGATTGCTGTAGATGTCAAGTCTGAAAATGTATTTTTAAAGCAAGAAACAAATAATTGAGAAAACAGACTGGAATACAAAAAAAAAAAAAAA
>VWZY01002283.1:12879-37939 GCA_013399075.1 Chloroceryle aenea
CTCCCAAAGGTTAAAAGGAATCAGACTGGAATACAAAAAAAAAAAAAAAGCTGATGACTTGTTACTAGGTTTAGTTAGAGCTGTTGTAGTGCTGTAAATCCAAGGTAAGGAGTGACAGATTATGGAACCAGGGGATCAGTGCATCCTCCTGCCTGCTGAACCTCTGGCTGGCCGGTCAGTTTTGGAGTAGGATAATTATTGGCTGTGCCCAAGATTGGTGCATTTCACTCCTCATATTTAGTAAGCACTGCTGAATGTAGAAACAAACAGAAAGCAATGCTCTCGGTGCCTCAGGTCAGGTTATGAAGCTTGGGACTAGAACGTAGGAGGGATTTCTGGGGCACACTTTCGAGGCCAGCGGCTGCTTTTCATACCAGGGACTACCCAAGTCTCCTTGGCAGAAGCAGAGCTCAGCTGTGGTGGAGGTTTTTCTGTTCTCCAGCTGGAGGCTGGATTCCATATCCAAAGCCATCTTTGCAGAGGAAAAGATGAGATAGGCTAGTCAGAAAGCATGAGGAAATAGCAATCAAAATTTTACTCTTCTAAAAGAAAAGAGAGAAGTTTCTGCCAGCTCTGGGTTGGAACTAACTTTTTTCTTTCTGGTTCAAGCTTAGCTGTGGAGAGAGCAAGGACTTAGTGGGTTCTCAGCAACCCCTGGGGAGGTACCTGCTTGGCATCATTATGGCTGTACTGGCAGCGACAGTTTGGCTCTGTGGTTCAGTCCAGGGACTGAATCCAATTTACCTTTATCTCCCATGCTGCTTGGGGTTTAGTGTTTCATCTTAGTCTGCTGGCTTCACCTGATGTCTTTGCCATTACCCCAGGTCCTCTCAATCCCTGGTTAGTGCAGGGACGACTTTAAGAGGTCCCTTCCAACCCAAACCCCACTGTGATCCTGTTTTCTTTCTTCAAACTCCCCAAACTAGCAACTCAACAATCACAGTGAGAGCTTTCAGCGAGAGAGTCGGACAACAAAACAGTGCCTCCGGACTCGCATATTTATTTAACGCTTGCTTTTTGAGGCACGCAACCTGCTGACACCCTTCAAAGTGAGTGACTGCCTTTCTCCAGCCCTGGCAGCCTGGAATGAAGAAGCCACCTCGCCCCGGGGGACACCCGTGGCTCTGAGTGACAGGCCTCTGCTCAGCAATTAATCTGCCAACTGGCTTTGGCTTCCTCGCTGGAATTTGGGACAAACACACGGCCACCAGCTCTCAGGGTTGGGGGGGGTCTCGCGTGGCTGGGTTATGGGAGCTGCCAGCAGCTGCTGGAGCTGGCCACAGAGCTGTCTGGCTTGGAAAAAAGTTCTAAGTCCACCAGATCTTCGCTGTTGGCTGGAGCTTAGCGTAGGCATNGGCATGAAAAGGCAGCCTCCAGCCAAGCACAGCCCAGATGTTGTTGCACAGCTGGCACTGCTTGGCTTCACCAATTAAATTGGGCCGTTCTATTTGTTTGCTTGCTTGTTTGTTTCAAAAGGAGAAGGGAACCTCTTTGTTGTATTCTGTAGTTGTAATTTGATTTGTCCTAACTTTTCGTGTGCTGTTGAGACAAGCTGAGTGGAAATTCCAGTTACATGCTTTCATTTGTTCCCCCTTAGCATGCAGGTTACGGGAAGAAGGCTACAGGCCCGTTGGCCTACGTGTCATTAATCTTCTGGGAACAAAGAAAAGAGAGCATTTGAATGTGTCTTGGCTTTTCCGGCAGGCTCTGTCTGAAGGACTTCTCATTTATGTGTTGAGAATAACAAAAGGAAAAAAAAAAAGGGGGTGGGGGGAGAAGAACAATAAAAGGAATCCTTGAAAAGAGAGTGCATGTGTCCCTGGGTGTCCATCAGCCTCGCTGGATGGGGGCTGCATCCCACTGCCAGGGATGAAAGCCCATCATCACAGCAAGGGGCAGGGGAGAGGGCTCCCATTCAGCATTCAGAACCCAAAAAGTTGAATAGATGTGGCTTTTGATGAAGAGTTGTGGATGCAGACAACTGTGCCCCTCACCTAAAAGTTTCCTGAAGGTGAGGCAGAAGGCTGGTATCTGCAAACAGGAGGGTTCTTGCTGGAGAATAACCATTAACTCTGTGTGTGATCTCCCTGTACTCACCTCTGCTCACTTGTCATGCTACCCAGTTCCCTCTCCCATACCATCTGTGCCCCCGGGTTGTTGTTTACTCCATTACTGCACTGAATTCACCCAGAGCAGACCAGGATGAGACCTCTAGGGACCAGGGATTCACAGGTTCCCCTGCTTCAGGCATTACCTCCCAGCAAATCTGGGTTTTAAGGCATTCTGGTGCCAACTTTCCTTTGCAGGCACGTGTATTTTAGTTCTTTTTTTGGTCTAAAGCTTTCCAGACTTGTTGGTAAAATCGGTGTCTGAGGAAACCTCAAGGTGTTGATTATAGGGCTGGGCAGGTGGCAAGAATTCCATTTTGCAAAAATATTTTAAGGTGTTGACGCTTGTGCTAAAGTGCAATGAAACCAAGACTCTCCCAATTGTTTTTGCCAAAAAAAGAAAATAATAAGGTGGTGGAAAAAAAGGAGTAAAAAAAATACACACTACACCATAGCCAACAGCTCAGGCTTGTGGCTATTCCCTTGAGAAGTGGGCTGTAATCTGGAAGAGGAAGAGCACTCCTACCACCAGCCCACTTGCCATCCTGGGGTGTGCCTCCCTAGGCTAGAGGTCCTTTTCTGCACCCAAGAAAAAAAATGTTTTTCTGTATTCCTCATTGAAAAGCAAGCAAAAAAAACCACAATAGGTCTCTAAGGAAAACTTCAGTTTTAATCTACTGCCTTTTCCAAGGAAACACCCCCTTTTTATTTTTTTAATCTTCCCTGCCATCTCCAATTATAGCAGTCTTCTCACGTGTTCTCCACTGTGGAAAGGATTGCAGTAGATCAGTCTTGGAATTCTTTATCATTTTTCCAATAGGGGAAAAAAAATAATTAGAATTTCAAAAGTATACTAAGAGTATTTTGGTGTGAGCAGCGTTGTGCCTTTGAATGCTAAATTTCTGCTAATCCTGCAGTGGATTAGTAATGAGCTCCAAGCAAATGTCCTCACCTTTCTGGAGAACTGATGTTCTCAGGCAAAAAGTGGAAAGAGGGTGCAAAAAGATGATTTACTGTGACAGGGGTGTGGGGGATGTGAAATGGCATCATGCTCAGCTGGACTGGCCATCTAGGAGGGAAGCAGTGGCTGGAAGTGGGAGCGCAGGCTCCTGCTGCCCTGAATCTCCTGCCCTGTGTCCACAGGCAAGCACAGAAGCCCCAGATGTTGCCAGCAGCTGTCTTCAGTGCCCTGCCCAAGCGTTCTGGTTTATGGGACCAGACCAGCTACCTCAGTCTTACCACCTCCTGCCCTCTCAGTCTTTAGGTGTACAGAATTGGACTCGTGGTGTTGACCCATATCCATATCAAGCTTTGTTCTTCTTGTGTCTGCACCCCAGGCTGCATGGGCCAGGGCAAGCTGAGTCCTGAGACCCATTTGCAGAGCCATGGCATGCAACCTTTGCCTCTCCACTGATGGGACTGGCAAATGCCATCCACTGGCACAACTGAAATCATCCAAGAGATACACTTGGCACCTGGGGGAGTAGCAGGGGCAAGGAGGGTTCATCAGGGTGATAATTTTAAGCTTCTGGTGTGGCATTCTGGGAGAAGAAGTTAGCAAGTGGTCTCCAGCTGGCTTGTGTATTGATGTCTGGGTGCTTCAGTAGTGTATTTACTCTCGAACAAATAGTAAATATTACTGATAAGGAAATATTAACTAATATGTGCCAGAGATTTAATCGTGTGTTATTGGAATTTCCATCTGTGTAATGATTAAAGGATTAGACCTTACAAACTGAAACTGCCTGGCCGAATGGCATGTGAGAAATTGTGCTTAGAGGGGAACTGCTGGGAAAATACCCATTTACGTGTCAGCTGGAAAGCTGGAAAACATTAGGTATCTTTGAAATAAAAAATGAATGGCTTGACAGAAATGTGTATTTTAAGTAATTAGTGATTCATAGGCTCTGTAGTTTTAAAGATTAATGATGGAACTTTCACTCTATCGGAATTAAAGCAGTGCAGCTTTGCAAAGAGAAATCCTGATACTGAAGTGGAACATCTGAAAGTTCATAGTGAAAGGGCAACTGCTAAAAAAAGCAACTTGTATTTCAGTATATCTGCAGGAAGCCAGGGAAACCCAAGTATCTTTTAATTTCAGTTTGAAGTTTTATAGAAAGTGAACTCAAAAATCAGTATTTTTGTGTTGCTGTTAAAATGTTCTCAAGAAAACTGGTAATTTTGGGTTGTATCAAGAAAAGAAAGTGAAAAGTCCCCTACTAACGGCCATCAAATCTTGCACAGGAGCCAGCTTGTAGTTGGAAAGGGAACCCTCCTTACCATGAATCTTTCCCTTGCCTTTCACCTATTTCCCAATGAAAGTGGAAGAGCCCAGGGGAGTACCTTGCCCCCTGAGGGGCTGGTGGCATCCACTGACCTCTCCAGACAAAATAACGAAGGGCAGAAGCTTCTGATAGATCTGGGTCAGGAAGAAGCTTAGTAGCAATGAATGGAGCTGAACTGAACAACTCCTTCATCCCAATCCACCGTCTCCACCTTGTTTGTTGGGTTTTTCAAGGATGTCCAAGCCCAGCCAGACTCAGCTCAACCTCCTGTCCTGTTGCTGCTTCAGTTTCAAGTCCCTTTGCCACCAGCTTTGCAGTAAGGGGTTGAAGCAAGACTTCTTGCTGGCAACATAAACACCCCATTGCTTGACTTTCTGGCATGGGAGCTTAACAATTCTCATCTTGTGTCTTCCTCCACACACACCCCCCCTGAAAAAAATAAATCTTAAAGCAGGGATGACCATTTATCATCCCATTCCACAAGCAGGCTCTTAAGGGCTAAAATTCATCTCTGTAAGCAGCAGCATTTTTCAGATAATAGCACAACCTGACTCATGGCTTCCTTTTGTTCCTCCCTGCCTTCCTTTCATCCACCTGTGGTATTTCATCTTGCACTCAGTTTGGAAAGCTTTAGGCAGAGCTCCTTCCTTTGTTGTATGTTTGCATACCTAGCGCAGAGTGGGAAGACTTGAATCACGACCAATACTCCCGGACAGCCCTGTGTTACACACACAAAAACCTCCCAGCAACAGAAAGATGAGGATTTGTTGGTACTTGAGCTATACTTGGCATCTTCAACCTCCCTGTTGCAGTCACCAGCTGTGTGCTGATGGGGTTCAGTCCCTTGTTTGGAGGAAGAAGTTCCCTAGCTTTGGGAAAGTCAGTTAAATCTCAGCACATCTCAGCTCCTCAGAGATCCTTTAGTCCTCCTTTGTGAGCTGTTTGTGGCGATAGAGGCCACCCCACCCTGACTGCCTCAGAGACAAGGCCCAGTGAGGTTAAACCCAGAGATTCACTAAGAACTAAATGTAATGGTTCTGCTGCTGTAAGACAAGAGGTTTCCCAGCTATTCAAGGCTTTGGGGAATATATTAGTGTGTGATGTCTGGGTACTATATACATTTGTGAGTGAATTATAATATGTTCCTATGTATACTTTGCATCCCTAATACTTTACAGATATGATTCATCTCATTGTTTCCGTGACCTCATGTTTCTCTTGTATCAACAGCACACGAGGAAATCATTTGGTTCAGTAAAGAAGGCTTCAAACAGAGAATCTTTTATTAGTATTATCAGAGGAAGGCAGGATGGTCTGAAAGGAATGCAGCAGCTTGGAAACAGAAGAATACTGCTTTTATTTTTTTGCAGGTGTCAGTGTGCACTGGGGAATAGTTGCTAGAGAGAATTTTTGGAATAAATTAACACCTACCAGAAATACCTTGGGCCTCAGATTACCAAAGCAATTAAGTATGTGCTCAGCTCAGAATGCTGCCTATTTTGCAAGTCACTTACATGCCTAATGCTGAAAAGAGGCTTAATTACTCTGCAAAATCATACAAAAACATGGCTAGAAGGGACCTCAAGAGATGGGACCTAGAGCAACCATGACAGCTGTTTCTCTAACAGCCCTCCAGTGACAGGGTTTGTACCACCTCCTCTCACAGCTTGTTCCAGCTATCCTTTCAATAAGAAGCTTTGGGGTTTGGCTTGGTTTGTTTTCTAAGCAGCTAACTCCAATCTTCTTTGTGTAAGGTAAACAAAATTCTCCTTAACACAGGCAACAACTAAGGTGTGTTCCTCGTGTATGCTGCAAGACTGATAGCATCTCTCCTCTCTTGCTCTCCCCCTGCTCCTGTTTCTGTACCAAAGACACTTCCTCGGTTTTTTGCTTGAGTAACGTGTTTTTCACATGGCTTATCATCCCCATTGCTCTCTTCCTAACTCACCAGTGCATTGATTTCATCCTAAGCAGGGAGGCAAGCTGATGTCCCACCAGTGTCACAGAGCAAGCTGATTGCCTTATTGTTTCACATCCAGGCCTCCTATTGATACACCTTACAAAAAAACCCAAACCACTTCATCCTCCTTACTGTATGCACATTGAGTTTCTGGTGCCCTGGAACCCCAAGATCACTTCTTGGGTTGCTGTCACTTCTCTGCTTATTCAATCTACTTTATCCGTGCATTCAAAAATGCCTCACCTTTGCTGGATTTCATCCTCCTCATTTAAATCCCCTCTCTACTTGGGGTCATTCACAAGCTTTATAACTAGCACTGTAAGTGCTGAGCTCACTGTCAGTCCCTGCCTGTAATGAGTAAGGTGAACAGAGCAGACTGGGATAAATGCACAAAGGATTTTCTTAAATGTCACCATTTGACAGTGAATAACTGATAACTGCTCTCCAAGTGTGGTTTTTCACTCCATGGTTCATTCAAGCCAATGTGACTTCACCAAGATTGTGTTTTCCTATTTTATTTCTCAGAATATTGTGTAGGGAAATGGCATCCTGCCTCTTTCTTAATTACTGAGCTACTTACCCAGTAAAAGAATTGGTCTGATATGCCTCCTTCTTTTTTAAAAACAAAACACCCAACCAGAAAAACCCACACTGGTTGATATGTATCAACATATTGTTCTCTTGGGACTGTAACTTGGTTATTTAATTATTCATTCTATTATCTTTCCATTTATCAAATTCAGGCAGATTAGTGTTGAATTCCCTGGCTCCTCCTTTTTCCTCTCTAGAAAGGTAGGTCCTTTCTCTGCCATTTTCCAGCCCTCTGGGACATCCTCTTTAAACCTCCAATTCTTGCAGATAATTGTTAATAGCTCAGTTTGCTTTGATTAGTTCCTTAATTACACTAGTGTGAGTTTCATCAGGCCTCATGACCTTGAAAGCATTTATCTTATCTAAAAAACATTTGGGCAATTATTTTTTTTCTGTCTTGGCCTTTATATTTATCACCTGCTAAATCCATTTTGCAGATGACTTTTTTTCTTTTTTTACAAAGACTGGAACAGCCTGCTCCATGTCAGTCATTATTCCTCCTCTTTATCCAATAAGTTATTTCTCCTCTGTGTTGTCTGATTGCTTCTGGACATCTGGGAAGCCTTTTATTCCTCTTGCTAGTTGGTATTCGTTTTGCATTTACATGCTTGTGCTCTTCCTCTGTGTTCATTCAGCAATATAAGTCTGCACTTCCACTTTTACATCAATATCATTGGCATGGCAGCCTTCCCAAGCTGCCAGTGCTGCTCTTCAGATAAACTTCCTTTTCTCCTCTGTGACCCGGACTGCTTTGTGGCTGTCCAAATAGAGGCTTGTATAGCAACTTTTCTGCACTTTTCCTCCAGAATTTCTCCCTAGAGACCCAGTTTACCACTTTTGTGATGCTGCTGATGTTTGCTCCCCAGAAGCTGGTGTTTGTTTCATGGTTTTCACTCTTTTTGTGAATGTGGCCATCTGGTGACCACCATCATCCACCTTGCCTTAGGCTTTAAAGCTTGCATTCAGTTCCTGCCTGCTGAGTGGCACCAGGACTAAAGCACTCTCTTCTACCCCAAACAAACACCCTTCCTTCTGGAAACACAGTTTTTTGCAGTAAAATTCTCAGAGCATGATGAACTATGTCCTGCCCTATTCAATTGATTACTCATGTAAAATTTCCCCATCACCAAGCCTTTACTTGCCCTGAGACTTGCAGTAATCCCTGCCTGGTTCACTGTCTGCAAGGTGCTGCCTTGCACACCAAGATCAGGCTCAGTGCTTTTGGTTTCATTATGGGATGCAGGAGTCTGTAAATTAAACTTTTTATGCAGCAATTTCACTTCCAACTTCTTTTTGACCCAGGTACCTTCCAGTATTAAACAAAACATTGCTGATGCTTTAGTTCCAAAATCCAGCAAAGACTGCAAAGTCTTCAGGCATCTGACAATGGCCAGATGCCTCATGGTCAGCCCATTATATTTTTTGTTCATTAAATGTGTAATTGCATGCACTTATATGTAAAAATTTAATGCTGGGAAGGTTTGGCAGTCCTGAATACGCCAGGCAGGTGCTGTCTTTGTGTTGTCTGGAGACCTGACAGCCGCAGGGCTCCCCAGGGAGACATCATTAAGTGCATCAGAGAGTCATTAATATCCAGAGCATGAACTACTCCTACTGCACAGGGTCTACCTTCAGTTACGTTGTCAGTCTGTGGCAGTGCAGTGTTTTTTCCTTTCTTATCTGTAAGGAATTGGAGAGGTGACCGAGGAGGAGAGTGGTGGGGAGAGAGGTGTGATCCTCCTCAACCTCTACACCTCCTGCAGATCTGCTCTTAGGTTGCCCAGATGCTGCAGTGAGCCCAGCATCTCTGGCCTCTTGTGAACATGTGGACCCTCAAGCATGGGCAAAATCTTTCCCAAAAGACAAGCAATGCTCCCAGGGGTCTCGCTGTGCTCCCACCATCTTTCTTGGCCTACACTCGCATCTGACAGCACTTTTGCCCTGTAGCTATTCTTGAAACACTCTTTTTTTTGTGTATGCATCGCTCGTTTGATCTTTTGTAGCGATGGCTGGCACCTCCGCCTTGCCCAGCCAAGGTTGCTGGCCCCGTGCAAACCCTTGGAGTCCTGGATGGCTTTATCAGAATTCTCCCCGCTGCTGTTTAACGAGTGCCATGGTTACGAGCACCGCTAGACTGATGATATTCACATGCAGGAAACAATGCAGGGAAAACAGGATTTGCACGGCTCCGGCTGCACTGCCCCAAGAATTGCAGGAAGCGATTGTACTTTATGAAACCGTCTGTGCTCCACTAGATTGTCTATAGCTTTTAAGGTCAAGCTGTAGCACACCGTGTTTGAAATGCCCTTTGTAATAATGAGGACTGTTTATGAACCTCAGTACAGGCTGTATTGTTTACCCTGGGCTTTGGTTGAAAGGTGCTATATTTCAGCCTGTTTTGCAGGATGGCACGAGGAATCTATCACAGGCCTTTCTGGCATGGGCTTGGGCTGGGTTCAAAGGGGGGATGTCCATCATGTCAGCTGAAGTATCCCCGGGCATGTAGAAAGTCACGCAGCAAGCGCGGCCACCCACTGCCACGTGAGACCAACCAAAGGGATGAGCCAGAGGGGAGGGAAATCAGGAGGGCCTGTCAGGGTCCTGGGGCGTTGCTTTGGGCACTTCCCACAGCGGCTGAGCTGCCCACTGGAAGATGGGTGAGGTGCAAGCCCTGCACTGGATGTGCCTGACCAAGAGAGGGGTGCAGAACACTGATGCAGAGGAACCACAGCCCCTGCCAGCTAACTAGGAGGGTTTTGGGAAGCAGCCTTAAATTCAAGGTCACTTCTCTGTGAATTCCCTGATCCAATGCAGGTCCATGTGTTCCTGCAAAGTGCAGCTGGGTTAGAAGTGCTCAGCTGATATTTCTAATGCCTGGCTCTGGGTTAATAATACCAGGGTTAATAAGTCCAGTGCGGGAGCCTCCAGCAATCAAGTCTGCATGACTCAGATCACCCCCAAAAAAGGAGGCAGTTCTGCAGCAGATCTTTTGCTCTACGTTGTGTTGAAGGATGCAAACCAAAAACCTAGCTGCTAACCTCACATGTGACATACAGGAGGGAGCATCCATCTTTCACATCCCCTCCTGTCTCTCCTTTGAGCACTTTTGTTTGTTCATTTTTATCCACCTCTTGAATCCATACATGAATTAAAGCTTTGAGTCCAGAGCAGAAACTTGGTTCGGACAGAAGACTTGCACAGGAGTGTGTTTGCTGGGCTGCAGCTGGGCCCGTGTTGTCTTCACAACATCACTAACAGCTCCTGCCACTGAGGAAGCTGTAGGCAGGAGAATACACCCATCCCAGACACCACCAGCTCAGACACTGCTTTGGTAAAATCCTTTGGTGCAGGCAGTATTTCCTCAGCAGAGAAAGCCCCTGGCCTCTGATCCACCCTTTGCACATCTCCTCCCATCCACCCTCTCCCAGTCCTTCTGTAGTAGTCATGATGTCCAGAAAAATGGCTCTGATTCATTCCTAGCTGTCTTAATCCAAAGTCTAGTACCTCATGGCACTGAGACTTCTAAGGAACCTCACCAGCAGTCCATACATACTGAGAAGTGGCAAAGGAGCTGGACACCAGTGGACTATGATAACCCCCAAGTGTTGAGAGGTGGAAGCTTCTAAGGGAGTAGGGATGGATACCACAAGGTTTGAGGAAGGGCCAGGTGAGAAATCAGAAACCAGAGTTTCCTCAAAGTGTTAGTCCCTTCGAAGTGAGGAAGCACAACGGTCAGAGCACATTTTTATTGTTTGGCAGCTAATTGTGGTTAAGCTGTTAGATGTTGTTTGGACACGGTGCACCATACCCTGCAGGGTTTGTAAAGCAGAAAAGCAAAGAGGTAGACAAAGCAAATCTTAAAAATAACATTGACTTTTCAGGGTCTGCTCATCTAAGATTATTCCTAAGTGAGCTTTGCCAGATGAAGGACAAACGATCAGTTTTTTGCTGTTAGTTTCTACTAACCCACTGGTCATCTTTCGACAGGCATCGAAGAATTTTGATGCCCCTGGCATTGTTCATTACAGCAGCTCTTGGGTGGTTCTTCACAGATTATCAGCTAGGATCACTTGCTCTGTTTGCTATAGGTTTTCTTCCTGGAAAACCAGGAGCCTGTACCCAGCAATATCCTCTGATGACTGTGTTCCTAGAGCAAATACATGAAACTTCAGAGGCTGAGGAATTTTTCTCTGTGTGTTGTGTGTGTGAGTAATGAGGAGAACGACCACCAGAATTTGCAGCTTATGAGGGAAATACAGAGGAAGGATAGGACTGAGTAAATGAGAAAAGAATGAGAGAGAGAAGGACTAGACAATGCTTGTTTGAGAAGTAGCTGGAAAATGGGGATTTCCTAACCTGTGGCAAATTAAACCTCTTTGTAAGGAGAAATACTCTGAACAGGAGAGAGAGGTGATAAAGCTGGCAAGGAAGAGAGACAAGGAGCAACAGGCTGTAGAGCACGAGGGAGTAGAGAGCAGGTTGTCAGGGGAGCTCCTACAAGCCTTTCTCAAGCACCCATGGAAAAGGAGCAGAAAGGGGCTGGAGCCAGTAAATGTTATTCACGAGATAAAAAGAAAAGCATTTTGTAAAGCTCATGATAAACCCTTGTCCCAGCGTTCTGCAGCCAGGGTTTAAAAAATGACTTGGTTCTGTGCAGGGGTTTGCAAAGTCTGGGACTCCACTAGATGCTGACAGTATTTTTATAATAAATCTAAAGTCCCAAATTCAGGGGCATGGTAATGAACACGGGAGCAAACAAGTAGCATCATGATTGCCTACCTCGTTCTTTATACACAGCTCTGATCTTTTGTTCTCTTTCTCCCCTTGTCCCATCCACAAGGTGAGAAAATTGTGGGGATCCTTTTCACCACCCTTCACCAGGACCATCCCAGGTGCTCAGTGTGGGGACACCTGAAGCTCTAGCTGATGAGGAGATCACAGAATGGCAGGGGTTGGAAGGGACCTCTCGAGATCATCTCATTCAAACCCCCTGCTCCAGCAGGGTCACCCAGAGCAGGTTGCCCAGGATCCCCATGTCCAGGTGGGTTTGGAATCTCTCCAGAGAAGGAGACTCCACAACTCTCTGGGCAGCCTGGTCCTGTGCAAAGTCCTGCAGGATGATCTGTAGTCCCTACCAACCACTAGAGCATGGCTTTCTGGAGAGCATTGAAAACAAAATAAACACCCAAACAAACAACAACAAAAAAGGCAAAAAATCCCCCAAACCACAATAACAGCAACTACAAAAAACCCAAACAAAAATAAAAATAAGACCCAAACAAAAACACACACAAAATAAACAAAAAGCCCCAAACAAACGAAAAACCACAACAGAACAACCTGACAGAAATTACACAGGAAACTTTTGACCAGTTTGGCTCCCTGCTTGTAACAGCTTTTAAGAATTCTGCTTTGCTGGCCATCAAGACTAATTCCAAAGTCAGCAGATCATAACCTCTTATCAAATGATAAATATTTGCCTTCATAACCTCAGCACAGCTTGTGTGACTGGGGCAGGAAATTAACTTCCACCAAAAGATTGTTGTTTGTTTGTTTCTAACGAGTGGCTAATGCTGGTAGCAGGGTCTGTACCCAGACATCCGACTACCTGGCTCAGCTTTCCAGTGGAATGCACTTTGGTGCTGTCACAGACAGAAGCAGTTGCCTCTCAGTGTCAGTCTGTGCTTATGAGTCACTTATCTAATGCAAGAGCTTCACTCTAGGCTATAGTATTTTCAAAGCTTTGGTTTCCTCTTCTTACTGTAGACAGATTAATTCACACAGTTTTAATATTAAAAGGCAAAATTAAGAGAGTATTTGTATGCTTACAGTTCAGTCCCTCGCCAAATATTTCTTTCCTATTGCTTTTAATTTTTATCATCATTTCTTATTGTTTGATTTCAATCAACCCATTAAACTTCTAGAGCAGTCATGTAAACTCATTCTTACCAGCCCTGGCATCAGATCTTCAGGAGTGTTGCTTTTAAAATACAGTTTGTAAAGAATTTGAGATTCTTTTTACTCACATTCTGTCTTTCCAGCCTCTTGGGTGCATGCAGGTGGTGCTTTCAAGCTTTCCCTATAGCAGGCATCCTTTCTCTAAAGGGGAACTAAATAGCACATGGTCCCAGGAGCCCAGAACCTGGGGTTTTAATTAGGCTGTCAACTATTTCCCACCTCATGGTTAAAGCTGGCAACACTACAGACAATTCAGGAGTGATTGGACCAAGGTATAATTGAAAGAACAGGCTGCAAAGTTGAGAGATATTTGCATTTAGACAGCTCTCAAAAGTGCTCAGGTCCTCAGCACAATGCTTAAAATAAATAAATAAGCCAAAAGAACAGTATATTTAACACCCAGCAGGAGTGAAAGTGTTTTTCTCTGTCTTCTCTGTGAAAAGTTTGCACAGCAGCCAAAAGAAAAAAGAAAAAAAAAAGCCTCAGGAAAATAAAAATCCAAGCAAACAATTGGTTGCTAAACCAGACATTTACCTAAGACTTCTGCAAGGTGAAAGAAGCCTGTGGAGAGTTTTCTGGGGCATTTTTAGTCAAAGTGTGTGGACAGCTTTAAGTAAATGTGAAAGGTTGAAATCCTCTACCCGCCACTATATATCCCCCTGGCTTAACAAGAAAATCCCTCAACTATGTTTGTTGACAGACCAGTAACAATTGTGGAGTTTATACTGTTATTTACCACCCCTCTCCCTTTCCTTTTCTTCCTCCTTGATGGTCTCAGAAGCTTTGCCCATATGTATTTTATTTGTTCATTGATTCAACTCTGCTTTAATCCAGAACAACAAGAGTAAATGAGGTCTGAGTTTCTTTTTCATTAGGGTGACTTTTTTTTTGCAGGTACTGTTTATTTGGAGATTAGGGAGGCCTGGGGAAAAGGGGCGTTTGAAGCATGTCTCCTAGGATGCCTTATTAAAGGATGGTAGTTTCTTATCACTTCTCATCACACAGCTGTGGCCTCTTAATTCCTGTTGTTTCTCAATATGCATTCTTTAAGCATTTCCATGCTGACAGTGATATAATTTGTGGCATGTCCTCCCCCTTTTCCCTTTCTGTTTTCATTTTATCTGATTTGTTGCTGCATTATTTTTCTCTTTTTTGTTTGTTTGTTTTGGGGTTTTTCTCTGAACTTGCAGGGAGCTATTTTTAAGTTTCACAAAGTTTTAAAACGGAAGAGAAATAAAAATGAGGTCTGGGTGGAAGAAAAAGCAGCAGATTTGGAGAATGCTGGCAGGAGAGACCAGTACGGACTCTGGCTGCTTTTCAAGAGGATGGCCTGGTCTTAACAGCTGCTTTTAAGACCAAAATGTGGTGCATCCAATAGAACAGTCCTGAAAAGTTCTGAGAAGCAGGGTGATGAGGTTGCATTAAGTAACATATGAAGTGTATAAATCAGAGGTTCAGAGGCCAGGCAGCAGCAAGCAGCTCCAGCAGAGCAGGGTCTATAGCTCCTTGGAGGATAAAGTCCCCTGGACAAAGGGTTGGCAAACCATGGCAAAGACAGGGAGATCCATCAGAAGGGTCAGTGGGCTCCCACTTGACACAAACCACGCAATCTCATGGCTAAACCAGAGTTCCATGCTGGAGCAACACAGTTGTTTAACTGGAAAAGAAAATGTGCAGAGGTGGAAGTTGTGGCTAACACACGTGACTCCCCTTGGATTAGTTCCTTTCCCTAAGATGCTCCTTGGTCTCCTTCACCTGAACTCAAAATTGCCACTTTGATTTGCACACGAGGCCGAGATGAGCATCGGAGGTTATTGCTTCATGTTCAAGTGCAGACAATGTCCAGTGTCACGTGCCTAGGCTAGTCATGGCAACTCTGAGTTAGGGGAAGGAAGCCACAGGAAGGACAGCAGTACTACAAGACCTTCCAGAGCAAAGCAGGAGGGCAGGGCTGGGAGCTTTCCTCCCTCTGGTACTCTAGTAGCTGTTTGCCCTTGGAGCTGAGTTGACACATAGTCCCTCAAGTTGCTCACCAGCACCACAGGGACCCTCTGGAGGACTCTGCAGCATCTCTGGAAGGTTATTGGACTTAGAATTTCCTTCTTTCAGTAGCTGACCACGGATTTAGGAATGAGAAAAGTCTTGCCTCACCTTATTCTTCCCTCCCCAGTTGCTCATCACAATAGTATGAGCACCAGGAGTAAGAAAATAAGAGAATGGGGATCACTAGGAATGTAACAGCTCAGTGACAAACTAGTTACTCTTAGCAAATCAGTGACTATAAAAAATAAAAGTAAAAATTCTCTTCCCCTAAAATTACCTGATGTTCCTGCCAGCCAGCTCATACGCTGGGTATAAATTAAAAAGCAATCTGTAATAGAGCCAGTAAAGCTGCAAATGAAAGCACCCACCAAACATTTCAGACAAAATAAGGAAGACTTTTCAATGGCCAAGACATTACCGCACCATCTGAAATTCCCTGATGTGTCTGTCCTTAGAAGGTCAGCGTGGAGAATTATCTGCACAATAGAAGCAAATAGGCATACAGAGAAAGGGAGTGACGTGGTGCTTTGGCATTGTGCACCCACAGCGTGCCCATTTTCTTTGGCTTTGCTGCTGCTTCCCTTCCTTCTGGGCATTGCTCCTCAAGTTTTCTCCTGACCACTGTGGCAGAAGTAGAGCAGTTGTCCCCTTTGTGGTCTGGGCTCGCTTCTCTCCTTGGAGTATGGAGTCTTGCTTTTTCTTCTTCACTTTTAGTGAGAGGATTTTCATCCCCTTCCTAATGTTTACTGACTAAATTCTTTCTTTTTCACATCCCAGCATGACTCAGCTACCACTGTGACAGGATTGTTACACATAGAGAAGATCCTGATAACCCGTGGGCCAGCCTCTGTGTGTTGATGCTCAGATTGGTTTTGCTAAAGCCTTTTAAGGGTGAAAAGGGAAGCTAAAGATCAGGCTGATGATTACTCTTAGCCTGGGCCTTTGGTCTTGCCTTGGCATATTTGCTCAGGTCGCTTGTTGAAGTGCCCTGCTGTGTTAGAGCCTGGGTTTGCACCATGGAAACGGATCAGAGGCTGTAGCTGGATGAACCAGGGATGGCTTCAGAGGAGGGAAGAGGAAACTGCATCCCACTGACAGCCCTGAGTGGCAACTGGTGTATTTGCCAGTACTCAGGCTAAAACACAACAAGTCTGCACTTCATTTTAGGGCTTTTGTGAGAACTTTCCATCTGAAAACTGCACTACCTCAGAGTCAAGGGATTAGGTCCCTGCTCCTGATTTTCTTGACTATAAAAAAACAGATAAAAATATTAGACTTTTTTTGCTTACCACCCTATCTATTCTAGATAGATTTCTAAACTGGGGATTTCACAGAATTACAAAGTTACCCTCAAGAGATCTTCTACAGCATCCCTCTGAAATGAGGTATTCTTCCACACATTTCACACAGAGTTCCTGGGTTCCCCCACGAGACTGTTACTGCCCCTTCCCACTTGATATTGATGCTTTGGAGACAAGTCCCCCAGGCTTATTAAACATGCAGAGACTTAGGCATGAGGATGCTCACCTGGAGGCATATGGCCAACCACCAGTACTCATAAAATGCCAGCTAACCTCTTAAACATCTCGTTGTTTTGGTTTGGGTTTTTTTTTATGCTGGGGTTTCCGTTGGGGAAGTCTGTTTTTTGCTCACATCCACCTGGGTCAGATGACACAGGTCTCTTCCGAGCAGATCTCTCACCTCAGCCTTGCCAAGACTTGCAGAACAAGAGCTTCCCTGTCTCTTGATATGTGTTGAAAGGCTGTTTTCAGGTGTACCCTCAGTTATAATTTTTTCTACACTTTTCATATTTTCCCCACTACTTTCCAGTCATTTTACTCTCAAGACGTGGGCATCAAAAGTTTCCTCTCTCCCAAAAGTACTGTTTAGACAAAAAAGAGCACAAAGCAGTGTAAAGAGTTCTCTGCCCCAGACACAAGTTCAAGTTCTACCCCTGCATGTCAGTGGTCCCCATGTGCCAGCCAGGGCTTTGGCCACCAGGTTGTTCAGTCCCTCACAGGCAGCAGCCTCTTCAGTCAGGTCGTGCGAGGATCAGCTTTTCTAGGAATGTTTTACAAAGCTGAAATCCAGGAGAAAGACCGTCGCTGCCAAGTCTGGTTGAAAAGAGATATTTACGGCCCTGAGGGAACAAAGCTGAGGCCACATAGTTTTGGATGATTAAATGGCCTTGTTATCTTGCTGGCTTCAGGAAAGCCTGTTCTTGGGCACTCCCTTTGGAGCAGGGTTTTAGGGTAGAGCTGACTTTTTAGGGCTCAAAATCAAGAAGAGTGCCAGGAGGCTGGACCAACAGCAAGTCCCTACATAACTGGGTCAGGATGGCTTGGGGCATGGCAGAGTCTTCCATGCCAAGAAGGGGACATCCTGGTGGCAGCCACTGCCCATATCCTACAGTGCTAAACACCAAGCCAGCAGGTACCAGGGTCCCCACCTGAGCCAAACAGCAGCTGCCCATCACACCATGGTGTGCAATACCTCAGCCATAGGGATGGGAGTGTGGGGTGGACTTACCTGCCACTGGTGAAAAGCATGAAAGAGGCTTTTTCCTAGACATTAGGGAGGCAAATTTCATAAGGTGGAGCTAAAACTCACCTGCAACATCCCCAGGCTGGGGATCTGAGCTGCTTCCATTCCAAAGCTCCTTGAAGAACTGCAGTATTTCATTCATTAATCAGTACTGATTTCACTTTCTTCAGACTGTATATACTTAATTAGATAATTTTACCTTTTTTGAGCTTTGAGATTATTTATTTTGTCCATTACACTTTATTTCATCCGTGGGGAGCACCTGCAGTTGAAGTTAGGAACATTTCCAGTTTTCTTCTTCAGCCCAAACTTGGAAACCTACTCTTTGAACTCAGCTTTTTTCTTTTCACCAGAACAACTTTGCTCACTATTATTGCTTAGAATTTTCACTTACATATGAATTCCTACCTGTGAACAGAGGCTTTGGGGTTTTTTTCCACGAACTCTTTTGCTGGTCACCTCAGTTTGGGACTGAGCTGAGGTGTTGGTGCCCTCTAGTGAGCAACGTCTACAGTAGAGCAGAACGTGAGCGTTCCAGCAGCTGGTTGCTCCTGTTCTGACCATCTTCTCGAGCTTGTACTCTGCTTTTACATTGTTATCGAGTTGGAAGTAATAAAAAACATCAGCCTGCACCTTTGCAACCCGAGGGACCAGTGTTAGAGAAGCCGAGCTAGCAGTTCTCAGTGTATCATTTAGGAAACATGGTTCAGAGAGGTTTCTAAGCCTATAACCAAGTTGCTTTTTTTCTCAAGCTTACATTATTTTTACTTGTAGTGTTGACTTGTATTTGTAGCATCACCTTGTGCTGTACACTCACCTAGATATTATTTCCCTGCCTCCCCTCACTGTGTGTGCAAACTGAGGCCTCATGTCCACGTTTCTTCCTCCAGCAGCATCGCCCCTTCCCAGCCAGCCCTCTCTTCTTGTCCACTGAGACTCTTAAGCCCACTGAGGTCGGGATGTGTTTTGAAATACAAGCTGATAGAGCCAGGCTTTGATCCTTGATGCTGCCCACCGTGATGTGGAGAGCAGCAGGAAGGAGCACTGGGATACTTGGTGGTTATAACTGCACCCATGGTCAGCCATTCGTGGCGTGGTGTTTTCTGGTTTATTTGTTAGAAGGATGTCACCTTTATGATCTGTACATCATAATCTTAAGCCTCTATGTTGCTGAAAACTGGGCATCTGCTTCGTTTTCTTCAAGGGCTGGGCTGATCTGATCTCTGCAAGTTCTTCCTGGAGAAATTAAGGTGATTATATTTACATTGCTTCAAATTAATGGCACACACAGCGTGCATTTAGCTAGGAAAATGTGGACTGATTTTTCTGTAGTTGAGGTTATTGTGGCCAGGGTCTCTGACAGGATTCTAAGGAATTTGGCCCCCGTGCTGCATCATGCAGAGGAAAACCTAAAACATGCCCAAGGGCTTTACTGCTCTGCCAAACACAAGCAAGGAAACACTGATGGCAATAGGTTAGAGAAGTTGTTTGCTGCAGTCTTGGCTGAAGAGCGGTGCTGTGAGACTGTGCACCACACAGGGAGGTCCCTTGAGGACTGCTGGCTTCTGAGTGTGGGATGTACACAAGGGACAGGAGCTGCTTAACCTCAAACTGGCAGAGATGGGATAGGATAAGGCTAACACGATATCTTCTGTATCATCTGGGCAAGTGCAGTCATTTCCAGGTCACTCCGAGACTGGTGTGAGGCCAGTGGCACTGCTCCCAGACTCTAGGAAAGGGAGGCTGTGGGAAAAAGTGATGCAGAAGTTAAAAGGGCCACATAGTCTGTGGCACACCTGCCTGCCAGCGACAGTCTGCATCACACAGAGAAAGTGGTACAAAGAGGCAGAGTTTTGCTCCCGTGTTTCATTTTCAGGTGGCATTTTCTAATGCCTAAACAGTTTAGTCTCAATTTAATGGCAATATAGAACTTATTGTTAGATTCCTGGGATGACAAGAGTAACAAACAGATCACACATCTTCCTTCTGAACAAATGCATGACATATTTGTCAAGAAAATGGGGCTAATACACAATTCCAGCTATTCCAGACAATTATAGTCTCCATGTACTCTAATTACTGCCTTGTCAGGTGGATGTTTTTAATACAGTACCCAACACCGAGCTTGGCTGATGGTCACATTTCCTTACTCACAGACACCATTGAGGTTTGATGGGGATTTTACAGCAAATCTAAATCAACCAAAGAGGGTTTGTGCGGTGACTGCTCAAGTGACACTGGTGAAAACCAGCTGACAAAGGAAATGGACATCATGCACTCCACCAGCATGTTTTCCAGCATGTGTTCAGGTTAACTGCGTGGGGAGCTTCAAAACTGCCTTCCCTGAATATGGCTCCCCCCAGCAAATCCAGTCATGAACCTCCCTGTCAAAACACAGGAGAAAAGGGAGGAGGAGAAGTTTGGCAGAGCCTGGGAATATTTCAAACCCAACGCTGGGATCATGCAAAATTTCCAAGTTCACGAGTGATAAAATCACTTTTCATACAGGAGCTGCAGTATTTTTCAAAAGGCAGCACTTGGAGCCTGTCTGCCTGCCTAGGTCCTTTCATAGGGAAAAGGGAGGATTTGGTTTCTTGCTAGTCTGAGGAAGACTGCAGTATATTCAGATGACTCAGTTACATTCCGTTATAGGCATGCCTGTTTGTGAAAAGCCAAGAAAGCATTTTAGATATTTGAGAAAAGCAAGGCTATAAATAGCAGCACAATTCTGCTACAGATGGGCAGAAACTCCAGCCTTTCATCTGAACATCTCATGCTTTGGGGCACTTGAAATCCAAGTCTGACGTTTGCATCATTAAAATGTTTAGTGTCCACCTACACAAGATTGTAAAACATGCAGTTTTCAGCAGACATTACTTAAATCACATCATCCCTCTCCCTGTTCCGCTACCTCTCCCTCTTTCTTCCCCCTTCTGCTCTTAAATCCTAAAGATCCTCACAGAAACTTCTTTTTATAGGGTATTTTTATTAGAGCACTATCCCTGCTAAACACTTCTATGGAATTCTTCATTAGACTGTAACCACCTACAGACCCTGTGGTATCCTGTTAGATTTTCAAAGCTGATTTTATACAAGTTTCTCACTGAGCACATTTTAAATGTCAAATCATAACTTTAAGCTTGTGATAGTATATATAGTAATTTCATCCCCTTCCTTCCAGCTTTTGGAGGAGACTTTTTCTTCCCTTTTGCACACACAACCTCCACAAGCTGTCTGATGTTTCCCGTCACAGCTCACAGAGAAATTCATCTTTAAAGAGATGCAAACCATTAAAAAAAAATCAGCAATAAAGAGGAGATTTGAGAAAGTTACTATTATGTAAGAGAAGCCAAACTATTATGTAAGGGTAAGAGTGTCATGGAAAGGAAGGATTGCAAAGTGTTCTGCAAACTTAACTGGGCTGTTCTTGTGATACAGCCTTCCTGTCTCCATGGGAGTAAAACCACTCTGCTGCAATTCCAGACCTTATTCATCACTGGACTCTGACCCTGCTTTTGCTTGTTTGGCATTTGTCGAGTATATATACGAGGGGTCTACAGTACAAGTCTCACGAGGAGGGGCTGAGGGACCTGGAGTTGTTCAGCCTGGAGCAAAGGAGGCTCAGGGGAGACCTTCTGGCTCTCGACAACTCCCTGACAGGAGGCTGGAGTGAGGTGGGATCAGTCTGTTCTCCCAAGGAACAAGTGATAAGACAAGAGGAAATGGCCTCAAGTTGTGCCAGGGGAGTTTGGGTTGGACATCAGCAAAAATTTCCTCCCCAGAAGAGTTGTCAAGCTCTGGGCCAGGCTGCCCAGGGCAGGGGTGGAGGCCCCATCCCTGGAGGGGTTTCAAAGCCATGGAGCTGTGGTGCCGAGGGCCATGGGTCAGTGGTGCCCTGGCAGTGCTGGGTTAATGGTTGGACTGGATGATCTTAAAGGTCTCTTCCAACCAAAGCAGTTCTATGATTCTGTGATTCTTCTTCACATGTGGCGTGTATGCTGCGTTTACAGATCATATGTGCAGCAAAGGCAGAGTGAATGAAGACTCCCACTTCTGTGTTTCTGAAGGATTCAGGGTAGAAAACCCTCCAGAAAGTGAGCTGCTGGTGATTTAAGAGGCTGGCTCCACTCCTGAATAAATTCTTCCCTAGTGTATTAACAGAAACATTAATTTAAGGTTCAATGCTGTTGGTGTGACCACAGAAGCATTATTATGACATGCCAAACACTGAGTTTATACTGCCCTCTTCTGTGCTACACTGAAAATGGAAACGGAATTAAAGCCAGGAGCTGTTCAAAGACATTAAATCCTGTTTACTACGAAAGATCCCTCTGTGTCAAATTCTGCCCGAGGTCAGTATTTCCACCTGGTTGTTATTTCTGAAGATATTGTCCCTTGCCAGAACGTAACAATTCATGGTCGTTTTTTCCTTTGAAGTTGGCCTTTGTTAATAACTCTTCTGCAGAGTAGGTGTTGCTTCTCAAAATACCACTGTTACGTAAAGCCTGATTGATATGAGCTAAGGTGGGCAGAAAAAAGTTATCAAAATCTGACTGTTTGAAAGAGAAGAATGTATTTCTGTTTAAAGCAGTGGGAGGAAATAATTACCTGCATTGAGGATAGGAAAGATTTGAGCTCACACTGACGACGTGTACGTCTGCAGAGAGCAGACCTATCTCCTCGTGTGCTCTCCTGCGCCCAGATTCACACAGCACAAGGGGTTTCTGAAAGCCCACTACAGATATCATGTAACAGCCAAATGGTGCCATGTGGTTTAGCCAAAGACCATCAGCATTCAGGGGAATTACAGCAAATGTCTAAAAGTCTCGGAGTGTTTCAGCATTGGAGGGGGATGCAGCACCTTTCTAAGAGGGGGATCAGCAAGTCGCTGGCCTGATGCGTGCTGTGTGCTCCCCGAGCTGGCCTGGCTGAGGATTTGCCCCACTGACCATCACAGGGAGAGGTGAATGGGGTGAGGAGGTCACAGATGTCTCCCAGCTCTGAAGCTGCTGAAGGGCAGGGTGCAAATAGAAAGAGCTACAGCAAAGCCTCAACACCTCAAATTTACTTCACGTTCAAGGCACACCTCTTGTCAAGGGACCAGAGAGAAGATGGAAAGGAGTGCAAAGTGTTTAAATAAAGCAAATTTCCAGCTCCTCTCTTTCAGGGGATTTTGTTTGGATCTACCACTAAGTTTGAAAGGGAGCTCTTAGAGCCCTCCCTTCAAACCCTAAACCAGCTACCTGTGAATCCTCTGCTCTGCAAAGTCTCCACCAAGCTGTCATCCCTTCAGCCAGGTGTGCAGAGGATCTTTTGGCCACAGAGGGCTCTAATTTAGTCTCCTGATGAGGTGTTGCCATGCAAGTTCATTGGGTCAGTCTATCAAAAGATCATTTTGCTCACTCAGTAAATTGTAACGGAGAGCAGGAAGGATTTGTAGGTACACAGCACATTGCAGCTCTGAGAAACAGTGGAGCTGCTCTTCAGAAAAGAAATCCAAGAAAGGGGACTCTCTGCTGCACAAGCTATTTTAAGACACAGTTTCTCTTCTTAACAATTCTTCAATTACCAGCTTCCTGACCAATAATGAGAACTGCTGAAGGAAACTGATTCGCAGTGGCATAACTTTTTTGTAATTTTACTTTATAACCCACATTCTGACACAGAAATAACAGTACAGAGATGCTACAGCACGGCTGCCATCGCTGTCATCCGCATCTATACATGTGGATAAGTCTCTTGAAATAATTTGTCAAAGCATTTAGTTGAAGTAAAAGGTACCTTCAAACATTTCTTTAGTCTCTGGTACTCCTATGGCTTTATTACTGCAAATATTTGTTCCAATATTTTAACTTCTGAGATGAAAATATGGCCACCAGACTTATTTCTTGAGCATTAAGCACATCTTTTGCTTCTCTTCTCTCCTTCAGTGAAGATCTTTCAGGCATGTTATGGAAAACTGCTAAGTTGGGCCTGCTTAGCTCTGCTCTTTAAGAATTCTTTTTTTTTTAAGTCTGTATTAACAGTCTGTTTTTTACAGGGATTCCCCTGCTAATTGCTCATACTCTGTCATCATATTTTTCAAGTTAAATTCAGGTTTCTCTACTGTCATTTTGATCACATTTCCTAGAGAATGTAAATTCCCTTTTGTTCTACCTGGAAGCCAACAAAAATTCATTTTCAGACAAGAAGTAAATTCAAGCAGCAAAATTCAGATCCAGGTACAGACTTTGTCAAAGCTCAGGTGTGGTCCAGGTAGGGGTGAGGGGGGCTTGTTCCAGTAGCTTTGAAAGCAGAGATGTTATACGGACCAGATGCTGCCTGAGAACTATAAGGCAGCTGCAGTCAGCCAGTTGGGATTTCACTGGCATTGAGGTGACAGGGAGGAGTGGATGGCCCTCATGGTCTGTGGCCACTTTTTATCATCCCACTTCTCCACCCTGAGAGCTGGAGCCCTGCAAGCAATGGGGCTGAAGGACTGGTAAGGACCTGCTAGTTAAGGTCAGAGGAAGGATGAGGTGTCTCTTACAGCAAAGAGCCAACTTGCAGATGAGGGAACAACCTGCAGCTCACTCTCTCCACAGAGCCAAGCCTCACTAAGCCGAGCTAAGCCCTCAGTTCATGCAGCACTCCAGCAAAGCAAAGGCATAAACAAGTTTTCACTGCTGTTGCCCAAAGTACAGCATTTTCCTCCACAGGGAGCCAAGGCTCCTGAGAGCTCCCGCTCAGTCTGCAGTGAAAGAAGGGCTTTCACAACAGAAAGGCTCAATGGAAGCAGTTGCTACGTGGGAAGATATTGAAAACAGTGATTGGCATTACACTTTCTTTCTTCTGTCTCCTCTATTGTTTGAAACCCAAGAATTGCAGGAAAGTGGTTGTTCCTGTGGCTAAGTCCATTTACCCGCTTCTCTTTCTCCTATTTCCCCATTTCAGTCACTACCATTTGAAGAAGTAATTGCACCCATTGCAGAAAGGTTCTATCTCCCAGCCCTTTACATCACAGGAGCACGCCCAGATCTTGTGGGTGTAAAACTTCCAGCTGCATCTATCACACCCAGCACCGGGGGTCGTGTGCCTGCTCTGCTCTGGGACAGGACGTAGAAGGCGAGTGGATTCTGCACTGGGTGGCCAGCATGGTTCACTGCATGTGCCATGTGGCTACCTGAGCATGGTGCTGAGCCCTTGCAAAGCCTCCTGCAGGGCCACCACCAGCCTCGCCGAGCCAGGGTGTGCCTTCTCCAGCTGATCATACAGAAGTATTCAAACACTGTCCATAAAAGCCAGTCAAAGGGGTTGAATCTTAGAACAGTAGAATTGTTTAGTTTGGAAAAGGACTTTAAGATCATTGGGTCTTGTATCAGCAATAGTATGGCCAGCAGGACTAGGGAAGTGATTGTCCCCCCATACTCAGCACTGATGAGGCTGCACTTCAAATACTGGGTTCTGTTTTGGGTCCCTCACTCCAAAGCAGACGTTTAGGGGCTGGAGCGTGGCCAGAGAAGGGCAATGGAGCTGGGGAAGGGTCTGGAGCACAAGGGGGGTGAGGAGCGGCTGAGGGACCTGGGCTTGTT
>VWZY01002283.1:38023-83671 GCA_013399075.1 Chloroceryle aenea
GTCAGTCTGTTCTCCCAAGGAACAAGCAACAGGACCAGAGGAACCAGCATCAAGTTGTGCCAGGGGAGGTTTAGACTAGACATCACAAAAATTTCTTCACTAAGTTGAGCTGGCACAGAAGCAAACTGTGCTTGTTATTTGACTAGTACAGGATGGGTCCCTGTTTATTTTCTAGAGGAGCCAGGGACCATGACCCCTTTGTCATGCCACAGCCAAATTTTGGCTGACCCAAAACCTCAGAAGTCCTTGCCTGGAGTTTAGGGCAAAGCCACAGGTATTGCACTTAGAGACTTTGCAGGCTGAAATGTCCTCCTGTTTTATTTCCCTGTTGTGAAAACAGAATTAGAACCCTTGTTACAACCAACCCTTTTTTCTGGCTCTTGCTGAAATATTTGTCTAAAACTTGTTGGCAGTTAAATGTAGTTCCAGGGACAGCAAGAGGAAGCATGGCTGCAAAGCTGAGAGTCGTACACTTGTCTCTCCCCTCTGCCAAAGGGGGACCTGGGAATTTATTTGTCGTCAGCACTGTGCAGAGACTCCTTTTTCTCATACCCTTGCAAGGGAAATGATTGCTAATGGATCCTGTGCTTCAGCAGCATCTGCTGAAGCTCCCTGCTGCTTCCCGAGAGTGTAGGTAGAGCAGTGAGCCTATGGAAACCTTTTGTGCTGGTGTAAATTGAAAGAGAACAACTTCTGCCTGCTCACAGAGATGAGAGCCAGAAAGTTAGGAGAGAAAAGTGCTATTAACCACTGACTTCTGAAACCTTGAGGAAAGAAATTTGATAACAAAAGCCACAGTAATCAAGGAGACAACAATACAAAGAGGCTGCAGGTAGGATTTTTCTAAGCTAGGAAACTGCAGTGGGTAGGAGTAAACCTCTTGACGTATTTCTGCTTGTCCGTGTGTATTTGCCGAGGTGAGAAGGACACTGAAGCATGTTCTGGGATTGGGTGTTGTTCTTTATTATAACTACCAGTGCTACAGCAGTGCCTAGCAACTCTGATGAAGTACCAGGGTCCTTCTGCAGAAGTCATTGTGTGAAAGAGGAATAATAATAATAATAATAAAAAGTTACTTACTCTCTTAGACATTTTAGGCAGAAAAGAGTATGAAACCAGCACCCAGACTGGCACAGTGTCAGCAAGTTTTCAAATGCAAGTCCTGTCAGAAAGAAAATATGTGAAAAGCAGAGGTTGAGTTCTGTATATTTAACCAATAAAGGGAGTCATGGGGAGATCCTAAGGAAAGGGAAAGAAATGAGAGGAAATGTTAGACCAGCAGCAAAGGAAATGTCTGAGGCTGCTTTAAAAAGCCTTGAAGACATGTTCCAGAAGAAATAAGGCCAGCTTTGCTATGAGGGAGAAAATTTCTGTATCCTGCTCTTAAACTATTGTTTCCTTCTCTATTCCTCATGTTCACATATTCCAGCAGCCTGGCCACAGCGTTTCCATACCATTCTCCTGATTCTTAATACCTAATTGTCACTGTACTATTGATCTCCTGCCCCGCTGTGAGTGGTTTCTAGGCACAGCATACAAATCTTCTACAGGACTTTTGCACCCTCAGCGTAGGAGTTTGACTGCAGGTATGTGTGAGATTTCCTAATTTCTGGTTTGTTTTTTTTTCCCAGTGCTCTCACTGGTTCATTATCATTCCCCTCTCTGACTTCTTTTCCCCATCTTATCACAGAGAAGCTTATGCTGTGAGCTGAAGCCATGTCATTAATTTTTTTTTCACTGTCTCTGCTGTTCCCTGGCTAGCACCAATATTTCTGGAGATCAATACTTTATATTTTCTGTGCCCATATTTTCAACCTTGCTACTTTTCAGTGTAGTTCCTTTCCTGTTCAGTGCTTTGCTGAAACCTTTGTCACAAGACTAATGCCATGATTAATCAATAAGTAATACGACTGAGCTAATTCCAGAGTTAAAGGGGAAATCCCAAGGGAAATACCCTGTGTGCTTCCTTTTAAAAGCCTGTAAAGCCCCCAGCCTCCTAAAAGCTCTCAGGGCTAGTTAAAGGGCTTTAGAGAGAGCAAGGACTGCATTTTTGCTCTTCATCTTGACCGAGAGAAGCAAGCATTATTCACTTCACAGCCCAACATGACAATCCATTCCTTGCAGACAAGGCTATGAGGTAGAGGAGGTCAGTTCCAGGGACTGAATAACTGAGGGGGTGAAGTACAACCTTTATGGAAATCAAGCCCAGGAAAAGGTGAAGATTCTGATTCATTTGGGCAGTGATATGCTCATTTGAACAAGATAAGGTAGAGATAGAGGAGACCTAGCCGAGACCAGACCTGGAAAACACAATTATTCATGAACCCCACATCTCATGCCAGAGGAGAGCAAAGAGTTATCCAATCTCTACAAGCTCTGCAAAGCTCATTATTTTCTAGCCCTGCATTTTTATCTTACCAAAGTCAACTACCTCCCAGGCTGGAGAGCTGCCCATCCATAGGCCAGCTCTAGCCCATTTCCCTTGTGCTCTTGGCAGCCTTACTGAAACCTAATGCACACTGTTTAAGATTGATATTGATAACATAGAGATACAGATGTCTTGACCTACTGTCAGCCTGGCTGGTCTAGGCTGTAGCTCCTAGAAGGAGGGACAGTCCCAGGCCATAGATGGTGCTTCCAGTTCACTTGGTTCATTGGCTTTTCTGCTTCTAGTCCTTGGTAGGGAAGAACCCCTGAGTATGAAAAGTTACGTGGTCATGAAGCAATCTAACACCTCCTCACTGTTCAAAAGATCAGCCCTCGCTGAACTCCAGAGACTGGCGAAAGTTTGCTGAGTGTGTTGTGAGAGCTCCTCTCCTCACCCCTCCCTGCATCTGAGACAGAAGAGCTCAGCCCAAGCTACCAACGCTGCCATTCTCGAGCACTCCAGAGATACCTTGAACTGTTTCAGCGTGCCCCACAATGGAAAAGCACACGTAAGCAGCTGACATCCAAACACTCAGTGCCTCCGTACGCAGCGCATTCCCCATAGCTCGATTCTGTATAAAACCTTCACTTTTTAAAAAGTTCATTATGTGGGAGAGGATAAAGCAGGGACAGCACAACCTTATTCAGCAGCATAAATGCGTTTCTCTGGCAACCATCATCAAGCTGCATTACATAGTAACTAAGAGTAGAAGCAGCTATATTTAGGTTCTGGGTCTGCTATTGCCCCTTCTTTTTCACTGCAGAAAATGAACACGTACCTGTGCATACAGCCTTTAAGGGCAGGGGGGAAATCCACCCATCCACTACCAGTGAGGTAGGGGTATGTCTCTGAAACTTGGAAAGGTCTGCCTGACTTTCATGCTCCCTCCCTTTTCATATTTGTTTTTTGGTGCATTTCCAATTCTTCCAAAGTTTCTTAGTCTGCTCCAGACTTACCGGTTAGTTTTGTTCGGCCGTATCTGCACCGGGCAACAAAAACTCTCTGTGGTGCTCCCTTGAATCCTAAATCCCAAGTGAGTCCCACAGCCACGTCCCAGCTGCACACAGAGTCAAGAGGTGGCTGGACAAACTCCCCCATGCATCCTGCACTGGATGGAAGGAAGGTGCCAGTGGGTAAACAGAGATGCAGCATGCAGGTCTTTCCAAGCAGGGCAGTTTGGGGACCTTCACCACAGGGTCCCCTGGAGGGCACACTGAGCCTTAGAGGAGATGGAACTGTTCATCCTACTCATACAGAGCCCAAGAAGCCAAAGGCAGGTTCATGATTCCCATTTAAATCATCCTAAATGTGTCTGAAGATCAGTGTCTGGCTTCTTCAGTGTCTGGCCAAAGAGAAAAGTCAAATGTCTGTTTCCTGAACATCCTCAGCACCTCAATAGGAGGTAGGGTAACGGCCCCACTCGTGATCTCAGTAGAAGGTGCTCCACAAACCAGAAGAGATGTGTAACCACTCTTTTCCAAATGTCTGTAGAACCTGGAAGTGCAAATAGTTGCTGGAGAGTGACCAGTATCACCTTTTAATGACCAGCCTCCAGTAAAATGTCTCGGTTTGAGCACTCGGAATAGTGGTGTCTGAAATCACGAGTCCCTTTTCTGCAAGTGTTGATTCTATATATAATGCAGAGACATCATCAAGAGTAGCATCCAAAGGAATTAAAAATAGTTCTGAAATTTTCTGGAAGAACTGACTTATGAGGAACTTTTCTCGACTGTTTTATAATTTTTCTATCTTTCCTTAGCATCACTTGGTTTCTGCGGTCATCCTTTCTCCCTGTTCCCCATGGAGGGATAATCACAGCAGCTGCTCTTAGAAGAGGAACAATTAAACTAATTACTACACATTAAAGGAGACAGATCTTATGTTTCCAAGAATTAAGAAATCACACTAAGAATTCCCTACGTACACTGTAGGGAATTACCTACAAACAGCACCTACAGACACCAACAGCACTATTTATAAATATTTGGCAGCTGCATCTCAAATAATTTTGAGAGCTTGACATCCAGGGCCTGGCTCACGGAGTCATTATCTTTTGAATGAGCTTAATGCTTTTAAAATTACTAGATCAAGTCTTAGTCTGACCTAAGTATGATGTAAGTTTCTTTCCAGCAGCCAGCCCGTATGAGGTGCTCTCCATCTCCCAACAGTCTTGGATTTCCACTGGTTATTTGGCAGATCTCAGAGCAAACTGGCCCCAATTTCACAGTCTGCAAAGCAAGTTTATGGCATAAGTTGCCACCACAATTTATGTATTTACTGATTGCTCAAGCTGATAGAAATGTTTTGTTCAAAGCCCAAAGGGTTATTTTTAATCCTAATTTATTCCATGCCTTCTTCTGGAAATGGAATTTATGAAGAAATTTGTGATGGACTGAATGAGGGGACAAGAAGCTGGGTGGAAAATCATCTGAACCATCAAGCTCCAAGGGTGGTGCTTATGAGTTCAAATTCCAAATGGCAGCCACTTACCTGTAGAGTCCCTCAGAGATCCATACTGGGGCCAGTATGTGTGCTACATCCTCTCTTGGCCTCTGTGGTACAATGTAAGAAAAACATTTTGTAACTGCTGGGAAACCAGTCCCTTCTGAGAGGCACCAGATGACTTTAATAACACAAATTACAAATTTTATTTACTAGGTATTTGTATTCAGAAAAGACAGTGAAACCTCAGCACTTACCAAACAGTCATGACAAGGGAAAAATTGATTCCTTGGGGCCCAAAGGGCTACCAGAATATTGGCCAGAAAAAAAAACATTTCAAACCTAAGAGGAAGACATCTTCATCCTATTGCCAAATGGTACCCAAAGACAGGCTAAAATGCCAGGATGCTTTCAGAGGAAGACAGTGGCCCCTTCCAGGCCATGTTCCTTCCCTCCTGGTGGGCTGGTCCAATAGAGCTGTGTGTCTGACCACCAAAGGCTGAGCTCTGAAATTAGGCAAGAGAATTGCCTGAGAAGACCCAAGATACTCTCTTCTATTCTTCATCCTGACAAAACCGAATCCTGATCTTTAGAGTTTTGTAGCAGGACAGGCATAGAGTAAAAAGTAAATTTTTTGGTTCCTTTAGGATGACATGAATTGAAATAGAACTTTTAACCCCCCAAGAATGCATGCAGGAAACCAAGAATTTTGTTGACCTAAAGTTTAAAATCAAACTGAAAGAAACCCAGCTAGTTCTGTGTTTTCCAGTTTAGAACTAGGCTGCATGACAAGTGTTCAGGGATCTGATGCTAGTGGGCTAGTGTTTGCTGTTACTACTGCTCACAGCAGTGGGGGTTTGTAGCTCATGAGAGACCAACAACATAACAAGCAGCTGAAATGTGTGGACTGTTGCTTACACAGCACCAACATCTTTATAAAAGAGACATATCTTTTTTAGGCTGTACGGCAATTCTGTCACAGACTGCCAAGAATAAATAGTCCCTCCCCTGCCTTCCTAACATATCAGCCCCAGCATCAAGCTGTACTCTTATCTTGCTTACAAATGGCAATTCCAGAAGTCTTAGCAGTTCACCAAAACAAATATTAACAAAGAGATTAAAAGACAGGATATGTTTGTGGGTTTGGTTTTATTTTTGGTTTGACTTCTTTTTTTTTGAGAACATCTTCATTTAATACTTGCCTCCTTTCAGGCAGAAGGAAAAAAATAAACCAAGAAGCTGATTACTCCCCAAAAGCAGCCAGGTGAGGTGTACCTGACATATATTCCTACTCGAATCACTCAGCCATCGTGCTTTTAAAACTAATGTGCACAATAAATGAAAGTGGAAAGACCTACATGGGCCAATGTCCATATCAACCCACAAACATTCTGAGAGAGACTTATATGGGAGGGTTCTTTAATACTGTATTGCTTCATATCCTTTACATTTTTTTTTCCTTTTTCTTTTCCTTTTTTTCCCCTCTTTTTTTTTGTCTTTTTTCCTTGAGATGAATGGATGAACCTGGCAGTGGTACAGAGAAATTAACTACATGTTTCACATTATCATTGTCTCTTCATTAAAGTATGGAATTTTAATAGGTTTTAAATTAAGATCTAGTCAAATAAAGCAAGGACATAGGAAATGCTAGTTCTGAACTTAGATATTTCAGCAGAGAAATCACTGGAACCATTTTTTCTGTGGTATCTTGCAGACCTCTGGAGCAAGATCATTCAGCAATTAAAGCCAAAACATCATCAGAAGGGGCTCAAGTTGATGCTGAGCTTAGAGGGTGGTTTCTTGGAGGAAAGAGGGATTAAAAGGGAAGGTTCTCCTTATGGAGAAACTGTGGCTTGATAGCAGGTAGGAATCATCCAGAGCTTTGAAGAGAAGCAGAGGAAAGATGCAGGGCACTTTTCCAGACTGTGTTGAGCACACATGGCCAGGACATAACGTGTTCCTGAGGAGGACTGCGGAAAGGTTGTAGGCTGTCTTATTAAGACAGGTGTGCAAAAGTACCTGGAGGGCTTTTTCAAAGTCTGAACAACTTTTCTTATATAGTAAACTGCTGCTTTTGGTAAGTTCCAAGCCCTCGAGAATGAAGCGAGAGGGGTAAAATGCAGCCAGAACAAAGGCAGGACCTCCCCACGCAGCATACCCACAGCATCCACTGCTTTCCCAGCACAGAAAGGGCAGGAGGCTGTGGTTTTAATTAACCCATATACAGTAAGAAATGAATCACCTTTTATGTTTGAACCAGCTCTACAGCCTGCTCGTCATCCTACACCACTCCCCAGTAGTTTTCCATCCCTGTTCCTCATCACTGCCCTGGGGAACACACTGAGGGCAAGACAATGCCTGGTCATTCCTGTAGGCAGAGGAGGGTGTACTTAATGACTCTTACCAGGATCGAGATTAACTGTAGTTAGATTCACCTCACGCAGTTTGACTGTGGAGGGATCACTGTGTAGCTGAGAGAAGCCATTTTCCTCAATTCTTGCCACATCTTTAAAGAAATGTCAAGTAAGATGAGAGCTGCTCAATGGTCTGTACATAATGTACCAGCAGGAGGTTTGCAAACATTTTGAGTTGGCTCGATAAAGAAAACACTGCTGCTGACTCTGCTCCGCTGCACATCCCGTCCCCCAGGACATCTCCTGACCAGTGCGGGACCAGGGATGGGTACCAGGGAACGGGGATGCAGGGAAGGGGTTGAGGGAGAGGGAGCAGGGGCTTAGAGAGGATTTCAAAGAGCTGGGACACCAGGTTGGTCTCTCGCTCCATGGTCACACCACGGTGGGAGGGATTGCTCTGGTTGCAGCTGCCTCTAGAGGGCTCATTGCCTCGGTGGAGAGGCAGCAGCTTTTGTCTCGCCTCGCAGAGCACCACGGTGTGAAAAACGCTTCATGCATTCCTTTGCTTTTCAATCTTATCTTTATTTCCACTCAAATCTCCAGTGTCTTGACCTCATTAGCAAAGATGTGGGGTGTGAGGTGTCTGTATGGATGCTCTGGCATCACTGGGGGACAGCACTGTCCTGGTTTGGCTGGGACAGCCTCCTGGGACAGCCAGAGTCTGCAGGCCATCAGCAGGCTGGAGTCAGCCAGGGCAGCTGAGCTGAGGTGGGCACAGATGTGTTTGGTTTGACCAGAAATGTCCTGCTCAGTATAAAGAGGGATCTCTCTAAGGCTGGAGGTCCTCCTGTGATTCCTTCTCCTCCCTATCCTTGGAGGGGCTTGCTCATCATCATTATGGCTGCTGTGTGTTCACTGAGCTGAGTATAACTTTGTGTACTTTATAGTGGTATTTATATTAGCATTTAGTTTGCTGTTTCATTAAACCTGTTCTCATTTCAGCCCCATCCCCTTCTCTGTTGGGGTGGTCACCAGCTGATAGAGCAACTGCTACAGTTTAGCCTTGGATGTGGGATAAACATTGCCAGGCACACACTCCCCGTCAGGGAGGCAAGGGGAGGATTTGCTGCCTGCCCACCTCCTCCATCCCCTTTGCATCTTTTGATCTTCCTGAAGCTCAAGGAGGTGCTGCACATCTGCTCATACAACACTTCTGCCACAGAACTGATGTGCACGTGTGTGCTGTGGTTATTTGTCCTGCTCCTCGAGGTGGGCTGGCAGAAGCATAGAAATTTAAGACTGGTGCCACAACCACTTTTTGCATTGGATCAAAACTTCTGATCAGAAGAATGGGGAAACCCAGGCAGAAGTTGTATTAATCTCACAGTTTCTGTTTGCTTCATCAGGTAGATGGACCTGTATCTCCAGACAGCTGCAAAGCCTTGGAAGATGAAATTCAAGACCGACTGGCTTCTCCACGACCAGTTGCAAAGTACGTGTAGCATATTTTTAAAGTTTTGCTTTGTGGGCAGTAGTTACATCTGCAATGAAAACTGTGATCATGTAGCTTTGGCACTGTTTGGTCATTCTTGTGACTTTCCCTGTGAACAGTCTGTCAGTCGTAGATTTCATCTGCAGTTGTGTTGTCCACTTGTGTAGCTTTATCCCAATGCGGGACAACCAGCCAGAATTGCTTTTGAAAGCAAGCAACTTAAAAGCTAAAGCCATTTATTTTGACTAGTGATTCTCCCTTGATTTCCATAAGCTTCAAAAACCTCTGGAGTTCATCTGCATTTGGTTTAGACCAGTCGAACAGGATGAGATCATCTCACTTGCTGTACAGCACCCCCTTACATGGAGAGTTCAGCCTTTACTCTTGCAGCTTTTGCTGTTGAATGCCAAAGTCAACAGAAAGGCTGTCGTTGGCAAGGCTGAAACAGGGACAGCCCATCAGCCCCCACAAAGGCACGTGTCATTTAGCAGTGGTGCAAGGCTCCCCAGTGAGTCCTGGCCACGAGTGTCAAAAGCTAAGTCTGATAGCATGAGGTTGCTACCAAATTCTCAGGGCAAGCTGATCTTCCTCTTGCCTGAGGAGACATCTCCACCTGCCTTCCACTGCAGCAGTGTGTATATCCCTCTCCTTCAGGGACACCTCTGGTTGGGTTCCCCAGGGAACAGGAAGAGCTTCTGGCAGGGAACAGCTTCTGCAGTAAGGAATGAACTGAGACTCTGGCACGTGGAGTTCAATCCTCTGGCAGAAATCAATGAACACTGTACATGATAACAGTATAACAAGGCTTTATTGAAGCAAAACCGTGAGTCAAAGCAAGAGGAAAAACACAAACACTGAGCATTAGAGAGGGAACAACACCCAACTCGTCAGTGCCAGCTGCCAAATGCCCCAGCACACGACAGGAGACTGTCATGTTGTTGAGGGTATTTTGTCATCATTATGTGCAATTTGCTTACACGTGTTGTTCAGCACAGATTAAATAATGATCAGCTTCTCCTTGGCTCCTCACTGCCCAGTGACTATTCCAGTCCTGAAACAGCCCCTCTTCATCTGCACTCCTCAGTGCCTCCCTGGGGAGAGGGTGCAGCTGGACTGTGTCTGTCCCGGGCTGCCAGAGTGATGTCATGCACGATGTCATGCACACTTGGAGGACTCAGGCTCTGGGGACTGCTTGCAATTGCTTCGTTGCCCTTGATTGATAAACTTTGTCTCCTGACTCCGTGCTGTGGAAAGCCAATTTGCATATATATTGCCAATGATTATTCACTCATTATTTTTATTAGAGAATCACACAGAGCCCTCTTCTGACAAGCTACCCTATAGGTGCTAGATGAAGATAAAGCTTTATATCAGTTCTGCCACAAAGGTTTTTTGGTGTCTAAGAGGTGAACAAGAGCTTGATAACTCTCAGCATTGACAGCTGCTGCAGAGCTATCAGGAGAAGGAGCCTTTCTGCAAGCAGTGCTGGTTATCTGCACGGAGCTCATCACCAGCCCTGTCTCTTGAGGAGGCAGAGGGCAACACAATAAAGTCCTCATAAGCTCCTCTGCGTCATCTCTGCATCTGGAGGCAGCACCAATTTGTCAGGTATTTGATCTTCACTGTGATTTCAAAACAGTGTGCTGGCCTTTAATACTTAAAAAGCAAGCTCTGCTCAGTCATGCTGAGTCTGCTTGGATAGTCTTTACTGATCTTTATTTTATTTTGTTTTTTGGTTATAAATTGAAAGAACAGAATTATGTGAAGAAAAAGGGCCTGTTTTGGCTCCCATAGACTCATCACCAAGTCCTAGGAACGCTCACAGCAGGTTCCTGGAATAAAGAAGGCACAAGAACAGCTGAAGTCCTCCTGCTAAAACTGTTTTGTGTGTTTTGTTCTCCATCGCGTTCTGCCTGCAGGCTATAAGCAGAGATCAGGCCAGAGTATGGCTGTGTCTCTGTAATCTGGGGTCAGCTTGAACCCCATGGAGCTTTTCCACCTTTCCAGAGTAAAAATATCTAGAAATATCTCAGGATTAAACACAGTCTATTGGTACTGAGGGTGACTTGTGTCCAGAATTGGCTACGTGCAGTTTTAGTACATGTGTGTGTGCCTATATGGACATACTACATACATAGAAATGCAGTATAGAGACACCTTTATTTCCTAGCTGCTCCTCTGTCAGACACTTTGCTGCCACTTCTGTAAGATAAAATTGCTAATTAATGCCATACAGCAAGCAAACCAATATTCACTGGAAATTCAAAAGCCATCCCAAAGCTGATGGATATGCAATATGAAGAACACGAGGTAGCGTTCTGCTTGCTTCTCAGAGAGCAAAGCTTTAATTTTTAATGCTGCAGAGATGCTCTTCATCATCATCTTCTGCATCTCCAGGCGTATCAGCATTTCACAAGTGTTACTAAAATAGTTGCCCGAGGTGGGGCTGAACATCTGGATCACTCTCTTTTTCCATTAGGCTGAGTATCCAGCCTGACAGGATTACATGTGCTCATCCCCCAGAATAACTGTTCAGTTTGATGCCAAAGGTGAGGGAAAGTTTCCTAAATACTTCAGAATTTGCTCTGGATTTGTGTAATAGGGCAGAATTTCCAATTGCTTCAGCCAGGAAGGCTGCTGCTCCCTCCTAGAAGCTGCTAGGTGGGCTGTCTTCAGAGGCCACCACGTCTCACTACCAAAACAGAGTGTGAGTGCCTAGGGTGTAATAAATGTAACTGCTTTGAGGAACATTTTGGGGAAAAAAAAATAATTACTTTCACTTCAGGGAAGAAATATTTCATGTAAACTTTCTGATTTTATCAGTAGTGTTGTGCAAATCCTTCAGTGACTCAAACCCAAGAATGGGTCAGAGGATCCAGACGACTCAAAGCAATGTATGAAATCACCTACATAAGTGAAAAAAGAGCAGTAAGAGGACAGGGCTGGATCTTTTCACATAAGCATACTTACATTAAGGCCATCATTTATGAAAGAGTATGATCAAATGTATTCAACAGCTTTGCTGGCCTTAGTTCTGGATTTGAGAAGGTCCTGGCACCTGACATTGCCTTTCCAGAAATGTAGCTTACTAAAAATACCCTCCCACTTCCCTGAATTTCCCCATCCCTGAAAAAACAGCTGTGTGCCCAGTGCATACGTAGGTTTTATTTATTTCTGCATCAAAAACATGAAGCTCTTTGAAAAAGAGCATGAGCAGGATACAAACCACTCTCTTGTGAGTGTCAGACCCAGGACATCTCTATTTACAGTCACAAAAGCTATCACAGATCAGATTCTGGAAGGTTTTTAAATATTATTCAGGACTGACTTGCGAAAATTTGTCTTTTTCACTAATTCTTGTTGCAGACAGAATACCTGTGGTGCAGGAGAACAGGCTTGCTTGTACAGGGAACCTTTTTATAGCACTTTAATACATCAGAAATTCTTTGACTCGACGCGTCAGGATGATTAACTCGGTCTTTGTAAATGATTTGACTGGCAAATACTAATGAAAAATGCCTGGTTTTTCCAGGTACTCTCATTCTGACCCCTGACACACATCAACAGGTAATAAACTGTTTTATTCCTATTTCCACTTCAACAAATGTCCCTTAGAGCATCAGTTTAGCTCATTCATAAGAAACACTTAGATAGCTAAAAGCAACTTTCTCCATGGCTATAAAAGCTTCATTAACTAAGACCAGATTCACATCAACATTTCAAAAGGGAATCTCCTTTCACTTTCAGATGTTCCAGACTACCAGCTTTTACATCACTCCTAAGGGCTGGCTCTAAGACACGAGCTTCATTTCCCAAGTTAAATAGCAGCACAGTTACTTATGCTACTGTATGTGGGCAGTTTGCCCTGGAAAGCATTATAATTAAAAGAGTTTAGGCAAGAACTCAGCCAGAAATTGTCCCTGAACACTGAATTTAGGCACACAGAAGAAGAAAGCACTTTATACAAAAATAGGATTGCAAGCAATGAACACTCACAGCTTTTGTGCCCATTTAAACAAATAGACAGAGCTGTTTGGGCCTATCAGGTCAATAATCCACCAGCTAAGAAGGATTTATGTGATAGACCATAATGACTTAAATCCCCTTGAAGAAGGAGGGTTACAAGAACGAGGAGCGATGCTCAGTATATTCCGGGGGCTGCTGTGGCAAACAGCAATGAACCTTTTGGAATTAGCACAGTTATTTCAAAGGTACAGGTGAAATAACAGGGTTTTTTTAATGCTTCTATTCCCCTGATCTTCAAGCTACCTAAGCTTTAACACCGACTGTCACAACAATGAGTCAGAGGCAGGCTGGCAGCACAGCCTTTCCCTGGGGAGCGGTGCTGGGCCAAACCTCCCTTCTCTCCCTGACTTGAGGAAACCAAATGTGCAGCCGTGGGATGTAGAGGGAGGATGCTTCCTGTGGGTGCAGTGTGTGCTGGTTCTTCTCTTTCCCCTAGCTGGCCTGTAAGCAACCCCTAACCTTTCAGAGGGTCTCAACTGCCACGGAGCACAGGGGGCCCAGCCTGAATGAGGCTACCCAGGTGCAGCCAGAGCCCTGGTGACTCCACCCTGGAAGGATAAATGGGTCCCACCTGGTCAAGGGGCTGGCCCTCAGCTAGGCTGTTACAGGAGCAGGGCAAGCAGAGTTCCTGAAGGTTTTGCTGCTTCTGTTGCTTAAATAAGTTAGTAACTTGGCCTCTGGTTAGGCAAACTTATGAGAGCGATTTCATGTGTCCTTTTCTGACCAAACGGGAGCAGGATGCATCTTGAGTGCATCATGAAGCTGCTTTAATGAGGTAGGTGTGTGTTTATTTTATTGCTCTATCTGGGGGTGAGTCTACAAATAGTAGCAAATATGAGTTCAAGCTCTCTTCTACCTTCCCAGGCAGTAGGCTATTCCTCTGTTGTCCTCTCCTCTAAAGAGCCTTTCCTATTTATGGATTCTTGGCTCTTAGAACTTCCTACCTACCCTCAAATTTCTTTCTTTCTTCATTTTTTTTTTGCCTTTTCACTAAAATATCAGAAAGCTGCCATGCTACTGTTACAGCTTCCTTTCTTTTTTCTGGCCATGCAATAGCTTGGAAATATTTCATTATGAATGTGTCTGTCAATATTGTTACAAAGCATTAGAGCAGGTTTTTGCTATCTGTAGAAAAATCACCCTCCCAACAAGTTAAGGAATGAGTAGAATTTAATGGTGTTTAGTATCTAGGGTGGGTATGAGGAATGTGACCGTCACCTCTTACAGAGAGGCAATTCCTCTCTTGCAGAGGGGTTGGCAAACTCTCCAGCATCCCTCTGGTCATACCAGCTCATCTCATTTTGCAACCCAGACATCAAAGCTACAAATATTTTCCTTCCTCCTGCTGACGAGGAAAGTAAACTGAGTGATGTCTGAGGCATTCAGATAATCCAGATACAAATGTCCCATTGAAACTGGTAAACAAATATGGAATAAACAGCAGGGAATGCTGTGAGCTGCTCCTCAGCATGTCCTTGGACGTGTGCACATTGCTCCTCTGCAAGTCAGAGCAGTTCTGCCTGCAGCCCAGGGGAGTACGTGGTTAAACACATTCAGCTGCATTGTTCTCTTTGTTGCTTTCAAGAAGTTCAAAAGACTTACACCCACCAGCAGCAGGAATTTGTGGGAGCTGAACAAAGGAAGGGTGCTAGGAGTTCGTTAACTTAACCGCTTGTGGTCGGCTCTGCGTGCTGGTTCCCCTGATGTGTGAAATGTAGGTCTATGTATAAAATACAAGCAGCTTGAGATATGTGTCGTCTTTTTCGATTTAAATGTCGTCTTCTTTAATATATGTATACACAAATGGAGCCTAATCTGTTCCAAAATGTGCCTGAACTACGGAAAAAATGAGGAGCTGGACTTCGGTGTGGATTTCATTGCTTATTCTATTTGTATAGAGTAGGACAGGGGGAATAATGGTGACCTCACTGGTCGGGTGCCTTATGTAAGAATGATGTCCTTGCCCTTCATTTTCTTGGGTTTTGCTCTGTTTCCATGTCTTTAGATCAATCAGTAGTATCTGTTTGGGAAGCTGGAAGGGGAAGAACCCTTCAGGTGCCCAAGAGAACCCACATTATCTCCAAATATAGAAGTTTTGCAGATGGTGCTTTATTTTCTCTCCCTGGTGATCAAAAGGTCAGGAACGGCGTGTTTGAGATGTACAAATCTTCTCGTAATTTCTAAACCAGACAAGTTGTGTTTTTTTCAACTGAGCAATGAAGAAAAATCCTGTTTAGAAAAACTGGAAGAGGAGGAGGAAGGAGGGTTGGGGAGGCCTTGCTAAGCTTGGCATTTGAGCATACCTGGCATTTGTAGTTATTAAGTGTAGAAATTAAGTGCCTGCTCCATAAACCCTTAATTCTGAATCTAAGTTTAAATATTCCTTTAAACTGGGTCCAGGATTACAGCTGAATGTGAAGAAGGGTTTCATGATTTGCTGACAGTCACAGGAAAAAAAGTGATTTTGATTTGAGATGATGAATATTTACAAAAAATCACAGAATTAAGAACTAAAAAGAATCACTTGTGGTGAAGAAGGGTCTTGATTGGTCTGAAACAGAGTGGTGTTTTCCATCTGAGCTTTCAGAGTAGTTTAAAAAAAGTATTTTGAAATTAATTTCAAATGGAAAAGTTGGTTTGCACTTGAAAAGCAAAGAACATCACTGTCAAAAATATCAGAGCACAATGGTTTCACAGGTTGGTTTGTCATGCCCTCCCCGTGCCCACCCCCAGCTCAATGACAACTACTTCTAAGAACAACCACTCTGGTAAAATTGATCCAAATTAAAAAAACCTCACAGTATTTCTGTAACTCTGTATAGAATCTTTCTCAGAACTCTTGATAAAGCTGAAGGGTGAATTTCTGATGGTTTTAATTCCTCTGATTTCTTTGTTATGGGACCTGGGGCAGTTGTGGGATTTTAAGCCTGAGTGTGCCTCCCAGTTCATACCAAATACCTGGGCATACAGTTCATTTTCTTATCCTTTTTTTTTGCCTATGTCCACTCCCCTGCCCCACGCACAGCCTGTTGCACACAGAAGCCCAGCTATGAGGGATGTCAAACCTCCTCACACCATAACGTGTCCCTGTCTGGGTGACCAGGAGATAAAAATGTTATGATACATCCTAGAACAACATCATCTCTCCAGCAGGAAGGAGTGGATGCAACTGGAGGGACCATGAGTCCCTCCTTCCTCCCCCTGTGCAGGTTTCCCAGGCAAGTCTTCTACAGTAACAGATCAACGGCCAGGAAATCAACTCATGTTGATTATTTCATGCTGCATGAATGCATTCAAAGTTTCCATATGTGAGGGGCAGATTATTTTAGTCCTGAAACTTTAAGCTGCTATTTATAATAACGAGCGAGCTGCATCTGGTGCCTCCGAGCTCAGCCCCTCCATGCAGGGGTTGGTGGCTTTAGTGGCTGCAGAACAGCACGGTTCAGAGCCAAGGGCTGTGCTACCTCAGGAGTTCCCCAAGCTCAGACTGTGGGCACCTTTATCTGCAGCATGCAAAGGTCACAAACCAATGTGAGCGATAGAGAGGAAAATAAGTGGGGAAAATTTACTGTAGGTGGTTTATTTTATTATTATTTTTTTCCAACACGTCACAGGGATGGGGTGATACAAGTTCCCTCAGCCTTCAGTAGCTGAACCTCTCTGACAGTCTACCTGGCTTTTTAGTATATTCTCGTGGACCCCTTGCATGGCCACTGGTGTTGTTTTTAAGCTTAGTCTCTGAAACAACCAAAGAAATTCTAGCAGCTTGGCTCGAGCCCAGAAATAGACTCTCCAGAGTTGAGAACTCAAGTTTTATTGCTAAATGACCTGAGGGTGTTCATCAGTGGGTAGCTTGTATTTACCAAGTACTTCAGGCTTTGCCTACATCTTTTAATTAAATCAAACCAACATCATCATACCATCAACATCATAAAAAGCAGGTCAGTGCATACTATTCATAAATTATCACAAAGCATCTGCCACACACTTAATCTGCTTTTGAAAGTGGGGGGCTGCCTTTGCTAAGCCTGTGTCTTAAGCTACAGCTTTATCCCCCTGTTGTTTGACAGCACGTGACTGGAGGGCAAGATCACTTGTCCTCATTGTGCAGCCTGCAGTTGCTCATTATCAAAGAGGATCCCTAAACAGATTGGTTAAAGCTTTTAACATTGGACCTGAAAAGCTCAGGTCCATGCTAGCAGCCCTTTGCATTGAATCTAAAACTGAGAGGAGGTAGGATTGTTTGCTTGTTTTGAGATCAGGGAAAAAGATTACTTTGGGGTATGGAGAGAGCAATAAATGAAAAAGAAAACCCTAAGTTTTAAAGCAGAGGTGAGGAGGATTAAAGAGTTGCTCACTCTTGGGTCTGCAGTTGTCATGTAGCATTTCAGGGCATGGAATGGAATTCTGTGCCTTACTGGATTCAGCACATCTCCCTCCACCTCTCAAAGGAAATTGTAGAATTTCCCTTTTTGCTTTGGCTGCTACAAACAGGGTGAAGATGAGAAGCAGGGAGAGAAATCATGCCTCATGTTGCATGCACTCTGAAGGGGAGGAAGGCAGTAAAACCCACGTCTGTTAACCTCTTGCCTCTGAACCTCTATGAGCTACCAAAACCTTGGAGGTGGACAGCTGCAGATACAGTACACACTCTCCTTCTCCTCCTCCATCAAGGGATGAGGGAGTGGAATAAATAAAGCTTTCAGTCCATCCTCAAACTCACCTGCTAACATATGTAGCTCCTGGAATGGCCGCAGGAAGGGGGTGATACCTGAGCAGGTCACTCTTGAATACCTTTGCTAATTCCTCTTGTTCTAAACAGTCTAGGCCAGGCTGACTGGGAGAGTGGAGTATTGCACTTCATGTAAGGAGCAGCATGATATCTGCCTCAGGATTATCCTGGCTGGGCCTTCATAATGGGCATCTGACCAGCACTGCTAACAACTTGCTAAGAGAACATCAATTTGACCACACTGATTTGTCTTTTGCATGTCTCCATGAGCACAAATGGAGAACTGATTTTATTAAAGGTGTTTTTGGAGGGTTCTTCTATAGTGTCCTGAGCAGTGTCTATCAACAGAGGATCTGTCCTTTCTGGCAAACAGCAATGCCACTTTGACTTCTTATCACCTTTCTTATCCAGGCCTGATTCCATTGAGGATGTGCTTTATTATCCTGCAATAAAACAGGAGGAAGAAAAATGTTGCCAGAATTCAGAACTGCTGCAGTGTTCACTGTAATGCTTCTTGTACTCAAATAATGTTCTGCTTTAGGGGTGGAAAAAAAGCAGGCAACCAGCTTCCGTAAGGGCTGTGACAATGGACCTGTCAGTCACCTCAAAATTTTAACTCTGCAAAAAGTAAATGGGTTTGTTCAGATCTTCTAGGGGCTTCTTTCACTGCGGCTGCATAGATTTGCATAGTGATTCACAGCTAAGTGCATGCCAATAGCCACTTCTGCGAACAGATGTTGACAGAAGTATCAACAGAAGAATCAGAGTTACGTGGAGAAGGGTCTCTTTCTGCATGCACAGAGAAATGCATAATCTAGCAGGATGCTGGAAATTTCAGTTCTGCCTTCCACCCAGTGTGAGTCCCTGCACGCTGATCAGCCTCTGCGGGAGCGTTGGTGCCTCTTGGTAATGTCTGCAAGAATTCTGAACGAAGGGGAGAGCCAGAAGAGTTGTGCTGCAGTAATACTGGTAACAGAGACTCTCTGCATATTTTATGACAACTTACTTTAAGGAAAAAAAGCAGCATTCAATTTAAAACGGTGTGTTTGTCAAACAGTGCAATGATTCAATATGTTCTTAGCCATTCTCCTAACAATAATGTAGCAAATGCTGAAAAAATTATCTATGGTATGGGTCACTTTCATAACAGGTTTGAAGGAATCCACTCAGCTGTACCCACCTCTCATGGATGTTGGTGTTCTCAAGATGAAGAAATTTACACAGGGCTGTTTGGCAGAGAGCTGTCAGGGACCAGTATGATAGAGCAGAGGAGAAACAAGGCTTGAATCAAGTCGCAGCATCCTTTATGCAGCCAAAATACTTGCAGCTATAAAGTAGGGATAACCTATTTTGCTGATGAAAGAAGCAAAGGAGGCTTTGCAATATGTTTCCAGACAATAATATGTTTTTCAGATCAAAATGAAATTAAGCAGCATGTGGCTCAAACTCGGAGTCAGGGAAGTGAAATGCACGTAGCTCTCTCTGGTTCTGTTTCTCTGCTGTTCTTCTGAAGCAAGTCACAGTGTACTCCACTAACAGATCCATTTCTACAACCAAATACAACATCCCAGATGCACTTAGAGCATGGATTTTTTTTCCCCAGGTTTCTATTGCCCTCATTAGCAGGTTAGTAACAGGTTAACAACCTGTTTAGCAGGTGATTAACATGGACTCTATCCACATCTATGTTCTCAGTGCTGTTTTCTTTCAAATTATACACAACCAGCATTTTCTCAACTTTTGTTTCACCAGTATGAGAGATACTGCAAGTCCTGTTTCTCCTCTTTAATGCTCTTCATCATGCTTTTACTTTTAATTTGTGCCTAAGAGATCAATTTTTATATTACTAGAAATAGTCTAGTAACACTTTCTTCATCTTTTTAACATGGGAAATTATTTGAAGCATGACCTTACCCATCTGGAGCCCTCCTCTTACTGCAGACGTGCTGAAAAGGAAGCAGAAGGGTAAAAAGGAAAGGTGGGGGGAAAGAAGATATTTGGTTCTTGAAGATCTGTAGCTAAAAAGTCAGGTTTGGAAGCCCTGTCCTGAAGGTTAATTTAACTACTCCAAAGTATAATGTGAACTACCAGCAGAAGCAGGCTTTTGCTCCTGGCTGTCAGGTATAATCTTCTTTTAATTCTTTTCTTTTAATGTCCCTTTCCATTTCAGACAATTTTCAGCGGGACTAATTTCTGTCACTTTTTATGCAAGAATTTCTTGCAAGTTGAAATTTTTATCTTGGTAAGTTCGACCTCTTTCAGGTTTCCCTTGATACTGCTGTTGAAATAGAACTGCTACCATTAGACTCCAGCCCATGTTCTTTTCCTTAGTCACCTGGTGCTTCAATCTTCTTCCTCTATCTGAAAATAAACTGAAATTAGCCACAGAGATTTTGCAAAATCCTCCTCTCAACATGATAGTTCGTGTTACTGAGGCCACCTTGCCATCACTCAGTGCAACACCTGAATAAACCTTCAGTACCTAGATTTTCTTTAGTTCTCTCCGTGGACTGACCCCCCCAGTAAGAGGCTGACAGGCTTTGAAGCCATTTATGTGCTTGCAGTTGGTACTGTCACCAAAAAAAGATAAATTTGAGCTTTCCTAATTGTATAGGTGTTACCTCATCATCAGAATTGCAATACCTTCCTTTGCCAGGGCTCTCATGAGTATTCAATACTTCAGGATACTCAAATGCAGCAGCCTGCATCCTTACAGGCATTCCACTAGCTTTACTTCATTCCATTTGCACATTCCAAGTGCCAGTTCAGTTTTAGTCACTCTGCAGTCCTCACAGTAGAGATCTGGGCAGGAGAATTGTGTCTAGGGATAGAGGGTTAGTTCTCTGACCCATCCATGTCTGAGATGAAGTGAGTTGCATTAGCAGATGGCAAAGTAAGTGCCTGAGTCTCTCTAATACAAGGTATAGAATAAATATGTATAAAGTGTAATAAATATAACAATATAAAATACATAGAATATAAATATAATATAAAATTTAAATAAAATAATACAAATATATCTATAATATAAATACATAAGACATGTAGAGGAAAACCTGCTTGAAGGAGAGCTTGGGCTTTCTGCCATAAACACATTCCTGACTTTATCCAGGATTTCTGGGAAGCACAAGGACAAGAACTTACCTGTAGATTTCTCAGCTCTGTTGTTTCTGGTTACCTTCTTTAGCAATTATGTTCTACTAAGTAGTGGGCTAAATAGTTAAGTATAGAGCAAGAATCATCTGAAGGCTTGTCAAAGGGGATAAATGTGAAATGGATACTCTGGAGTGCAGTGAGTCTGAGCTGGCTGATTTCAACAAGTGATATTTAATAGATTCTGAACGTGTGTGTGGAGCTATTCAGTATTTGTAATTGAGAAAAATGTAAGTTTTTCAAAAGTCTGGTCCCTGGAACTCTTTTTCACTCCTTTCCTTTATAAACAAAAATGAAATCCAGAAGCCCCAAGTGTGGTTATAGGGCTGTACACACAGGGAAAAAGCGACCCTGCCACAAAGAGTTGACAAAGAGGAGAGGCAAAAGGTGAAAATGAGGAAGCACTGACAGCATCATTTACAGGTTTTTGGTTTATTGAGAGTACTGCTAAGGTAGCCAAGATTTTTATTCTTGTTTTCTTAAGAAAGCAAAGCAAAGCTTTGTAAGCATGGATGAAAATCACACTGAAGTTTGTGAAAGTCTGTCATCGAGCTGCCACTCCAGCCTGTGCAGTCCTCCTCGAGCCTGGCACTGTTAAAGAATTCCCTTTAACAGGAAGAGCATTTTGCCTCTTACAATGCAGGGAGTGCTGTAGACTAGGTAAATACTTCCTAATTCTTAACGTGATATTTAAGACTGTAATTCCCTTTTCATGCTCTATAATTTAGGTATTAATCCTTGACTCATCCTTGACATTCTGCTTCACACCTACAAGTACTTTGGTGCACAGTGTGTTTTGGAATTTAACAAAATTAGATATACTGCACTCTGCCAGAGAATGACTAGAGGAAAAAAAAAAAAGGTACTTTTTTCCTAAGCTAGCTGAGTAAAAAGCACACTTCTGCAGCTTTAGCACATCCATGTGTGTCAGGGCAGCTCTTCCAGCATTTCATGGAGGGGCTACAGCCCCTGGAGATGAACAAACTGTGCAGAAAAGAGAAACAGTTTTAATCTATCACCTATATTTATTGTACATCCTTTTCTATCTGTGTGTGTATGTACTTTATGGTACAAATATTTCAGACAGGAACAGTTCTGCTTTCTCTATTCCATGGATGGTCTCACTATCTTAGTTCCAATTATTTACTTGAATCTATATTTCAGAATCTCTCCCAGTTATTTCCCAGCCTTATTTTGTGACTGCTAAGAAATAAATCATAGAATAGTTTGGGTTGAATGGGACCTCTCAAGCTCATCTGGTCCAAGGGGGGAGCTCAAGCCAATCTGTTTTTCACTTGCCAGGCTTTAGCTTTTGTCCTGCTTAGAGTATTTATTAGCCAACCCAATCTGAATATACATCACTATGGTTATTCTTGAATAAGTTCTCTTTTATGGGGAGGAGTGGAGTGGATCTTTCCACTGTGACTGCCTGACAACTCCAAGCCCTTCTATCTTCTGTCTTTGGAATCAGCTGCTCAATCTTGGCCTCACCATGGCCTTAGTACAACTTCAGTTGGTGAAAGTGACTTAAAGGAATAAATCAAAGTGATAGAAATAGAAGTCCTCAGAGAGAGAGATGGTGAGAAGTCCAGGACTAGATGGGAGGAATTGATTTATTACAGAAACACATACGAGTTGTATGAGTAAAGAAGTTGTGGATGTGAAAATGAAGGACATTTTATTGTAATGGTAATGATAAATAGACTAGGTGTTTTTTTTATCAATGATGACAATATCTGGTGTTGTCACAATTCTCCAGACTATTAGGAGGTCCAGTGGATTACCAAATAATTTAACTAAACCACATCCTTTTCTGAGGTGGCAAAACTTTGTAAAAAAGCCCAAACCTTTGCAGACGACAGCCTGCACAGAGCAGAGTGCTTGAGGGGCTAGACAAATACTCTGAGCATCTCAAACACATTCTTCATGAAGAAAATGGTCAGCTCTGTTCTCCCAAGGTTCTCTCATTTCAGAATATCATGCTGGCTTTCTAGTCACCTACAGAGAGCTGTAATTCTCTCAACAGCACAGTAGCTAAACACATTATTCCTGTGGAATACATTCCAGTTACACCATCTTGCTCAATTATTCACAACATGCACTGGAGGAAAGGGGGAAAAAAAAGTTCAATTTGCAGGTTTTAAGGAGATTTTAAGAAAAGAAATCATAAGCCTAAGGGAACTGTAACACTAGAAAAGCCTACCAGGGAGGCTGTGCTGTCTTTCAAGGAGGTTTTCAAGTGTAGGGTAGAGAAACATCAGTGACGAATGAGCTCGGTGAGGTTAATTTTGCCTCGGTGCAAAGGGATTAGATAATTTCTTGAGGTCCCCTTCTGCCCTGTATCTCTGAATCTGTGCTTCTGTTGTCGTTGTTTGCTGTCCTTTTTATTGATCTAGCCCACTATGCTGTTTGTCTTTTAGACTGCAACTCTGCATTAAGTACTGCCTTCAAAGACTTTTTCCTTCTCCAGTAATCCTGTTCCTGGAGAGCACACTACCTCTCTCTCCCATTAAACACATACCATTTGTGTGTACCAGTCCTTACCTCCTCAGGTTTTGACAATTGTTCCCAGTAAATTACGTTTTCTCATAGGCTTCAGGCAGTGAGAGGAAAATTACAGCCTAGCAGTGAAAGTTCACGTAACTAAAAAATGTTAATGTCTCTGAGTGTGCGCTATTCACACGGGGTCAAACAGTGGGCTTGCAGGAGATGGGTGTAAAACACAGGATGATTTCAGCACGTGGCTAAAGGAGCCTGTCGTGTACACTAGAGATGCTATAAATACAGTCCAGCCAGACCCTTTGGTTAGGGACACTTTAATTTAGTCACACACCACATCCCATTTTCAAGCTAAACCAAGTACAGCACACTTTCTCTTCTTTCTTCAGCCAGACAATTCATTCTCATTTGTTACGAGACCCACTGAAGCCTCCCTGTGAACCATTCCACCACAAGAACAAATGCAGAGCCTCTTTGGGCTCAAATGGGGGTAAAGGAGGATTCTCATGGAGAGCTGATTTCTGCAGGCTCTTTGAAAAAACCAGTGAGGAAAGCGATGGGATTGCTCTGAACTAACCTCTGGCTGCTGACTGCAGAGAGCTCAGGAGGAGCAGCTTCCCCACTGAAGCACCTCCTTGGGTGTGAGAACCTGGAGTAGGAGGAGGGATGGTGGCCCGGTTCAAGCTCCAGTTGTCCCCCTGGTCCAGCCCTGAGAAGAAGCATCTTGTAGGATGATTGTGTGAGGAAGTTGTTCACAGAACTCTGACTGTGTTTCTTACATGGCTTGCTGGTAGAAGCCCTTTTTATCCTAATGCCAAACCATCTTCAATACCAAATCCTTGCCTCAGTCAGTGAATTGGTTTAGGACCTGATTTAAAGAGAGACTGTTTTTTATCTGCGTGCATTAAACAGCTTGGATTAGGCTGCTTATTGTACTGTACCTACACAAGCCACATAAGAAATATGTGAATTACCCCATACACAGGGCTAGACAGCTGTTCTCCAACACCCTGTGATATTCTCTCCACGCAGCATTTGTCTTCTCCTTCCTCTAGACTCTGTCCTACTCCTTTTGGCACGTTGCTATTTCCATCTACTCGCCATTTGTAGTTCCAGACAGACAATATTTCAGGGACACACCTTGCAAAGGCAGGGTAGGTTCCTCCTAACTTCACTTTTCTGTGTGGTTCCTTTACTGGAAAGGCACCTGCTTATATCTTCAACTCACTGAGTCCTGTCCAGAGGCTATAATATTTGCCAGTTGTCTACACCTCCTAGAGGACTAGCAGAAGCAAGGTGCAAGGAAGATGATTTAGAGGAAGCAGCTGGCTCTGTCTGGCTTCAGTCACCACTGCAATGGTGCTTTGCTCACCTGCCTCTGCAGCAGTTGAGTTTCCTTTGTGCACCCCACTAAAAATACTGGAAAACCAAACCAAACCATTTTCCAAAGTTAGCTGGTACTTCTCTCCTTCTTGCCCGTGCTGGGCATCTCTACAAGGCACAAAATTCTGCCTAACTGTTTGTGTTTTCTCTAAGCCTGCTATAAAGCTACTCAGCCTGGTCTGTAGGTGAGACTGTCCCTGCTGTTACCAGACCCCTTGTTCCCAGAGCACCATACTCTGATAAAAGTAGGTAAGCAGCCAGGCAGTGCAGAGCTGCTCTTACCCCTTGTGGTTAATGAAGTGATCCCTTTCATGCTTGAAATCCCTCCTTGAGGGATTTCTCTGATAACCTGGGAATTTCTGTTATTTTTAGAATGATGACAAAGCTGTTGTATGGTCACAGAATCGTGCTCTTCTTCCTTGTCTCATCCCTATGTGTGGAATCCTATATAAATCATTCTGTATTTCTTTCCATCTGGCCCCTGGAGACTGAGATGTTTCTTGTGCATGTTTGACCACTTCAAAGGGGGTAACAGGATGGAGTTCTTTCCTAGGATGCTTCTATTTAATAATGCTTTTTATTGCATGGTACTTGACTCTGAAACAGGTATAGATAAAAGGTATCAGGAATACAGAACAGCAAGGCTGATGATCTGGACAGCCAAATAATAACTGTGTGTTCTGTTACAGCAGCTTCCTAACACAGAGCTGCAAGCCATGAATACTCTACATCTCTCTCCTCTGAAAAGGAGACAAAAAAATCCACATGACTTTGATCTTTTCATTATTTTATTTTAATATTTGAAGCCCTGTGTTCAAGTTGACTTCAAGTAACTTCGAAAGCTGGAAGGGACTAGGCAGAGGACAGATTTCCCCAGATGCAACCATTCAGACAAGATATTTTTGGCCTTTGCTAATTCCCTCAACTGCTTTTTTTTTTTTTTCCCAAATCAATATTTTTTTAATTGGTCACTTGAGCTTTTTTTCAGTGACGTTGAACCTCTGATGCATGTCACCTCAGAAACATTTTCCAAACATTGTAGGCGTCACGGAGCAATTTTAGCATAAAAAGAAGAGTATAACTAGAGATGGCGGGGGAGCAAATTACATTTTGTATATATAGTATTAAATGCTTCCATTAGTTGCCATAGGGATGGGCAGAAGTTGGTCTGAAATGACAGCTTTTCTGATGCTTGATGTGTTCAAAAAGAAAACATTGGGAGGAGGGGGTTTTATTGTTATTATTACCCTGGGAGTCTGTTAGAGGGGAGGGGGAAATATTAAAGTCGTATTTCTCCAGAAAATGCAGTGAGGCTGCATCAACAGACCAGGCATCACCCTCGCCTCCCTGCAAAGACAGTGACCTCTACACAACGTGTGGTTTTGTAGCTTCAGGGTTGGAAACCCACAGCTGCTCCAAGCTTCCCATTTCCTTCTGTTGTGCACCACGGGAGCTATCGAAGCAACCCCTCTTCCTGAGCTGTATCTGTAGATCTGCTGCAGCAGCAACCCCAGGAAAACCACGTCCTGCAATTACTGAAACTGAGGCACTGCAGACCTCGAGTCTAATCTAAATTCCTTGGACTTTCCATTGATTTTTAGCAAGTTTTTAAACAAGCAGCCGTGAGATGAAATTTTCTCTTTAAAATCCAACTTCTAGGCTGTGCCACAAGTGTCATTTTTCTTCATTCTCCCAAAGACAATGTTTTATTAAAATTACTTATCAGCCTGGGGGGCACCGAGCAAACATGGAAAGTTATTTTGAGAAGACCACCCATAGACTGTGAAATGTCATTTGTCAGGGCAATTCTTTGCAGTCTGCCTGTACACGCTGTGCTGGCAGCTCATGGGGATACTACAGTCACTTGGGCAGAAGAATAAATGCATTATTTTTCTTCTCAATGGGGTTGACTAAATATAAGTGCAACCCACATAAAATACTGGACCTCTCCTTGGCTGCTGCTGATTTTCAGGAACCATCTCCAGTCTGGTGGTGTTAAAAGACCTGATCTGTCAAGCTGAAGACACTGGAGAAGAGGATCTGCATCAGCTGTTGTATGGTGGAATGCAGATTTGATGTTAGTCCTACAAATTCCTCCTGAAGGTCCAAAGAGGTTTTGCTCAAAGGCAAGCAGAAGTTCTTTGAAACCACAAACATGAGAAGTCTGTAGTAAACTCTTCAGCCTGTGGTGTATGATGAGAAAGGAGGATGTGGGCAGGAAACAGGAATGTCTGAGGAGACAGGAGAACTAGTGCAGCCCCCATCGTGCTAATGGGACATGTAGCTGCAACACATATTCCTCTTTTAAGCCAAGCTTTTGCTACCAGGCAGAAGTAAGTCGACAGTTCTACAGTCTCACTCTTATTGAGAAAGAATGAGGTTCTTCCAGCTTGTGATCTCGCTCATCATTTTGGACACTGCAAAGACAAGCATGATGCAGGATCAGACCCTCCAGTAAAGTACAGAAAGGGGCAATGTGTAGATGCATACTCTTAGATACTTGAAAAGCACAAAAATATCCAACTTCTGCACATAAAAAAAAAAAAAAAAGGTCCAAAGTAAGTTGCAAACCTTGGAATAACTCCAGTACTGAGGAACAGCAGGATGTCACCAGGACTACTCAAGGTATCTGGATGATTTTGTTGGTTATGTTGACTGGCTTCATTACGAGTCCTATAAATATTCCCCCTGTAAAAGATGTGGCTCCTCAGTAACTGCAAAGCATCACGGGGTAGGAAATGTAACAGAAGTGGATGTTTTTTTCTGAAGCCATCATTGTTGGTCTGTCTTCCTAGTGACATTAATCATAAAAACCACAGGCCAAATACTAAAGAAAACCGTATTGGAAGCTGCAGCAGTTTTTGGAGGATAGCACAGTGTAGAAAGAGGAAAGGAGACTGATTTTCATGTAAATTACCCAGAGGCTGGCACTCATATGCATTATTTATCTGTGTATGCAGAGTGGCCTATGAATAGTAAATCTCATCAGGTTGAGGACTACACCTTGTAACTTCATTAATACTCCACAGTTATGCCTTTACATTACATAGTCAGTTGATAAGGAGTTGTTTGGTTTTGCCCTAGCCAGATTGCAATGCCTGTTTTTTTTATCTAATATAATCACGTTACCCTATTTACGTCCAGCTGCTCAGTTACTTCAGCATTATTTATCCCATTTAAACCAGCAACCAGCTAAAACCAGATTTAGGAATGATCCACTATCAGTGCAATTTCTCAAAGGCCATCAGCATACGTTTGTTTCCAGTTTCCCTGTGCTGGTTTTTCCTTTCTTTCAGTGAAGGGTAAGACTGAGATCACTGGTGCTGACGTTAGTGGTAATTAAAGGCACTCCCTGGTACATCTTTGGCCAGTTGTACTGTCCTCTGTGTGGGGAATAGCTCAAGGTTGGTGACTGTTCGGTCTCAGGAAGGCACAGGGGGAGGAAGGGATGATTTTGTTGCTTGTCTGTCACTGTTTCCAGCTGCCTCTTTGAATCCTTTTAATGTTCCTTGGCCAGAACTCCTCGGAAAGTGAGTAGGAAGCCAAAAGGGATGCCTCCAGCTCCTCGACTGCTGCGTGCTGGAAGGGCAGTGGAGGAAGGCTTACTGAAAAGAACTATTTTACTAATTTCATCCACTTCCCCTGTCACAGACAGCTCTGCTTTTCTCTACTTACACCGAGTCACCCAGGGGAATGAATCAGGGAAAGTTCCTCTTCCATTCCTGAGTAGTTTGTTAAAGGAAAAAAAAAAATCTGGTCCTGTAGTTGAGGAGGATGACGAAGGTCTGTTAGTGCAGCAGAATTTCTGCCTGTATAAGGACTGAAGGGTTAGGCTTTAACATACGTGCTCTCCCCAAATCTCTCTGCTCTGATATGTTTATCATATAATTATGACTTCAACCTCTCCTCCCTCAAATGAAGGCGTATCAAACTGCCACATATCATCTTAGAATAGACTTCTATACAGGATAGCTAACCTTTGTTCTCCGTGACAGCACTTGTAAGATTCTCTCAACTAGCAACTTCTGGATCTTGTTCACGACGCAGGATGCTGGAGCTGCTTCTTTTAAAGCTCATCTCTTCTGCACTGGAATCCACACACTTCTTGCTTTGGGGCTAAATAATGAGAATGTGACCCTGATGCTAGGAAAGCCCAAACCTTTCACTCACACCAAGAGCCAGAACTACATTTATGTTCTTCAGCATTTCTGGACATTGATAATTTTTATGGCGGCAGCATTAAAAATAAATAGCTCAGCACTGGGAGTGCCTCTTCTTCTGGACAACTCTCTTAAAATTCCTAAGTGGTTTCAGCCTGAGGACCCCAAGAATGGGTTGTACAAATCTGTAGGAATGTCTGAGTGTTAATCTCCATCACTGTAAAGCATCTGTAACCCTCACTTGAATATTTTTGTGGCTTTTTTCTTTTTTTGTATGTTGCCTGCATCATAACATTTGTCTTGCATCACAAACAAGAAGTGGAGAACTCATTTGTGTCCCAATTTTGCTAGCAATCCTCTCTTTTTAATATATTTAAGCACAAGACTGATAATTATAATTTTTAAAAACCCCATTCTTCATATCTTAGGGGCTTAAACTTTTATATTCTTCCTTTATTCTGAATGTATCCCCCAGGAAACAACTCTCTGTAATAATCACCTTGCCTACACTTCTTCAGTCACACATTACATTCTCTCTCCCACTTTCTTTCAGGTTAATATTAGTGTTTGTCAGCAGCAGACTTTTTAATTTCTTTATTTTTTTCCAAGGCTCTGAGTCATTCCAGTACCAGTTATGTTCTCAATAGAGAGTTCAGGGTAGGAAAAAACCCCAGCCCTATGCCTACATGGATCTGACTGTTAGAAAACCAGAAGGCTACTAACTCCTTTTAAATGCCAAGTGTTCAATTACTTTCCTCTTGAGGGTTTGGTTTATTTTTTTGGTTGGATGGTATTCTTTTTTTAATTTGGGAAAAAGTCAAATGTGATGCAGTAGGTTACTTAATCTGATGATGAGGAATGCCAGCTTCAGGTTTTTCCAAAGCGTGACTGGATTTTTCCAAGTATTTCTTTAGCAGATGTTGGTTGGTTTTATGGGCTAGCTCACAAAGAGTTCTGGCTCAGCCTAGTCCTCTGTGGATATCTGTGTTTGTTATAAAACCGTGGCACCATTATCCTGAACAGGGATCTGTGCTGATAAAAGGTCCAGTCAATAGCAAAGGTTTTGCAAGTTTGGCTTCAGGGCTTGATGGAGCACAAGGAGGAGTTCAGAGATCTGGAGAGTACAGTTTCTGTTCTGGCTACTGCTGCCCTTCCCTGTCCTGCACCCTGGGATGCTCTGGAAACTGGTTTTTGGAAACCAAGTCAGAGCACCTATCTCAGTGCACCCTGCACTGGCTCAAGGGCTGTGCAAAACTTTCAGAGTGAGCCTCAAGGGAATGTGAAGCCTGAAAAGGGGATCGTGCCCAACCCAAACCAGAGGTGTTTCACCTGAGCACTCTTCCAGATGTTGCAGGCTTTTCAACTGAACTGCAGGTAATGGATTTCCCTTTCTAAGGGTAGAGTTCCTCTGGACTGTGGGTCAAATCTAAGCCCATACTATCACCCTAAAGACTCTGTAAGCAGGCAGGCAAGGATTTCCCTCGTGGTGATGAATGTCACATCATATAAATATAAAGCATATAAATATAAAGGCACTGTTATCTTTCTTGTTGCTAAGTACCCCCTAGTCAGAGAGAGCTCTTAGCAGCTGTCAGAACTGCAGCACTCTAATTTAAAGTGAACTGTAAATCCCTGAGATGGATGAAGGTATCAAGATGGATGATTTGCAATGGTCAGTAGAGAGGCTGCTGGTGATGTCAGCGACACGTCAGTCATGATGGAAGATGACAATGCAGATTGAGTGATGAAAGAGGATCAGAAGGACACGCCAAAGGCTAAAGGACAGGTGCTGTAAAACATTCTCTAGCATGCAAGGTTGTAGTTTTTTTCAGTTTCCTTTTGACTGGGAGATGCAGAACCCCTAGAAACAAGAGAGCATTCCATATTGCTTGCTGGATTTCTGTTGAAGAAGATCACCTGGGCTAAACAGGCAATTTGCCCCAGGCCCATAAGATAATGGATCTCATATTTATCAGAGGATAGCTTGGAGAGACTTCCTGTTCAGTAGCCATCATGGCAAATACAAGCTCTCCAAAATGCAAAGAAGACACTTTGCACTGTCCTTGCTGTTCAGCTTGATCAACACCTCTGAAAACAGAAACACAGTTTGCAGAAGCCAGATCCACCACTAAGGTGGCACTTTGAGATGCCTACTCAATCCAAACACATCTAGTGGGGTGCCAGTGTAGGAAAAGTCCTGCCAGATTCTACCCAGACTTCATATAGCTCACTCTTATCTTTGATACACCCTGGGTGCTTTGAAGAAGCACATAAGAAATCCTAAGAGTGGAAACTCGTGGAGTTATCTGCTCACAGGGATTCTTACTTTCTAACCAGCACCAAACAAACCTGTATTCTGAGGATTTATTTATCATCTTGGGTTTCCTAAAAGATAGAAAAATCCTGTGCTACTTGACAGAGAGTTTTGTGATGCTGAAATGAAAATTCAACCTTTTAGAAGCCACAGTTTTGCATACTGGCAATGTTTGGTGGCAACAGATTTCAGAGGGCATTTATACCTCGTATTTTGAGCAGAGTATCTGCAAGCATGGGAAGACTAAGCCTGATTGCTTCCTGACACTTCTCTTGGCCAGAACTTCCAAGTCTAAATTTATCAAAGGATCACTTTATCACCACCACCTTCAATTTCTGCCCCACTTCCAAAATGATCTAGCTGAGGATCTCCCTGCTTACTGCAGGGTGTTGGACTAGGTGACCTTTAGAGGTCCCTTCCAACCCAAGGCAGTCTATGAAATCAAACTGAGGGGAACTACACTAAGACCTGCTGGAAGAAGCAGGGTCCTGGCCCTCTTGTGAGGGATGCCCATGCAATTTAGTTTGTTTCATCGGGATTCCAAAAAACGTGCAGCTCCAGTAATGCTGAACTAGATGAACTGGAAACCACTGAGAGAGAACTGTTCTCTCTTTCAGTTTATTAACCATCAAGCCCACTTTCAAACTCAGAAAAGGTGAATTATCATTGAAAAGCTCTCAGTAGAAACATACTCTGCTTTCATGGGCTATGGATATGCATGTTTAAGCTATCATGCCATGACATGATGCTATTTGATTTATGTTTTTACTGATGCTTTGACTGAGTAGTTTGTTGCAATGTACTGTTAAATGGAGGAAAAATCAGAAACTGCATCAGACAACCACTCTCTATTTCATTCTAGAAAATAGCTGGCAGTTATAATTACTCACCATGTTTCTGGCTCCGAATAAAAGTGGCATTGCACAAAAACCACCCTGAACATTCATCGTGATTAGAAAATGCTCCACACCTTGGAGTGCAGTGGAGACATAAGAATAATTTTAAATGCAAATTAAATTGTGGGGGTAGCAAAGAGAACAGATAAAAGACAGTAAAACAAAGCCTTTCACTTTCCTCAAATTAGCAGGCTAATGTAGTATAAAAAAAAAAAAAGGCAGTTCCACACAGATCTGTGCTAAGAGCTTTCATTTCATCATAATATAAACCAGCAGATCCGTCACCTTTCTCTGTTCAGTACTCTTGATTTCGAGGTTGAAGTGAAAATTAGAAGCTGCTCATTCTGGCTCACAGACTGGGTTGCATTTGCTTAGTCTCGTTCCATGACAGTAAGATGGAAAGAGGTCAGTAACACTGGTAAGTACTTATCACCTGCATCTGATTTTATTGATTGATTTGAAAAATCTTTCACAGTGCTCTGGCTTTTTAGCAATGTGTATTTCCTTAAAAAAAAACCCCAAATGCTGTGTCGTGTGTTTTGTAAAAGGCTGTATCTTAAGCAGAAAGCAATGATTCCTCGAGAATGCTTCTATCAGACGTTAGAGCTCCTTCAAGAATGAATGAATTCCTTAAGAAGTAGGAATTCTGTAACAGAAAAGGTTTCTGGATAATCTGTATATTTCATAGCATCACTGGAACATTTTGTGTGTTGCTTTTTCTGTCTTACCCAACAAGCAGCACCAGATAAGAAACGAATCTCTTCAAGATGTTATTTGCATTATATTCATAGGAAAACACTGAAGAATCTCATTACCCTTGTGGTAAAGCTGGAGGAGGTAGGTATTTTACTTACCAAAAGCAAATTATTAGACAAAACACAATGTTACGGTTAATCATTATGAAACTCTTAAAATAACTCAGAATATGAGATGCAACAAGGAAGATCAGAGTGGAAAACAAATTTCTTAAGGAACTTGATGTAGATTTTCTTTTCTTTCTTTTTTTTTCCTCGGTAAAGTTTTATCAAATCAAAAGCAGGGGTTTAATTTTTCAGTAAGAAGGGTGAGGGGGAGTGGAGGAGATTATCGTAGTGTCACCTCCTGTTGCTAAGTAACAACATCTCCTGGCCATTTTTATCTGATAAAGGAAGTCCAGTTGACGTTATGCATTATTCATCAGAGTTCCAATCAAACAATCAAAATTGTTTGCTTACACTGGGGACATTTAGTAAGATCAAAGAAACCCTCCTTGAAACTCCTGGAGCTTCCACCACTGCCTCGCAGCCCCGACACTCGGCAGTAAGTATCGGTTCTGGTTTGGGAGTGCTACAGCAAAGTGAATTGCTGAGGAGATTTAAAAGTTTTCTCATCAGCACAGGCTTCTGAATTTTAGAAAGGACTGCATGTTGATTGATGAAAATTGAATTGAAGGAGAAAGGGAGAGCTTTGGAACCCTGGCTTCCTGATTTTTGCCAACTTAATCAAGGAATTGCTTGAAACAAGGGTCAGACTCCCTGTCCCAAAGCTTTCTGGTAGGTTTGCATGGAAAAGGACGAGAGGTATTGCTGGCTGTCTTGAAATAAATGATGTGCTGAGCTGTCTGTATGCTTGTGATTATACACCCTAGCAAACTCCAGTGTGGAGGAGAGAACTGGTTTGTGTGTTTGCTGTAAATCCTGGCTTGGTTTTGTTTGTTGTTTTTTTTTTATGTGAGTTGTTCAGAGCAGAAGAAAATGCAGAAGGGAGGAAGAAGGCTGGAGAAGGGTCACGATAATGTGCCTAAGTCTGGGAATTCTATCCAGCAGAAGCAAACTTGATTCAGTGTACATCTTGGACAGTTGTAATCCGGGATCTAAACAGATCCGAGGTTCGGGAGAATGCTTCTCCACTAAGGTTTATATATTTGGCAGTGCTAGGAATAGCTACTATTTCTTAATGATTGCTCTTATCACATACCTAAAAACGGATGGTGGGACATTCTGCTGCTGCTGCTGGTCAGTAAGAGGGGAGAAGGAAGGCAAGGCTGCCTTCTGGTCAGTAGTGGAATGAAATATCCAAAATCCGGTGCTGCAGATCCAGCACCTACTTGGAGGTGCTGGTCGGGATCTGGCTAAAGGAGGTCCCTGCCTCAAGCTTTTCTGATGTTCTTTTTAAGAGCAGTTGTAACAGGCAGGTGAATCTAAGCATGTCTTGTAAGAAATGGAGAGAGTGGCTAGAATAAAGGGGATTGTACTAGGCAGGTAGAAGGAATCTTGCTAGCACTGCAGTAGGACTTTTCTTCTTATTGTCTCTAGAAACGGATTTAAACCTAACAGCCTAAAATAGAAAAGGATACTTCTGAAGTTCTTTGAATAGTGATTCAAAAATGCTTTGACCCTAATATGCCAAACAAAGTACTTTAGTGACTGCCTGCACAGTTCTCTCCACAAAGAAAGTCAACGTTTTTTGTCTGCCTGACATCTCTGTAATCTTTCCCAGGCATCTGACTGATCATCCCTACCAGAGGATTGTATACAGACATAAAGTTCCTTCAAAATGGACTACTTTTTGGATGTCGAGTCTGCTCACAGGCTGTTCTACAGTCAAGGAGCTCAAGGTAAGAAACTCCAGTACTGACTCCAAAACTGACTATTTTAACTGTACAGTTGTAAAGATGTGTAAGGGCAGCCAAGGGCCAGCCCTTGTGACTGACCTATGGAAGCGTACAGAATCCATAGGGAAAAGCCTTCAAAATGCACGGGGTATAAAAGGGATTACAAGAAGAGTAGTCATAGGGTTGCTCTGCCCTCTCAGAGGATAGGGAAAAGCTGTGAGAGCTGTTGGGTGCACAGCAGCAGCAAAAGGAAGAGTCAGGATCTGGACTGTGGTGTTGCAGAAGCCAAATGGACAAGTCAGAGAAGACAGCAATATGTAAGCTGTGGTGTCCTTCCCCTTCCTCCTTGCTTATTGCTGCTGTCAGGATCATAAGGTGGTGTTATTTGGTGCTGCAGGAATAACTGGTTTGGGAAAGCCCTGAGGCAGTCCGGCACACAGGATGCAACCAGGAGGCTCTCTCTGGTCTGCATCCTTCCCCCTGAAATTCTGGACACACTGAGCAGCAGCAGTGTGAGAAGGGGAAAAGAGTTAGCAAGCTTCTTTGCTTTAATGTAGTTCAGCCTTGTTCACGACACAGATGATATTTTTGGTAAAGTCAGTTCACATTTTTCTCACCAGCTCTATTTTGGGAGAAAACTTGCAATTTCAGAGAGAAGGGTTTTTTTGTTCCTTAAACACCACATTAAATTGAAGAAAACTGTAAGAACCAAGTAGCTCTATCAGCCTTTTCTAATCTCTGCAAACGCCATCCAGCTTTTCTCCACCACTGATCTCACCAGATGTAAATCAGTTTCAAAATTCTGCCTTCCCTCTGGAATCTGTTCTCCCAGAGCAAGATCTAACCCACTCAGGGATGTCACCGTGCCAGGACACATGAGGGTCAGGACCACCTTTAACCTTTGGCTCAGCTGAGGTGCTGCTGCCTCACGCGTGCTGCGTTGCTCAGCTGCTGCCCCAGTTGTTGGGATACATTTACAAGTCACAGAAAACCTGTCACAAGTCACAACACTGCTTTCTGCTCTGCGACAACAGAAGCAAATGCTAAGCCCCTCAAAATCAGGGAAATAATTGGCTGAAGGCAAGGGAAAAAAACATTATCTTACCCATAGCTGGAGAAATGATACTCTTAACACATGCTTGTATTGATCACAAATGAAATGTTAACCTTAGCACCTGGTTTATTCCTTGTTTGAATGCAATCATTTTGTTGTTCTGTTTTTTGTTTTTAATGCAAATGACAACTCCATCATGGAGAAGTGTATTTCTTGCTAGAAAAGTCATCAGGAGGGGGTTGCCCTTTAGATCTGTTGTGCAGGTTTCCATCCCCTGGCCAGAAGAAGTAGGAATCAGCACTGACACCTGAGGAGTTTCTGTCCCCCCATCTGTGACCATTTCACAAAGACCCCAACGACATGCTGGCACACAGCCTGTTGGAAAGCAGCTGAGCTCAATCAGAGAGATGAAGAGAGGGGAGAGCAACTAGAGTTTGGGGAAGAGGTAAGAGATGTGAAGGACAGGAGCTGAAGAAAATGCAGGGAACCACAGCATAGTAGAGAGGCTCCCAAACCCTCCTTACCCTACAACTGGAAACAAGACATTGACAAGAGCCATGCTGCACTTCTGCTCTGTCCCCTCCAACTTTTCACCTTTCTTTTTGCTCCTTTTACTGCATTTTCCTCAGCTTCTCTCTCTGGTTGCTCTCCTCTCCCTTCATCTCTCTGTGTTTGAAGTCAGTTGCTTTCCAACAAGCTGTGTGCCAGCAGGAGCGTCACTGAGCACAGAAGTGACAACACTTCTGCCCTACATTCTCAACTGCTGCAAGACAGCAGTGCCCTGCAACAGCAGCGGTGCTTGAGGGTAAGGATGGATGGACAGCCCCACTAGCAATAGGTGTGAGATGAAATGTGGCCTGTGAAGAGAGGAGCTTCATGAGGCTTTCACTGCCTGAGGTAGCACTGAGCATCTCAGGCGACACAGATGGCTTCAGCAGCCCAAATGATAAACCTCTGGAAGAAGTTTCATCACCAAGGTTTCCTGTAGGAAATGCCTTTATCACCATCCTTAGCCCCAGACTTCTTGATGGTGGCATCCTCTTCCTCTGAGCTCTCTTACCCCCGGTACACAACAAGGAACTCAGCCCTACTGAATGTGCGTTGATGCTGCCTGTACAGCTCTGGTAACTCTTGTCACCCTTGCACCTTGAGCCAAATTTTAAGCTCAAGAAGCTAGTTTGGAACTGAATAAAAGGTCTGCAAGAAAACATCACCAGATCTACCTCATGGGATCGCAAGGAACTACCTGATGTTAATATAATGACATGATGCTATTAGCAAATCCTGCTATCAAACAGCATTTGTCTGTGCATTATAACTGCTTTATGACAGAGCTGAGTGAAAGACTACAGTATTCTGCCATTTAATTAGAACTGACATCAGAACACATACGTATTATTACTTCCATTATATTATTAGTTCTTGCATTACCAAATGCTTTGTTTACAGGCTGTAGAATGGGGGTTTATGACCCACTTACTCTCTCTCTGAGATTTGAAGATTTCTGCCTTTTAATCCTTTGATCCTCCAGATCAAGAACAAAAGCCTCCTCTCCAGTGTTTTCACACTAACGGAATGACAGTGTTACAAATGGCAGCTGTAAAACCTCACTCTCATCTGTACCCACTCCTTGTGGGTGGAAGAGAAGGGAAGGAATAGGACTGCAAAATGTTGGGAAGGAACTCAAAGAGCTATGATGGCCTTGCTGGCAGATGACACCAAATCCCAGCTGACCTTCAGGTCTTGTGTTGTTGAATGCAGGATGCTCTGACCTCACCAAACAGACCAAAACAGGGGGTTGGCCTCCAGCAAGTAACCTGTTCTCTGTCCCTTGCTGCCTGCACTTCACGCCCACACCTCATTCCTACTCCTGCGGAAAGCTGCGAGAACTGCCTTAGCTGTGCAGGGTAGGAGGAGAGAGGTGTTACCTTACCCTCCTCTGCCATCCTCTCCTTCTGCAGAAGCAGCCACCCCCTGACTCCCATGGGCTGAGCACAGAACAGAAGATGTTTGGCCATTCGGGCTGGGTCTGCTGTTCCAACAGCTGTTCCCCGTTTCCTTCAAGGAAAGTGAAGCAGGAGGATGGAAAAGTCACAAAAGCTGGATCTGGCAGTGGGATTATCTAGATTTAGAAAACTTGGTAAATGAAGCCAGCTGGCTGAAGTCTTCAGATACAAGCCAGAAATATCCTAAGCCTCGCAGCCCTTCCCTGACTGTCTCTTCTGTGGCCGTATGCTGGGATCTAGGAGGCAGGGGTGTCCTTGCCAAGTGCGTAATGCCTGGTGACGCATCTGCAAATCAGAAGCAGGAAAGCAGGGCCTGTGATCCCCTGGATCCAGCCCCTTGCCCTCGGAAAGTCTGAGACTTAAGCATGGAGCTGGACTTTCATTTAAAAAAAACCCACAACTTTTTCTCATGAAGTGTGTGGAAGATTCTAATCATTCTGCTTTCATCCGTGAGGACTGAAAGTATATAGTGGAGCCTGGAATAGGATGCATCTTATTCCTTAGGTGTCCTCAGGGAAGATGTTTCTACTTAAGACTTCTGACCAGCCTGGCGTGTATCAGTGGAGAGAGTGAGTCACTTTAAGAGCAGCGTTGACCTAATCTTAGACCTCTTCCTTGGGATAGTATAAACCTTGCCTCTAGTGATTACGAAAGGCTAGAGAGCTACCTTGAGTGAAGGCTGCCTGTGCTAACAGGATCTGTGTACATAGGGGAATCGTGTGAGATAGGGCCTAATTCAGGAGATCCAGAGCTGTAAATGTGTGGATCTTGGCTGTAGCCTGCTTTGGAGAGATGTCAGCTTTGATCTTGAAGTTCTACTTGAAAGAAGTTATGCTTTGGAGCATGCAAAGAAAGACCTCATATCTGACAGAGCTGAGCAGACTGGCGCTGAGGAGCACCAGAGGCAGGTTGTTCCATAAGGGAAATTGAGCCATCGGGACAGGCAGAGGCAGCAGCCTCACCTACAAGGGGTGACACACATGAGCAAGGCAGCTCCAGTGACAGGCACCAGGTTCAGCCAAGACTTGGGATCACGGACAAGACCATGGTGATGAGGCAGGTAGGAGATCAAGCAGGACATCTAGTCAGCAGTGGATCAGTGAGGAATGCAGCAGCACTTTGCCATCCTTCCCAAAAGGGAGGAAGCAGCTGTTGAGGCTTTTTGCTGCTTTCTCAAACAGCTCCAGAGCTGGTCACGGCTTCTCAAACCACTCCCTAGCTCTCACCTAGGCTTGTCTGGGATTAAGAAATGCGGAACCCCTCCCTTCTGTTGTATACAAGAGGTTGGAGCACCTTGGATGAATTCTAAGAGAGAATGACTTCTGCCCAGTACGTTCTAGATAAGGCTTTAGGCACTGTCATAAAAGCAGAGTTGTCCATTGCAGACTGAGAGTAGCAATTTTCTGCAGCCACAAGGCCAATGGAAGGGGTCCTAAGACTCAACCCCTCTCAGACTCACTAGCAACCCCACACCACAACCTGACAGCCCAGGCTGGACACCCTCTGGGCTGGGTGAGCCCACCTTTACACTACAGTCGGACCCTCTGGTCCTTGCTGGGAGTCTGGGTTCTGCTCTCAGGGGGCTTCTGACTGAAAGATAAAATTATTTCTCATTTCCTGGAGACCTGTGCATCCATTTTTCCTGTTTTATCTCCTCTGGCACCAGCAGGGGGCACAAAGCTTAAAATTAACCACAGTAATTGAGTATTTCCAAGATGCTCCTACACGCCTTGGGGTTGCTTGCCAGTCCATTTGGCAGGGTACACGGTGAATATTTAAATAACTGAACAAAACCCCCTCGAAGCCTTATCTTAAACTATCTTCTTGTATCTATAAATAATTTACAGATCCACTTACATAAGGTATGCTTTCACTGGTTGCAGCATTCCTGCAAGCTACTTGATGATTGTAAGTGGTGAGGAAAAAAAGATGTCAAGTAGAAAAAATATGGAAATAAAAATATAGTACATATGGCCAAGGGATAACAGATGCACAAGACGTAGACATGTAGGGGGTGACTGGTCAAAAGATTTCAGGAAATCCTTCTTCTTGATCAGTTTTCCAGGTTTAACAAAACACTGACAGGTATAGTTTTAATTCCACATTTTTCCCCTCACACTCTGTCTCCCCAATATATTTGTTTCACCATGGTTCATTTTTGCTCATTTATTTTAATTGGTACAGCGCTGACTCATTCTAGATGTTTGACTTTAATCCCTGCTGACTACTCAGAGCTACTTCCCTTCTGCTTTTGCATATTAAATGATGTCCAGTATTTTACTAAACCACATTGCTGCAGTATCCCCAGATCCTAATCCAGAGTGATTCCACTGCAGATGTTCCTTGCCTAAAGCAACATTAGGATACTTCATCCACCAAAATTGTATGATTAATCCATCCCATAGATTAACATCTTTGCAAAGTTGTGTTATTTGGCAGGTCTTTTTCTTCTTTTATTCATGTGATGTCACTAGTTCTTAGACTAACAATAACAGAAGAATTAGTAACAGCAAACGTGCATTTCTGATGTAAATTCCTTCCCTTTAAATCCCACAAAGTAATTGATCAACATCAAACTTTCCTGCATCCTTTTTAAACTTTATTTTTCCCTTTCCCCCATTCAATTCTGGCACAGCCCCATTACTGAGAATTCAGAAACAGGGAAGTGAGTGCCAGGACTGGAGTCTCTGGCTTGCAGAGTCAGGTCATCTCTCTTCACCAATGGCAGAAAAAACAGCTCACGCTGAGTTCCAGTAACTGTACTTCAGCTATTTTTTATTCATTTATTTCAATATCCAGCCAGCCAAATTAAAGTCAGAAGAAATAAAGATCTTTTAATTCTCAGTGGCATATCTGAATAAAGCCAGGATGATTGATACTCAATTCTCTATACCCCTAAACACAGTAAACTTTAGAAAAGCTGTGCATGGATCACTCTTCAAAAATCAAATTCTGAAAACTGAATCTAATGTTTTTTTTCCTGTTAAAAAATTCACTTTAAATAACCAATCCTCTACTTGCCTTAATTTCACAACAATTTAGCTGGTTTATTTAATAGCCTACATTCTGAAGCCTATACCTTTAGATGCAACAGCAGAGGAACAAGCAGCTTTCCTCTGGAGTGTACAAAACTGCTGATTAGGCATATTTGGCATACTTGTACCAAATGTCACAAACCAGCCTAACAGGAGTGTGCATGACAGTGGAACTCCTCTCCCATGGGCACTACTGCTTGCAACCCTCAGGCCTGTGTTTGAATGCCATGTATCCAGGTACACACTTTCAGGTTCCTGATGGCCATCAAACGCGAGTGAAAAGATCTCAGCAGCTTTGCTTCAGAGGCACAGAGCAATCCATATGCATGGGGTTCTGTGTTCATCCCGGAGACACAAGCCTATAAATCATTTTTCATCAATGACAAATTATATCCTCTCTGGTGCTTGCACACACACACTCTACTCTCTTCCTCTCCTGCCAAGTCACACCCCATTTCCCACCTCTGATCCTTCCAATGTTGTTCTTTATCAGCTGCATGTAAAACAAGACAAAAGTGAAGTGATGTTAATTCAGACCAAAAGATTTCTTTTTCCCCTGGTGAACACCCATTGCTTGGGCTGTCTTTAATGAAGGATATTCACAATCTAATATTTTTTTTTCATCACAGATGGAATATCATGTTCTAGATGCATGAAAATGTACCTGAACTAATGTTTTTTAAAGCTTACATTTAGCCAAAAGATATTTCTGTGTGCATTATCTTCACGTTATACCATGGTGAGTGCTTTCCACAGAAGCATGAAGGAGGAGAACTGATTAAGAAGCTCATAAGTTTCTCTGAGGAAAAAAAAAAGTAGCAAGAAAGAATTCTACTCAGTAACAGCAACGCTGCAATTAAAGTATTTTCAGAGGTGTTCTACAAAGTTGTTCAAAATTTTCCCTGAGAAATTAGGTTTTCCTCAAAGACTTAGATTTTTTTCTTCTAATTTCTTTCTAATTCTTTCTAATTTTCCTGAAAAAACATCTTCTAAAAATGTATCCCAGAGACTGAGCTGGTTTGTGGAGAGCAGCTGAAGCCAGAGATACTGGTGGGTTATCTGTGATGGACCCAGTGGTCATACTGGGAAATGGTGATGGCTTTACTAAAGAACACACAGTAAGTCATTCCTGTAATAAATAGTGCTAGGGATTATGGTGATGTAAATAGTTTCTATTCAGGTATATTCATGGCATGCATAAATATTCATCATTGCTGTGTTCAGCCAAACTCTGTGGCTGTCTAAGAATTGATCTTAGGTTTTTATTGCAAAAGGTTTTTCTATTGAATAGCTTCCACTAAAATTTTTCCAGTGTTTACTTAAAATTCCAAGTGACTCTGGAAAACTTTCTTTAGGGAAATCTACCCAGTGAGGAGATAATCATGGTTGTCAAAGTAATATATAATGATTACCCCAGGAAACATTTTCCAGCATCCACCTACCTCTAGTCAAAATGAATACAAGCCAGATCCCAATATTTTGACCCAAAAGGTAAAAATGATTTATAAATAATTACACAGAAAAGCCCACTCTTATTCTGTTTACTATAAACATATATGTTGCTTTTCTTGTTTTATTCTCAAGTAGCTTCTTGTGCTGTGATTCAGCCAGCCCTGAAATGCCTGGGTGCCCTTGCACTGACTTTACCAACCATCAGATTGTGCCACTTTTAAAAGACAAATCTTTTACGTGGTTGTTTTACGAGATGATTTTTACAATGCTGACTTCATATACAGATAAGTCTTCCTTAAGTGTAAATTTGATGATGCTCTACACAAAGTTCTCTGTAAGCAGGAATTTTCTGTTCTCTTTTATCTTCATTACTGCACACCCCTATCACAAGGGAGTAACAGTTTCCAGTCTAGTTGTGGTGTTTACCTTAATCTAAGCAGTTGACCCCATTAAATCAGTTTCAAATCCTGCCCTTTGCTTTTAATTTGTTAGGTTAGAAATGAGTAAAAACTTTAAAGAAATCTATTTAAACCCCAAAAATAAGTAAGATAGACCAGAAATAACTGCTACCCCCAGCAGTGCAGGTTTGATTGTTTAGTAAATGATATAATGCTGCAAATTAAACAATAGAACGTGACAGCTTTCGTTAACTCACACTAATTATATGCTATCATATCTACCACCTAAGTCAGATTTTAGGAATCTGAAGGCTTCTGATTGACAGGCATTACTGGGAACTCTAAAAAACTTTTCAAAGAAAGAATCCCAGAGAGCAAGGTGCAGAACGTGCTCTTAGTCACTACTGGTTATGCTCTCCAGTCCCCACAGGAAAACAGAGCTTGTTATTAATTCTTTGAAGTGTGGTGGCTTGCAGAAGCCCTCAGATGAAGACCATTAATACCAGATAACACCCTTACTGGAAGAAACATCCAGAGTTTAGGCTCCCAGGCTTTTACAGGGTCCCATATGAAAGTTAATGTTAACGGTCTCACACAAAGGGTGAGGATGAGCTTTCAAGCTGAAATTCTTTCTGGCTGTGTGAGGTGGAGGGGGAAGAAACACGCTGAGAAGGTACTTGTGCGTGGTGCTGGCACTTCGTGATCAGACAGGTCCCATCTAGCATTTGTGATGGTCTACTCAGAGAGAGAACTGAGGTGGGTATATTTATAGAGGCTGCTCAGTTTGTGATTTGTAATGTAGACTCAGCACCCAGAGCATTCATCAGCCACTCAGAGCTACATGTCACAAAACCCACCTACACTACAGGGACATTATCAAGGCTGTAAGGTCAAGTGCTAAAGACTTTGGAAATGCCAGAATGAAAGTTGCCTCTGTGACATTAATTCAGTCTCCTTATACATATGCATTATAATATGGCTTCTAATTGCATGATGACAGGAATTTTTTGCTATCCTACCATTTGCTTCAGCAGTGCATGGAGTGGGCAGTGCTCACTTAATGAGCCAGTATTAAATATTTTGCTTTCTCCTCCTTGAAGGCATGGCCCCAAGCCATTAAATTAAGATAGAAATCTTAATTTCCGTATGAGCTTTTCATTGGTGCTTCACTAAAGTATATGAATACTTTACAGATATTAATGGATTTATATCTTGACAAAATCCCTATTGATAGAAAATGATGTTCCAAAATTAAGACTTAAAGTGATCAACAGCAAAAAGTAGCTTTTAGTTTTGAGTGCCCAAATCAAGACAAGAAGAAACTGAGTTTTGGAATAACTGCTGTAAGCATCACGTCACGTGTTCCAAGCACAGCTTCTACTGGTATCTGCAAACTAAGTGAACACTTAAAGACCCTTAAATAATTCCATCCCTTAAATAATTCCATCACTTAAATACTTCCAACCATACTTGGAATATGAGAGACTGCAGCTATTGAGAAGCTGTAAAATGAGAGGTTTAAGAGGCAAAATTAGGAACTCTAAACAAGTGTTCTGTGGCAGGAACACAGCTACAACCTGTGTCTTGGGGCACACAACATGGCAATCTTTTTTATCTTCTTGGCATCAGTTAGCACAGCCCTTAAATTGTGCAGCATTTGAGGCAAGGACCTTACAGCAAGCATCCTCTTCTACTACCTCCTACGGTTCTTTCCACTGACTGATTTTATTTTCCTTTTCTTCCCTTTTTTGTTTCTCCTTTTCCTCCTCCTTCTTCCCCCTTTCCATTTCTCCTGCTGTTCTCCTGTTCATTTATTCTTTCCTACCAGCTCGTCGGGCAACTCTTCTCACCGTGCCCACTCTGATGACAGCGTCTTCTGAGGATGACATAGACCGGAGACCCATCAGAAGACTCCGGTCTAAGAGTGACACTCCTTACTTGGAAGAAGCTAGGATCTGCTTCAACCTTGATAATGGTAAGACCACCCCTTCCCCAAAGAGTCTATGATGTTAATGAAAGACTTTGTTTTGAGGTGCAGAGGGACCAGCTGGCACCTCCTCATTCACAAGTGGTATGGTGGTTCACCAGACATCCAAGGATGTCATGGCTGTCTAACTACAAGCACCTGCATATGTGTGAACAGGCATCCTTTTCAAAATTCTCCATCATGTACTAACTAAAGATTTTCCCCTGGTTTAGCTAGGGTGAGACAGCCAGATGACAGCAAAACAGAATGGCTTTCCAAACAGGATATAAATATATCTTACCCACTCCAGGCATCCAGAAACATGAAAGTTCTTATGCACATTTATGAAGGGATTAGAGAGAACTGCAGACCTCAGCTAAACTCAACATTACAACCACAGAAGAACATCCAGCACACCTCAAAACCTTTATAAGTTTAATTGGAAAAAGCGTAACACACAATCCTTGGTTCTGCTTGAATAAGAGAGCTGTGCCCCAGAACTCAGACCAGCTGTTACTATCACTGCTTTCAGTTACTGGCATTCCCTGGTCCTTTTTCTCATCGAGGTTGACCAAAACAGAAGATTTTTGAACTACTGACAACATAGGGACTTTAAGTAGACTGGGTTTTCTTAAAAGAAAATAATAATTAAATGGGATGAACTAATACACTCCCTAGCACCTGTTTTTAACTTTTTCACTCCCCTTTTGTGTAGCACTTTCATGCTACCCAGATTTTTAATTTTTTCTTAAAACATCATTTTTAATTAATTGTATTACACTAACTTCTAGCGATCCCACCAGAAAGTGGAGCCCCAGTATGGCAGGCAGCCTACAGCCATTGGGAAAGACATAACATCTACATAAAGAGACATTACTAAATCGAGAAGACAGAACAGGGAAGAAGCAGGAAAACCTTGTCCCCAGTTTGCAGCTGGAGAACAGTCACTGATTTTTGCCTCTGGTCACATTTTTTCGAAGACCTGCCAGAGTGACTTATGAATTAGGAGTCCCAACTGTCAGTTTCAAACATTGAGCGTAGGCTCTGCAGCCCCCTTGGCATTTAAAGCACTTGGCCTGGTGCACCATTCTGGTTCATTTAACGTGTTTGCCCAAGGGAGGTGGAGAATCCCAGTATGGTAGGGATTGGAAAGGACCTCTACAGATCATCTGGTCCAACCCCTCTGCGTAAGCAGGGTCCCCCAGAGTGGATTGCACAGGTTCATGTCCAGGCAGGTTTGGAATCTCTCCAGAGGAGACTCCACA
>VWZY01002283.1:83995-190610 GCA_013399075.1 Chloroceryle aenea
TCGGCCGCTCTCCCACCGCGCCGTCCGATCACCCCGCAGAGCGCGGTGCCGCTTCCCCCGGAGACTTCTGGTCTGTCCCTCCTCGCCAGGTTCTTCTGGCGTCCCTCCTGGAGTCTCTGCCCTTGGCTTTTTGCTGGGCTCTCCCCCTCTCGCTCTTTGCCTTCTTCCTATGATGGGTTTGCGCCTCCAAAGTCCAAGGAAAGTTGCGCCTGCGTTGTCCACTTTTTCGCAGTCTCGTGAGGTCCCCTCTTGGCTCAGTGTTGCTTTTTGGGACTCCTGATGGGTGGACTGCCTGGTGTTCCACCAACACACACCTCCAACTCTGTGCGTTCACCTCCTGCCCGTCAGTGGGATGAGCTTCCTGCAAGTCTCTACCTGACCTTTCTGTTCCCCTTCTCCACTGCTGCTCCTTCCTCCCTGCTACCTCTCTCTCATGGTTCCCTTGAGATTTTGGCTGTCCCCTTCAGCTCCTCCTGCACATGGTGACTGTCCTGTTTCTTTCCAGCTAGGGCTGTGGTTTTCCCTCCTTTCCTCACCTTTGTTTTCCTTATGGGCTCTGTGAACAGTAAACTCCACCAGAGGTTATTGACTCTTAGAAACAAAGGAAAAAAAAAAGTTCTTTCTGCTTGTTCTCTGCAACAAACCAGACTCCCTTTATCCGTGGGAGGCACGTGAGGGAGGATCTGTAGCCAGGATGCTCTACTGCAGCCTCCCTCGTGTCCCAGCAGCAGCGCAACTAAATGACCCAACTGTGTAACAGTCTTTGATGCTGAGCCTGTCGGCTCCTTGCCAGCTGTAAAGGGAAGAGAGCTGCCTCTGAGCTGCTGCTTGCCATGCTGCAGTCTCCTCCATCCCTCCTCCCTTCTTTCAGCTGGCAGAAAGTTGAAGACAGCGGAGTTGTGTTTTCTCTTCCACTTGAGGATGGAACAGGTTCCTCTGCCCCTCCCATTATCCCCACTGTAATTACACCCTTGGTAATGGGTAATGCACAGTTTGGTTCAACTGCTGACAGAACGCTTGGTTACCTTGTATGATGGGTCTGTTATTCTTAAAAATTACCAAACTGTAGGTAAGTTGGGTGGCATTTCAGGACACGGGCTGCACGACAGTGCCAGATGCCAGGTTTCAGCTCTAAGGAGCTGGGAGTGAAAATGGAAAGAGTGTTGCTGTGCATAAGGTGTCAGTAACAAGAGGCTGTGTATGGTTATTTGCTGCTGAAAGGCTACCTCGGTGTTGACTTGTGCTGTCACAGGTAAAGTTACGTTGTGTAGTTATAAACAGATAAACCAGTTAAGAGCAAGGCACCTGCAGGGCACCCTAGTGCCTCACACCTCCACGCTGAGCTCGACACGCTGACTTTGCTACAAGTCCCAGAGGATGTGCCAGTCTCTAGGTACCGCTTTCCTGCAATCCACTGAAACAAATGATAATTACACTGAGTCTCTCCGTGGCTCCCTCTCATTTGTGTCTTTACTCGCAACCCTGGGAGTGGAATTCCTTTACAAGAAATAATTAAAAGAAACAGCACTGGTGTATCAAGAAATAGAAATGAAAAATGTTGTAAGTAGTGCAAGTGTGTGTTTTCATTAATCCATCTGGCAGTGAGTAGTGTTGAGCTTTGGAGGAAAAAAAAAAGAAAGAAAATTGCTTAGCAACCAGTATTGAGTGAGCCAAAAAACAAAATGAAACGTGCCTCTGGTACCCACTTCATTTCTGAGCTGTTGGATTTACTCTTCTGTTTGCTCAGAAAGCACAAACCAAGCAGCCTGGCTTTGAGAACTCTCAATTCCAAGGCAAAAAATCTATTCAGAAAATTCCCTGCGCTGCTTTTGCTCATGCTCGGTAGCGCTGCGTGGTGCAAGGCACTCGTCTGAAACTTAGCGCTTATGAGGCGTGCTGGTGTTGACTTTACTTTTGTTTGGGGGGGTGGATATGCGTGAAAAACCCCAACCCCGTGTGTCTAAACAGACCCGGTTTTCCCGTGCGGTTGCGTTGCTGGTGACGTCATCGGTGTCCCGGGGAAGTGTCCCGGGGCGGGAGCTGCCGGCGCTNAAAAAAGAAAGAAAATTGCTTAGCAACCAGTATTGAGTGAGCCAAAAAAGCAAATGAAACGTGCCTCTGGTACCCACTTCATTTCTGAGCTGTTGGATTTACTCTTCTGTTTGCTCAGAAAGCACAAACCAAGCAGCCTGGCTTTGAGAACTCTCAATTCCAAGGCAAAAAATCTATTCAGAAAATTCCCTGCGCTGCTTTTGCTCATACTCGGTAGTGCTGCATGGCACAGGGCAGGCGTCTGAAACTTAGCGCTGGTGTTGACTTTACTTTTGTTTGGGGGGGTGGATATGCGTGAAACAACCCAACCCCGTGTGTCTAAACAGACCCGGTTTTCCCGTGCGGTTGCGTTGCTGGTGACGTCATCGGTGNNNTGCGGTTGCGTTGCTGGTTCCGTCATCGGTGTCCCGGGGAAGGGTCCCGGGGCGGGAGCTGCGGGCGCTGTCCACAGGGCCGGTGCTGAAGCGCCGGCCGCAGCTCGGGGGCCGGGATCGTCCCGTGGCGGGTGAAGTTGGATACGGTTTGGTTTAGCAGTAATTAGTTTGATTAATAAAACGGGATGGGTCGAAGGTTGATTGCAGCGGTATTTAATGATTAACCAGCTTAAAGATTAACAAGTGATTTAGTAAAGTGTGTTAGGATAAAATGACAACTTAATTCCAGATTCAAGAACAAGAGTCATGTTCTTACTACAAGGTTCCTGAAATCAAAGCCCGTGTGTGTGTGTTTCTCTCTCTATATCTACCTGTATAGGCACAAACCATACAGACACATGTACAGACAGACAGAATACTTGGCCAACGAAATACATAGATGCCCACACTCATCAACGTCAAGATGTAAAATCAAACACCTAGATAGTTAGATGAGTGTGTAGAAGAGGAAACTCTTCTAGCCTATGGTAAAAATCTCCCCCTTTGAGTTTAGTCAACAGCCAGGAGTTGAGACATGAGGAGGTTGTCTTGCCTACACCTTGTGTCAGCTTTGTTGGTAGATGCTCTCGAGAGGTGTTCCAGCTCAGGAGAGATGCCAATCACAGCCTGATGTGGTTCAGGAGAGCTCTAGGGTTCTCTTTTTGGATTGCTGTTTATAGAGTCCAAGGTAACTGACTTTTGTTGGGTATTTTTCCATTCTGGCCTAACTAAAGTGATGTAATATTCTGGTTTGTGTCTGTTCAGAACTTGATAAATTTTAAGGTTCTGGTAGTTTCCCACCAGTTGCATAAGCTCAGAACTTGTAAGATTCTAGGGTTCTGGTATCCCCCCCTTTGGACCACAATCCAAGTACAAGTGTACCAGGTCATAAGAAGGTCAACTGAAGGTCATTTTTGTTCCCAGGCGATAAGGAGGGGAGTAGGAGCCAAAGGGGCACCTTAACCCTCTGGTCCACTGCAGGAGGTAATTGTCATTATTGCCCCAGAGAACAGGGGAGACAGGAGCCAGGTACATTCAGAGGGTGCTTTGCCACCTCTGAGGGTGGTAGGAAGGAAATAATGCTGTTTGTTCAACCCATCACTGCAGATGTAGCTAAAGTGATGCTTGAGGCACAGGAAACAACCTTTTCCTTATGTGCTTATCACTTAATTTCCATTTAGTGCATTCCATATCTACAGCAGCTGCTCAACCACTGCTTACAGAGCTGTTTTTCCTCCAGCTGCTACCAGTCAAGCTGCATTCCCCAGTCATTGTCTTCTGCCAGGACATGGTCAGGGCTTGGATGCAGCACACAGCTGCTTTGCTGGATTGGAACTTAAAATCCACTTTTATTAATGAAACATAAGCAGATGCAGTGAATACTGCTCTTCTCCACTCTTAATTACAACCACTAGTTAAGAACTAGCAGGTTTTTATCTACTTCAGCTGTAAGTTATAATTATACCATTACTGCTGTTGTCTGTATTGTTGAACAACTGAGAGATTGCATACACAGAGTCAATTAAACAATTTGGGTGTAGCACAGATTTGGTCTGGGTTGTAAAAACCCCACAATTTGTAAGTGATTAATAGCACAACTACTACCTGCCCTTCTCTTTTGATTCTATCATCAGCCTTCCTTTGCTTTTCCAAAATATACTTGTTTATTATGTTTATTTCTAAATATTGATCAATTAACTCACTGTTATTACCTAGCATGAATCAACAAATGCTCTTCAATTAGTTGTCCCTGGGATGTTTTTCTTTGCTGGTGTTTCCAAACTGATCAAAATACAAAGCTGTTTTCCAAACTCAGGGTTATTCTGCCTACTATTATACATATGCAAATTCTATTAATCTGAGATATGTGCCCATAGCAGGAGGATAATGTTTCCCAAAGGATTTAGATTACCTCTTCTTCCAAAATTAATGTGGCTACATAACATCTTAACACCATAGACAGAGATGAATTCCTTTTGCATATTAGATGCTGAAATAGTCTGCATACAGAAATTAATTTTTTTAATTTTCTGAAAGACTTCCTCCAGTGCGACACTAGAGGAATGTGGAATGGGCTCTCACTTTCAGGTGCTGAACTTTTGTTTTCTTTGTTTTGAGTAGCAGTCTGGCGTGGCTCCATCTCTTAACACCCATCTTTTGGCTTTTCATACACGCCTCTCTAGAAGCAGCTTTCAAATTGTTTTGCCGACTTTCTGATTCAAGCATCTAAAAACTAATCCCAAATTAGTTCTGGAAACTTGGGCCTCCATCTGTGATAGTTCTCCAATAGCATAATCCCTTTCCTGGTCCTGTGCCAGCTGACAAAGTGGTTTTTTACAGGTTTTGACCTATTACAGCTTTTGATCTGATCAGGTACTTTCTGTTGAAAAATATTGTATTCTTTCAATGGCAGCACATGGCAGGTAGCTTTCAAGCTTGATAAATTATCAGAGGTGATGACTGATAAGGAAATTGATCACCAAAAACATTAAATGATCCAAGATGTCTGAGCTTTTCTTCTACCCCCCCCTTCATGCAGCTGCTTGGGGAATCTTGTCAGAATTTTAATGGTGTTTTTTAGGGGAGGGGGAGCTACCACCCTGTTGATCTGATCAGGTTCTATTTAGCCATTGAAGTGTCAGTCACTATTGGAGGTACTTCTATGTACACACTCCTTCCTAGCCAAAAAAAGAGTAGGCTTTGTAGTGCAGTCCTTTGCAAAGTTGGTTCTAGCAGACTGGCTTCTTGTTAAGTGGTGCAAGAGATAGTTCAGGGAGGTCACCAAGCATCAGTCTTTGAGCAAGGCTGATCGTCTCCTTAGAATTTAACCTGGGAATGGAGACCTGGGGAGAAAGCAAGCCAGTGACTTGAGGAAGTTGTGAGACCAGAATGACTGCAGTAGCTGTACTAGTGGTCAGAAAAGAGGGGATAGTCCTTCAGAAAGAATATATTTGGCTTCTATGCTTTGAAATGATGGGAGTTTCGAATGTGCCCACCCTGACTTTAAAGTGTGCACCAGTGGTGGACCTGAACAGAAGCCTGTGGCCAGAGTTGTGCAGGAGCTGGGCCCTGAAGCTGGGTAGAGAGAGCAGACCTGATGGGGATGCTGCAGCCTGTGCTAGCTCTGGAGCCCAGCTGGCTCTCTCGGCCCGAGGCACCGCACAGATTTTCATGTGTACTGAAGCCACTGGGTGATTTCACTGAAGTGGCTGGATCCTCAAGTGGTGTAAGTCATTTGTTGATTTCAACCAGGGATCTGAGCCAGACTGTAGAAATACACGTCTCTGCTTCCCTTCAGTGATGAAAGATCTGGTTTATCTTTTGGTGGTGTGGAGCCACATGTTCCCCTGGAATGTGTTCCGGGAAAGCAAAGCTGAGCGGGAAAGGACTGGGTGGCTCTGCACAGTTTTGCCACGTGTACAGGAGAAAGGTCCTTGTGTCTGGAAAGGCAAGTGAACTCTGAACCATTTACTGTTCTTAAGCAGTGACAAGTAACTCGCGTTGGGGAGAGGGAAGAAACCCACATCAGCCCGTGTTAGTGCTGCTGCAAGCAGAATTAATTCACAGGGTGTAAAGAGGGAGGAGGATCCTGGCAGAAACTGCTGAATGGCTGAGACAAATGTTAGTGAGCTGGGAAATGTTCACAGTCGGCTGTTTCTGTGATGCAGAGCTGGTGGGGGAAAGCCGGGACACAAAGGATGGAACACACGCAGGAACTTTCCCAGTCTGAACTGGGCATAAAGTTGAAATGCAAAGCTTCTTCCATTTTCAGTGTCCTGGCACCTTCCACACTCCTTTTGGGCCCTGGTGCTTCCTAACAGCCTTCATGGTAGGAGCTGCCTTGCTGTTATTATTTGTGTTGCTGTGTTCATTCCATTACACAGCTTTAGAGCTGTGCTGGATACTTTTCAGAGAGTAAAATGTTGTATGAATTTCCTTTCTGATGAAGAGAGAATGGCATGTGTGTTAGCCTCACAGATGTTGATTTGGCTAGAAGGACATGATACATTTTTCTGCAGTGATCGAGGAGGAGGTTGTGTGTTTTATTTTGTTATTGTGGAAAATAAGAAAGAATATTTATACAGCTCACTGAGGTGGGTAAATTCTAAATAGGTAAAAACAAAGTGAAATTACTTGACTGGATTTTCTGCACTAAATCCCCATCCCATCCATTTTTAATTTTCTCTAAAATCCACCATTTGATTTAAAAATATGATTTGAAGATTCTTGAGCTTGCCCCATGTCATCCTTACCTGTGATTTAATACACTGAGCCAGTTAATCACTGTGATTGTCATTTGAAATGTTATCACATTTGGAGCCGTGGTTTTTCTTTCCTGTTTATTCAGCATATACTTGTGTAGATCCAGAAGAAAATACTGTGCATGGTTTCATGATTAGAATAAATAATCCCTGAAATGATATCAGAATTTAAACTACTTTGGGTTTATGGAGCTCACAGATTAGAAGTGATGTTGAAGGGTTAATCTGAAGGGCATTTTTGTATTTTTAAAAATACATCCAAATTATGGTGGCTTTAAGATTTTAGGTAGAAAAGATTGGGCTCAGGAGAATGGGGGAGAGAGAAATGTGTGGTAGTAGCTTTCTAATATGTGTGGGAGGTTTTATTTCTTTCTTGAGAAAGATTAGTAAAAATTCATGCTTGGAAAAATTCCACTTTCTTTCTCTGCTCTAATCACTCCCTCAGATTATTGTCATGGAGATCCTCATGTACTTCAGAAGCCAAATCACTGGTTTTGGCAAGGCATTTCTTAGTACCTTTATAAAAGAGCCCGAAGATCTGGCCCCTTTTGCCATCAGGCTGTGTGTTACCAAAACTTGTGCCTGCCAATGAATGATGATTTTTAGTCTTAACACTGCTTAATTTTGAGTAGCTAGAGATCATATCTGTGCCCATCACTCATTTCATGGCCATTTTCCAACCTCAGGACCATGAATGCTCACACCAGGAAAAATGAGGCTCCAAACTGAGCTTCACCTGCTGTGTGGAAGGAACAAGCCATTTGAGAGAACTGGTCCTTGCCAGGGCTAAGTGGTGTGGCTGAAAGCACCTCTGTATCAGCATCATCCGAGGCAGGTAAACAAGCCTGCTTTGAGGGAAAAGCAACTGAGGTTTTAACTCTTGTACTTGGCTTGGAGACCTTTGGTTTAACACTGTGACCTTCAGTGAGTGCCAGATGGGAATGGGTTCCCAGGTTCTACGAGCTGTGTTAGAGGAGAGATGATCCTGCTCCACCAGCTGTATTCCAGTAGGAACTGCTGATGCAGGCTTTAGGTAACACACATAACTGGGAACAGTTTGAAGGGGAAGGTACAGTCAAAGTGGTGGAGCTAGCGAGAGGAAAATGTTTTAAGATTCATTTCTCTGAATGCTGAATGTGTTGGTGAAACTGGCTTAAAAAAAAATCCTTTGCTATTTTAACTGTTCTTGTGGCATTATATATGGGCATCACCTTTTTGTGTCTGGGGGCAGCTGATACCCGTGCAGTCAGTAGCACTGACAGTGCTGTGGAACAACTGTGACTGGAGATGGAAGAAAGGAAGGTGTATGTTTTTTATACTGAGGGTGGTGAGAGCCTGGCCCAGGTTGCCCAGAGAGGTGGCTGATGCTCCATCCCTGGAAACATGCCAGGTCAGGTTGGATGGGTCTCTGAGCAACCTGCTCTGGTTGCAGATGCCACTGCTCATTTGAAGGGGGTTGGACTGGATGACCTTTAAAGGTCCCTTTCAACCCAAACCAGTCTATGATTCTGTGTTTGCTTTGGGATTGGAATAGGCAGAGCTGATGCCTCTTACAACATCTGCAGTACGTGTGACTTGAAGGCTGCTGTAGAGCTTTCTTGCTTCAGGAAAATCAATGTAGTGGAATTTGCCTGAGTAAGAAGTTATCTCTGTATTTGTCTCTTGCTCAATTAGCTTGTGGAGTTAACACAACCAAGTTTATTCCTGCAAGCTGAAAAATTCTTTTATTTTTCTTGTTTCATCAGGAATCAGTTTTCTTCTTGGAACTAGGTCTGCAAGGAAAACTTTGGATAAAATTGTCAGAACTGGCAGCCCTGTTCAGAATTCTTAGCTGTAAAATTTAGTAAAAAGAAAGGGCCTAATTCTCAGTAACAGGTATAATTAGCTTTAATGCTTAATTACTCTGAGTCAGCTAATTGGTTTCATTGGGACTACTCCCAGTAATACTCACAGCTTGGCATGTAGGAGCCTTCAGAATCACTCTCAAAGTTGGTAAGTTTTTTGCAGTATGACAAAAGTCATTAGTGCTGAAGAATGTCCTGGGCTGTCTGTTTTCAGATAATAGAAAATGTCAATGCTAATGAAATATTGTGTTCTTAGCAGTTGTTTCTTAGGCTTAGGCTTCAGACAATAGACTCGGGGTGGAATATTCTACTTCTGTGACAAACCAGAACTTGGCTGCACTCAAACTTTCTCACTGATGAATGTTCATGACAGTCTATATCTTGTGGATGAGCTGCAAAAAAAAAGTCAGTTCTAACATTTAAATTACCTGAGCTGAATGTATTTTACCTGGTAATACAATTTGTTGATATTGTCAACTAAAATGTTTTCTTTCAGAATACTTTTAGGGTAAAATTATTTATAATCCTACAGTAACCATTTAGCATCGTGCAGTTCTGCTGCCTGTTTTTTGAATGCAGCAGTGGATTTCTTTTATCTAGGTATGATGAGGCTATAGGCTGACCCTCAGTACATGGCTGCCCTCCTTAGGCTTTGTTGCAGAGCTGATGTTACTGAATAGTTGAAAGAAAATAATTATTGCCTTTACTGCACATTTTGTTAGGATTTTCCTATCTTGAAATGACAATTCAATCCGTAAGAAACAAACGGAAGATGATGTCCAAAGGAGACTTTAAATGAGCAGCAAATTCAGCAAGAAAATAGAGAGGCAGAGTTAAAAACTTAAATGCCTGTGTTTCTTCTGCACTCTATAGGCTCGCTGAGGTTTCATTCTTGTTATGGAGTATGTAAGATAAGGGAAGTATGTGACAAGTGTTTGCATACTGATAGACTGTGTGGACACATGTCATTGTAACTGCGATGGGTAACAGCTACAGCACATCTTCCAGCTAATCACAAGATCCTTGCTATGCATAATTCATGGTGCAATGTCATTTTAATGGCTAGTGCTTACAGTACTTGGACAGACAGATATCTGCTTAATAGTGTATAAACAAATTAAATACTTGATGACTTATTAAAATGGAAGAGAAACTTCATCAAGGCTAAATCAAATTCTTTGCTAGAGAGTTGGAAGTAGTTAAAGCCCGACTCGAGCTTGATGCCCCAAATTGAGGAGGAGCTGTTCTGAGTGTGGCACTTGCCAGCCTGTGTGTCCTGTTCTGTGAATGAAAGCTTAAGGAGTCTACTGATGGTTAGATTTGAGAACTGACTGGGGCACACGGCCTTGGGAAACATTTTCTGATGTTCCCTCAGTCGGTCAAAAAACCTTCCTCAGTCAAGTGTTACAACAGTGTTACGCCACCAGAAACAGCCTGAAGTTACAAGAGTCTTTCTCAAGCTAGTCCAGCTTTGCTACAGCTTTGCATTAAGCCTTAGAAATCTCTCAGAACAGAAAATATCTCCCCAGTTAGCATGAAATGAGAAATTAATAGTTATATTGCAATATTCATTCAGAATGAGATTACTCCCATCTGACATCTGTAATGGTTCTTTGTTTTCCTTGCTGAGGTCACAATAGTACCCTTTTTGTAAATAACTTTATTTTCTTCTGCTTAATTCTCTCTTTCTCTCGTGCTGGAAACAAACACAGAGACCTTGATGTGGTCGTATTGATGCGTGAGGCAGCTGTGATGTCTGGACAGAAGGGCTCTTCCCCAGCCTCGGCTGTGGGAACACGTGGGTGGAAAGATCATGTTGTGCAGACTGCTGCTGAAGAGGTCCGTGGTTGAGCAGCTCATGTGATGCTCTCAGCTTCTGCCTTCTGGGGGGTTTTGTTGTTGCTGTTGGCACCTCTCTTTCCCTGCTGCCTTTTCCGTGCCCTTGTGTTCAGCAGGGCTGTGTCTGCTGGCAGCAGCAGTGTTGGCCTGCAGTTTCCTGAAGGCTGCCCCTCCTGGTTTGGGACAGTTGCCATATCAGCATTTAGAGAATCATTTTGCTTGGAAAAGACCTTTAGGACCATCGAGTCCAACCATTAAACCCAGCACTGCCAGGTCACCACTGAACCATCTTCCCTCAGCACCACTTCTAAATGACTTTTTTCTGGCCTGTTCACCCACGAACAATTTAATTTTATCTTATCACTTTTTGTTCTTTATTCCTTATGACTTACACTACACATGAAGGCTCATTTTAGATTTCACTGATGTGATGAATGTCTTTCCAAAAAAACCTAAAAGTTTGTTTCAAAATCATCACGATTACTTACTAGGTTGAAATAGCCAAAAATAAATGGAAAGCAATTGATCATTTTAATTTTCTCTGTGTGGAAGAGTGGCAGAATTGTGGAGCCTTTCAAAGCTAACAATAAAAAATTAACTGGGGTTAACTAATGACCTGTCAAATAATAGCCTATAATTATAAGACAAAAAGAAGCCAGTGTGGCTCGATTTGTAATTTAGTCTTATCTCAAGACTCAGAAGAACAAACCATCCTGTGAGATAGATTTTATGATTGCTCAAAATCCTAATTTTTTTGATAAATTAATTTCTAAATAACACTTATTTTTTTTTAAAGAGAACAAGTCAGGCATCATCCAGTAACCTTGGGGTCTAACCTTGAAGCTTTCCCCTCTGCCAGCAGTGCACGTTACAGCTCTGTCAGTGCTAAAGGAGACCCAAGGGGACACTGGAAAAAATGTTTGGTTGGGAAGAGTCATCACACAGATGGAATATGGCTTTTTGTTAACGGGCTTCATGACATAATAGCAGGAAACCCAGGGGAAAGAGTCACCAAGATGAAAGCACCCTAGGGCATGTGGAGTCATTCAAAACTGGCAGGGCTCACTCAGTCTAGCTGCTGACCAGTGAGCTCTGCCCTAGGCAGCAGAAACATCACCTTAGCACATGTATGTAGCCAGAGGTGTGTGTCGGCAGGCTCAGGAGAGTGCAGGGACCATCTGTTAACCGATGGGAGTTTAAAGGGCTTCCGTGGGCAGCCGTGGAATCGTTCCAAAAGGTGTGGGCTCCTTCCTTCCGTTAGCCAAGGCAGTGCTGGGCAGACAGGTCAGGAGCAGGGCTGGGTGTTCTTTCCCTCGTCTCTGCTCTTTCAGGTTACGTTTCTCTCCGTGGCTTTTGGCAGTGCTTATGGATATTTTCCCTCTGGAATCCACTTCCTTAACTCTGTGCCATTCTGTGTGGTGAGGGGGTGCTCTCTCTGAAGTCCTTTCTTTGAGACTGGAGAACTAGCAGGTTTTTGTAACAGAGCTTCTCTGTGGTGTTCTTCTTGTTGGTCACCAGATATACTGGGCTGTTTGTGGTTTCTGCCCAAACACAGTTTCTCTGTGGGGAAAAAAAAAATCTACGTTTGCCAAACATTTGCCAGGGATTTCCAGATCTGAAGCAAACCCTGTAGAGCAGCAGTACAAGCCTGGCTCTGGATCCTTGTCAGTCTCTGTACTTCTCTCCATGTTGAAAGAGCATCTCCTCAGAGCATGCCTGGCCAATCTCACACATCCTAGAAGTGTTTATTTTTCTATCTAGCAAAAACTATATCCTGGGGGAAGCTCCCAGTTTTAATGTCCTCAGGATGCCCTCTTGGAAGTAATTTGCAGCTGGCCTCATGGTGCCTGCATAAGAAGGAGACTTTTCTGGGCTGATGAAGATGCTGATGTGCTACATACTTTATTGTGTTAGTGCACTAGTGCACCAGAGAGGTGAAACCCCCTCACACTTTCCTGTGTTTCTCATCCTAGAGGTGCTAGCAGACAGGTATTTATTAAGTATAGTGAAGTATTAGTAGCCACTGCTGAGTTAGATGCATCCTCTTAGTACAAAGGAACTGATGCACTGAACCAGTTCTGAGGTCTTGTTCTGAGGCTTTGAGCTCTTGTTCTCTGTGGTATCTACAGCAGAGGCAATTCAGGGGGTTGTGTCTGCTGCAGTTCTTTAACTGTTGCAGAAAATACTGGTCATGCTTCTCAGAAGGTCAGGGAAATAATATACTTAGGTGAACATTATCTCTCTTCATGGGAGTCATGGAAACAGTTTCACTCTGGTCATTTGGAGTGCAGGGTGATTGTTTTGTTGTTGATTCACATCTTAAAGACAGTGGGTCTTCTGCAGTGCTGATGGGAAGCAAGAGAAATGGATGTAACAACTCACAAGGTTAATTTATGCCATTTAATTGGGCGTATCAAAAGCCTCAGAGTTTAAACTTGGAGGGAAGTGTGTGCAGGATTTGAATGCTCCTACACCAGGCTTACCAGGCAGTGGTGGTAGAGATGGGTTCTGTATTTCTCACAATAAAGTGACCCACATGATATCACAAAATTAATAATCTCCAAGCAAGAAGCTTGCTTGAAATAAATGCAGATCATTCTCTTGATAGTTGGTTGCTTCAAGTTGAGTTTTCTACCCAGCACTTAGAAACTGTTCTGGCTTTAGTGTGGCAGAGAGCTTGCTTTGGTGTGTGGCCTTTGAAAACCCCAGGAAAAAGACCATTCTGCCCCCAGATTTACTGGGTGACCTGTGTGCAGTTCTGTTCATTGCCTGCTTTTCTGAAAGTGTGCTGATGTCTTGGGGTCTTCAGCACGTCCAGTGTTCGTTTGTTTGGCAAAGTCTGAAAGAAAAATAGCAGAAAGTGTGACAGTCATGGCTTGTTCACATCTGCTTCTTGGCTCTTCAGTGCTGTGGATCTGAACTGGGATGGCTCCCGGGACTTTGTGGGTAGAAGGATTTGGGAGAAATGAGGGAGGAATCTGACCCAGATGGTTCTGTTCCTGAAGGATTTGATGAAAAACCCAGGCTATGAAATATGGAATATCTTCACTGTTCACACTGTACCTTCAGAGCTTTTAGGTTTCAAATATTAATGCAGTTCCAAAGCTGTATTTATTATAAAAATGAAAATGAAATAGTAGAGGTCAGGGTTCCAGCAGGTTTTCTTTAAAATAGTAATGACTGTCAGATGATGTGTTATCTGGCAGTTAATGAGGTAGCAGGGGCCCTGGTACTAGAATCTTAAATGCCAAGAAATGAAAAAGCCAAATGTTGTCACAAATTCTCTGCACTCTGGATAAAGATGAAGGTGGAAGTGAAGGGCCAAGCTTTGCCTTCCTACTCAGGACCTTCTTTTTCACAGTGAGCCTGGAGTTAGTGGTGAATGCTTTTACTGCTGAGTTATTAATTGTAAAAATCCCCCCCCTTTTTTTGTTATCACTACTGCACAGACTGGTTTGTTCTGTGAATCATCACAAAACTGGTAATCCTCAAAGCTTCATGCTTCCTGCTGAGTTCAGAGGTGACAGGTTCTGAGTAGCAGCTACTTCTGAGTAGCAGCTACTTCTGAGTAGCAGCTACTTGCTTGAGCAGCCCTGTTTATTACTCAGGTGAGAAGGGGCTGCAGAACCCAACTCCCCCTTGAAAGCCATCAGAGGAGGGACTGCTGGCTGGGCTTCGGGAAGGTGGGAGGGAAAGGCACTCCCAGAGCACAAGGCCCCCGTTTCATCTCTCTGCTTCACAGGATGGGAAGGCCTGTTTGCTCTGCGTGGTCAGGCTGGACCCCACTCCTCCCATCCTCCTGCTGGATGTTTGTCCAGCCAGTGTAGATGTCTGGCCCCCGAAGCGTTACGGTCACGCATGTGTCTCATTGCCAGCCGTGTTCTACTCGTGTCAGGGAAGAAACCTGCCCTTCAGGGCTTCCCTGCTGGGATGCCAGTCTGTGCTGCTGCCAATTTGGAGTTCTCCCTTCAAGAGACAAGAGTATTTGTCCCTCGGTATTTGTCTCAAAAGCACCAATACTTCCTTTCCTGTTTAGATCTGTGTCAATGGAGAGGAATGCCTGGGAGCTAAGCTATTGGAAACGCGGTGAGGAGGTGTAAATAATGTATGTCCTTGTGTTAAAATGAGCTGGGGTTTTTTCCACCCCTCTGCCTCGCTGGTCTGTGGGTAAGATTTTTTAGTGGCTGATCATTGATAGATCTGCTTGGGCTTTTCCTGAGTAGTCCAGAATGGAGGTAGCAATGCATCAGTTGTACTTGAAGTAGAAAGAGGATGGAGGTCATGCCTTTTGCAGCCTGGAGTAAGTTCTGTCCAATGCACATCAGTGGCCCTTTTGAGCTCCATAGTCTTTGGCATCAGCAGGATCCTGCTCTGTCCTTCTTCTAACTGCAGCTCTTAAGTAGTCTCCAGGGAGTTGTTTTACCTCCTGGCAAGCAGAGTGACTGAAAATCCAGTAAGTGATCTTTATAAACAACATTTATATTCTTTGTATTTTCATTTAAATACCAATCCCTGACCAAGCCTGTGCATCTCTGTACTTTATTAATGTTGTGCTTTTCTTTTGATGCTGCTTCAAAAGATACCTAATGTTGACTTCCACACCATTGCCATGGGAAGGTAGTACCCAGCCAGGAAAAAGAGATGCAGAAAAAATCTCTTAAAACTGAATCTCTTAAGTCTTGTGTTACCTGTGGGGGGCATGGATGGGTTTCCTCCCTTCTTGTTATTGTGGGGTTGGGTTTGGTTTACTTAGGTTTACATCAGGATATGCACTTTCAGGCAATTGTGAGAGCCAGATTTTGGACATTAATGCTACAGACAGAATTAATCAGACCTGGAAAATTCTGTGATGATTCTGTGATTTGGGCAGAGAGGAGACCACGAAAATGATCTGAGAGCTGGAACACCTCTGCTATAAAGCTGGGAGAGTTGGGGTTGTTGAGGAGAAGGCTCTGGGGAGACCGGGGAGACCTTCTGGGGGCCTTGCAGGGGCCTGTCAGCAAGATGGGGACAGACTTTTGAGGAGGACCTGTTGAGACAGGACAAGGGGGGATGGTTTAAAAGAGGGGGGATTTAGACTGGAGAGAGGAAGAAATCTTACCATGAGGGTGGGGAGAACCTGTCCCGGGCTGCCCAGAGAGGTGGTGGCTGCCCCATCCCTGTCCCCATTGCAGGGGAGGTGGCTGGGGCTCTGAGCACTCTGCCCTGGTTGCAGATGGCCCTGCATACTTGAAGGAGGTTGGACTAGATCCCCTTGAAAGGTCCCTTTCAACCCAAGCCATTCTGTGAATCTGGGGATGTATCTGCAATGGAAGAGAGGATCATTTTTTGAGAACAATTAAGGACATCAGAAAGAGAAACCCATTTCTCTTTACAGAACCTCTTATGAGAGAAGAAATATTCTCCTGAGTTACCAAAGGCAACCAAGGCAGGTACCATCATCTGTTGTAGGTGTAGCAAATCCAGTCTTTAGGAATGCATGTGTGGCCATTCAGTCACATAAGGAATTAGTCATATATTTAGTGTAATTGAACGTTTGTGTTCATGGGTACTGCTGATAATTGATGCTGACAGTAAGCTCTGAAAATATCAACCTGAATATGTTCTGACAAAACTTTCCATGTGGCAAAACATAAATTTGCCTGTAGTCATTTAAAAATGGATGCGATGTCCTTGTGTGGCTTCCTGAAGCGTAGTGCTGGTTTATGAGCCAGCCACCTAAAGAAAAAATAGATGTGTCTCTTGTGAAATGAGTGTTGAGTGCCTTAGATATATTTCTTTATTTTTATTTTGTAGTGCTTGTCGGGCCTCCAAGGATGTCATGGAATCCTTCCCTTTATTTTTTTCTTAATCCAAAAGAATACAGAACACAGCTGATACCTCTGCATCCCTCCCTCTTCTCCTTTCAGGTGCTGTTTAGAGTTCAGTTTCAAGGTACTTCAGTCTGCAGGTAATCCTGAGGTAGACTATAGGTTGATAAGGGGGGAAGGAGATGATAAAGCAAATGTTCCTTAGATACCCCGTGTCCCTCCTGCCACAACCCTTCTATGCTGTCTGAGTCACCAGGGGTGCTGCATGGAGCTGTGGTTCCTGGTGTCAGCTGTGATGCTGGGTCCTGACCTTAGAGGAGTGTTTGTTGCTGTCCTGTTTAAAGATGCATGGCAGAGCTCTGTCACATGGGCCATCTCTGTCGTGTTTGCTCTTATTGCCAAACAAGCTCCAGAAGAGTTTCTGTGCTTTTTTTGAGTGACTTGGCTTTGCTTTGCCCTTCAACCTCTCCAGTTTCTGGGTAGTGCTGAATGCAGTTGTGCAGTTTATACCTTTACAATAAAACAACTTGTCAAATTTCCTAGAGGTTTCTTTGTTTGGTTACTGGAAATCTCCAAACAAACATAAAGACAGAAACCAAAAAAGGAAAACTGACTGCCCTTTTGATTCAAATTCTTTCCATGTGGAAGGTCAAATACAAAGCACTGAAGTGCTGGCTGCAGTTTACATTGTGCCTGTTTTAATTGCTACAAACCAGTTGTGCTTTATTTATACCCATGCCTCTTCCTGTCATATGGGTTCTCTCTTGCCTGAGAGAATACACTTAAATCAGTTCCTTCTTCCTAAAACAATCCTTTAAAAAAGTATTTCATACGCTGTGCTGCAAATGTTAATTCAACCAGTTTTGGTGTATATTTTTTTTTTTAAATTAAGATTTTCTTTTCTGAGCAAACCAAGGAGGTTGGTTTGCACTTGCAAGCCAATGCAAGTAATTACAGCTGTAATTTCAGTGATTTTCAAGTGTTAAGCCACCAGAGAAGCAACTTTTGAACAAGATTTAATGGGATGGGCAGACGTGCTGTTGGCAGAAGATCCAAACTGATTCATAAACTGCTTTTACTTTGTTTTCTTTTTTATGTGCACAAATTTCAGTCTAGTACTATGTACATTTTTATTCCTGTAAGTAAGGAGGTTCTGGAGCAGGGGGGGATGTCCCCAGGTATTGATTTACTATAGTGTGTTCTTTAAGAAGCTTTTCTCAGTGTATATATTTTTCCTATAACTGCCAGCATTGCAAACACAAATCTAGGTAAAAAAATTAAACAAATTCTCTTTTAAATGGATAAATGTGAATAAAGTAGTGTTCCTGATGTCTAGGGGAAAGATCCAGCAGTGAAAACTGAAAATAATGCTGAGCCTACCTCTGTAGTCAGCAGACACATCACCATTTCCCGAAAGGTTGATTGGATTTCTTCCTGCAGAATCCCAGCCTTTGTGCAGAGAAACTCCTTAATCTTCTGTTGAAGTGGCAGGGATTTTGTGCTTTGGAAATGTACTTGATCAAAGAAGTTTGCTGAGACAGTTAAAGCTGCTAAATCTCTTCAGTCACCTTGTGTTTTGCAGGCCTTGGGCAGCTCTGGATTCATCAAAACAACTTGCTTTGCAGTCCAGTGTTCTCAGTTTCTGGACTTCTGTCTGACTTTCAGATATTTTGAAAGCTTCTTGGTGGTGGGAGCAGCTACTCTTGCAGGGTCTCTCTCCATTATGGTGTTACACAAGTATCTGCTGCTGTCCATCACTGGGCATGAGACATCTGTATTTTCAGCTGACGCAAAAAGCCCAAAGTTGACTTTGAGGTTTAAAAATTAGTTTTAAATTCAGAAAATTAACATCTCCAAAGTTGTTTTTCCTGTACTGCTTCTAGATCCAGGAAATGCTTCTTTGCTTTTTCACAGCCTGATTAAAATTTATGGAAATTTTAGAACCAAGCCCTTCCATTACTACATGGAGGGAAGCAGCAGAATAGCTGCAATAGGATGAGGCTGTAATGAGAAGTGTTTGACTTCAAGGGCTGATTAACAGAAAATGAATGCTCTTTGTGGTTCAAGATGTACTCTCACCAAAAGCTCCTGATGAAGGCTTTTGAGAGAGGATGATGGCTGTGGAACTGAGCCTTGCAAATTGTGCAAGGAAGGCTTCAGGAACACGATTGCCTCCTGTGGGCAAACAACATTTCATTGTTTCACACATGAAAACTTAGGAGTTGCTCTTCTGTGTAAGGAATTAGTTTCATGGCAGTTCAGGCTACTCTGCGTGTGCACTGCCATTCTCTGTTTCATCCATGGCCTTGTCAACCTCTTTCCTCACTTCAGCTGGAACTAGTGGTTGTCCAGCAAACCATCTAGTAAAAGAATAGCCCCAAGAAAAAAATGGTTTTGGCCAGTTCAACTATCAAGGCAAGCTCTGCTAGCTCAAGAGGGGGCACCAGCATTTACAGGTAGGAGGGAAAACTCCTGGATCAGCTTGGATTTAAATTGGATTGCCTTTGGGACCATACCTAAAGCCTCAGCAAGGGCAGCAAGGAGAAGTAGAACTGCCCTCTTGTGTTTACAAAGCATCAGTCATTTGTTTCCTTCCTATAGGAAGCAAAAGAGACAAGATTCTGTCTTTCAGGGTAGGGCAATGGTGTGGAATGATTAAAACTAGAATGGTTGAATGTAATACACTTTCACATGAGTGCTGCTGAAGGCAGAATCAGGCCTAGATTATATAGGAAGGACAGCAAATTAACTGCTTCCTCCTTAAACTATTGTTGGCACCAGAAGTACTTAGAAATATTTATTGCTGTAATTTAACTAGGTCACGTACAGAGCCTTTTTCTCTTTGGCAGAACTGGGTGTAGGAGATGTGTTAGGCATGTATGCTAATTGGAATGTGTTGCAACATCACTGATTTTTAATTTATTTTTCCTCTAACTGTGTTTTACTTGATCTCCTGTGTCCTTTATGTGATAGTATTGTTTTCAAGAGAATTATGGCAAAAGGGTGCAGGTTGAGTTTGCTCCACTGAGTCGGGCAGGTCTAAAGTAAAGCTGGTGCATTAAGAAGACAGACTTAAATAAAAGTCATGTATTTAATCTTATGGGTAATAATACAGTGCAGTAAATGAAAATAAGAGGCTCCTGATGGCAGAGGTAAGCCATGGTATTTAACTTGCACTGCTGAATGTAGCCTGTGTCAATTATTGCTGATCTACATCTGAAGTCTAATAGTAGAAATAGCACTGGTTTCAAATGGAGGGAGGCAGAAGGATGCCTGGCTCCACCTCCCAGCTACTTTGATGCATCATCTCTCAGCCTCTCCTGATTAAAGAACCTCTCTGCTTTCAGGGGACAGAGCAGTTCATTAGCATATCTTGGTCCCAGGTAGGGAACAGACATGGTATCACCAGAGACAAACCTTTGGCACGTGCTGAAAGCTGGGAAGGGGCTACCCACATCCCGATGAGGAAGCAAAGGAGCTTAGATCTCAGTTCCACATATTTACTTCTTTCTCAGTTTCACTGTGAAGATACTGAACAGGGAGGCAGTAGGACTTGCCATAAGCAGAGAGCTTACAGTTCTCTGCAGTTTTTTAACGTGTCCCTGCAGGGCTTAGGTTGTTGTTGATTCCTGAAAACTCATTGCAAGTGTCAGCTTTAGATCCCTTATGATGACAATGAGAACTTTTCATAAGCATTTATGCAGTGCTTTGATAGTATCAGATGGAAAAGATTATTTTTCTTCTGTTTGCATGTAAAGGGTCTGTATTTTTATGTAATGTTAATAGAAATTGCTTTTTTAAATTACATTTTTCTCATAGTCAAGACTTGTGAGCACTCACAAGTGCTAAGAAGAGAAATGTAATGATGCAGAAGCCAGAAAATGATAGGGCTGTTGCTGGCTGTCACTCAGATGATTTTGTGTGACTTAAAATTAAAGAGATTTATATCAAGTGGCAGCAGTGAGTCACCAGAATGGGGATGACTCAAGTTGTTGCTGTGAATTCTGTGAGGAATGTTAAATGATGGGCTCCCACAGCGGCAGTGTGTCTCTAGGTGACAAGAGAGGAGCTTAAATATTAGCAGGAAGATGAAATGAAGTTTAAGATCACATTGAGATACACTGGGAACAATCAGACACTTGCCAGTTGTCCAGTTTCACAGCCTTGGAACATCACGTAGGAATATGTTAGTAAATCTTCTCGTGTAATGCTGTCAGTAGGGGTAAGAGTAAGGAGAGGGATGTTTAATACAGTACTGATTGTACTCACTTGTTTATATAAATGATTTAAGTCTCTTGAAACACAGGACCAGTTATCAGCCTTGCTGTGATGAAGACTTTAATGAGAACTAGCCTGGGAACCAGGGTATACTGGGCATCACATGAGAGCTGCTCAGCGAAGCGTTGTGGTTCCTGCACCCGAGTTAGTTCCGTGTTTTGGGAGCAGAAGGTGTGAGCACTGTCAGTGGTGCCATCGTGATTCCAAACAGCCACAGTTAGAGCAAAAGTGTGTCTGGAAAGCTTGTTGAGTTCTTGGCATCTTCTGGTTATTGTGGACAGGGGAATGAGTTGTTTAAATAAAGGGAAGGTGAGGGCATGAAAGAGAAACAAACCAGCTCTTCTGCCTGAGCATCTTCAACACGGGACCAGACGACAGTTTGGACTGGTCCATGAGCACCAGGCTGTGGAAAGCTGTAAACTTGTGACCCAGAGGCAGTGAAGAGAAAGTGAAATCCCTGCCTACTCCAGTTTTTGTTAATGCTGCCAATCTAAAATAATAACCCCCACAAAACCTCTCGTGTTCTGTTGACCTCCCTGCTCAGGTGCAGGCTCTGGTCAGCAGTCAGCTGCCTGCGTGGCTCTGGGTCCTTCCCCGGGATTCTGCATTCCTGGATCATCCAAAACAGGGTATGGAGAAATGCACTCTCCTGCCTTCAGGGAGCACGGGTGTTGTGTGACAGTTTGAAGGTGATGAAGCTTCACAAAGATCTTCAAATAGTAGCCATAATATTACAACATCATTTGCTTGAAGTTATTATAGAAAAATATGATAACATTATTTGCTTGAAGTGCAAATTTCAGCTGGAGAAAGGATAAAAGAGGAGGATATCTGTTCCAGATAGGAAATTGCTGGTGTTCACAGCAAGGGTTTGAAGCTGTAATGTAGGGGTTTTTTTCTGGGCTACATAAGATTTTAGGGCCAGTTCTGAGATTTGCTTATTCCAGAGTTTCACAAGAGTGGTTGTTGGTGATTTTTCATGTCAAGGATTTGACCTGCTGCCCAGGGGAGTGGACGAATCACCATCCCTGGATGTGTTTAAGTGTTGTGCAGATGTGGTGCTTAGGGATGTGGTTTAGCAGTGGACTTGGTGGAATTAGGTGAATGGTTGGGCTTCATGAACTTGAAGGTCTTTTCCAATGTACACCATTCCATGACTAATTTGGTTTCTGGAATAATCTGTATTCCTCTAGAGAACAGAGGTTCAGGTTGAGCTGTGCCAGAGTAAATTTTGACTCATGTAACCAAGCATTCCTTTTTCACCTGCCTACTGAAGGGTGAGTTTTTGGAGGAGTGAATTTGGTTTTTAATCCTTCTGTTTGCACGTCTCCAACTGTGATTGCTACACAGGGGGACAGAGACACTTCCCAAGTGTTTTTTGGCCTTGGCTCTACCATGTCACTGTGCCCTTTTGTTAATTACTCTAGCCAGAGCAATTCTCTGTTGACAAATCTAAGACAAATACTGCCCTTGCTGATGCTTTGGCTGTGGCGCTGAGTGGAGTGCAAACCAAAACCAGATATTTACCAACTCCCTTTCCAGGCACTGAAGCTCCACTAAATATTTAACTTCCTCACTAACAGGTAGCCTGAGCAAGAGCTTCTGTGAAGAAATTGGCAATCAAAGCACTTCAGAAACTTTTCAGCCTTGACTACTCCTACTCGTTTGCTATTCTTAGCCTCTTCTCTATTGCTGTCAAGAATCTAGCTCAAAGCTCTGAGATTCTTCTCACTTCATCAGTATCGTAAGACTCCTGTTTTACGTCTTTATTTTTAGGCACACGGTTTCTGGCAATTAATGCTCACCCTCCTTTCCTGGGGAGAAGTGTGCTTGTTAAGGACTCTAAAACCAGACTGGTTTTTGGTGGATCTTTGAGGGTAGAGAATGCACTTTTTCCCATTTCATTCTTACTCCACATGGGAGGTAGATGTTGCTGCTGCAGCTGGTTCAGCTTCAGTTCTCTCAGTAGGATTATTCACACTCCCAAAATTCTTTTCCTTCACTTGCTTCAATGTTTTACTGGCCTGGAGCTCAGTCTGAAACAATGACTAGGAAGCCTGTTCCAAAGTAATGAAATATGCATCAATGAACAAGTGAATAAACACAGCAGATTGCAGAACAAGAAACACACTGTTTCAGGAAATGAACTTTGCCCATTTCATAAATTCTGTGTGGTTTTTGTTGTAACTCATGATTATACTCATGTAAGATAGCAGTACAGAGGAATTCTGTGTATGGCCAAAGAAAAAAGGCTGCATATACGAGCAGAAGATGGAAGAAGTGGAGTCAGTGAAGGGAACCCCAGGGAACTTGATCCTGCCTGAAGGAAAGCAGTGCTGCTGGCTGCCAAACTCCCTTCCCTCAGCATCCGGAGCAGGGCTGAAGAGGGTACAATGACATTTATTATGGGTGAGCGTACGGCTGTTACTAAACAAGATAGAAAGAGCTTGTGATTTGGATGGTAGCCACAGAATGCCGCAGACCCTGAGGAAGGAATCATTTAATGTGCCTGTAGTTTACTTTCTGCAGCAGCAGAATATTTCTGAACTCTTGAGAAGCAGCAAGGGTTACGTGGGAAGACAAATCAGAGAGGAATTTTTGTACAGGGACAGAACTGGTGGTAGTTCCATGCATCATGTATGGCAAGGAGCTGTTCCCAGAAGACATACCATCTCCCCCTCTTCCTTCTTTCCCCTTCCTCCTTCCTGCTGATAAACAGTGGTATAGCCATTATGTAGTGGAGGATCAGTTTATAAATACATTCTCACCTCCCTGCCTTTAAAGGTCCCTTCTTACCCTTTAAAGGGCCCTGCCAACCCAAGCAATCCAAGGATTCTGTGCCACTGGGACAGTGTGGAGAAACAGCCAGTCTTCGATTACAGTTGCTCCTTTAAAACCTTCACCTCCAGAAAGCTCAGTTTTGTGGTGCCAAGTCCTAGTTAGTGCACGGTCTGAAGGTGTTTACACCAGTTCCCTGCTTGCAGGAGCAAAGCAGAGTTTGCTGAAATGAATTCCAGTTGGAGGTCCATCCCTGGTCATGCATGACTGACTGCATCTGGCCATACGTGACTGCATCTGGCCATCCATGACTGTATCTGGCCATCCATGACTACATCTGGCCATCCATGACTCCATACAGACCATGTCAGGGAAGTCCCGAGGCTGCTCTTGCTTGACCCAAGTGAGGAAGCATCATCTTGGAACTCAAAGTGGAACGAGAAAGCGAAGTGAGATTCACCTGCCTTAATTGAAAGGGAGTTAGATAAGAACACCAGCAGATTGTGGTGATGATTGAGAAGCCATAGGACAAATTGTTTCTGTGAATTTTGACTTTTTTCAGAGTGTTACACGGGATGCACCAGGTACAGGTGCAACATCTTCTGTTCTTCTAACAGTCTGTTTCCTCCCAGATTACTGTTTACCTTGAAGTGGCAGTAAATATGGTTAAAAACAGGAATGAGGAAATGTGGGTGTCATCCATCTGATGCTACAGAGTAAACACAGGCTGTGAAAATGAGACAACATGAGGGCAATATCCCAGGTGATCACAGGGAGCTTCAGTTGTGTGGGGAGCAGAGGTCTTTCAACTGGTTAACAATAATCTGGGAGGTGCAATGGGGGCTGAGAGTAGATTCATCCTTTAGGTTTGTTCAACATGGTGCTCTAGTGTGGAAGGATTATTGGAAGGTTGGGATAAGGCTCTCTTCCTCAAGTGTTCAAAAGCTTAACTGAGGAGCACCATCTCAAGCTATAGCCAGTATTCTGCGTGTGGCCTGTTTGCAAAGCATCTTTGCATCTGTCTTTACCTGATGTGCTGGGAAGCCATGCAGCAAAGCCATGCAGACTGATTACAAAAAAATGCTGGAATTAAACTGCGGAAAAAAAGCCAGACCTAACCTGCTGGAGTCCTTTGAAGATCTTACTACAAAGATAGAGTGGGTGTTAATGTGCCGAGCGATTTGTTTCCAGCTGCTAAAATCAAAGCACTTGGTGCTTCGGTGTAGAAACCAAATGATCACATCTCTACTGCATGAATATTTAGTGTATCACTCACCAGAGCCTTCGGAGCTCAAGCCTCTCTGACTACAGCCAGGCATAAAAACCTACAGGTCAGCTCATCTTCTCTTTGCTGTTACTGCTATTCTTCTTCTCATTATTATTACCATAATCATGTTTTTAGTCCTTCTCCCAGGGGATGTGACAGTGATATTTTACTTAAACCCACATCTGACAGCCTTCCCCTCCACGTGTGACTCAACAAACAGGCGCTGTCGAGAGTATCAGGAATGTTTTTGTTGTCTGCTCCTGCAGTCACCTCTGCTGGAAAATGGGTGTATAATTTTTACTTTAAAAGAATACTCTGGTCATGTTCTTCCCAGAAGATTTTCATGTACTTAAAATTACTGCATCTTATCCCACTGGACTGTTCTTATGCCTGGAAGAAATCAGCAAGTAGCATACAGCATGTGCTTTATTTAAAACAAATAAAAATCCCCACAGAACCAGAGTGGCTGCTCAAAAACACAGACCAGGAAGAGGAAACTTTCATTCTCAGCAGACCACGGACGTGTCGGTGTAATTCCTTGCTGGGGTGTCTCAGTTCTGACCTGAAGGGTTGTTTCATTCCCTCGCTCGCTCCATTTGTGGCATCTCCTGTGCTCAGTGTGGATTTCATGTCCCAACTGTCCCTCAGGCTCTCAGGTGGACTGTGGCCACCAACCCTTCTCACACAGGCTACTGATGAGCTGTTGCAAACTAATACCTTTTACTCACCACCACCGAGTGGCTTCTGTGTGATTTAGACACCCAGAGCTCAGAGGCTCCCTATGGTGTTTCCAGGCCACTGAGCAAGCTGCTCATCTCCTCCCACAACCTGTGCATGGAGAACCCAACAGAACAGTCCCACGAGAGTGTGCAGAGCTGTCAACACTCTCTGGCTTTTTGCTCTGGGCTGGTCAGGCTTTGAGAAAACACCGGGGTTTCTCACTGAACTGAGGGGGTAGGAGGAGCTTTAGTGCTTCAGCCACATGTCTCTGAGGGGAAATATTTGCCCCGCTTTGCTTGATGAGAAGTGAAATGAAGAGCGTGGAACTGAAGTCCCAGGGCAGGTGTGGTGTTGGTTTGGGGTCGACAGTAGCTGTGTCATCTCTGCTTCTCCAAGTGCCACAGCAGCAACTGACCTACCTGTGCTCCAGCCGTGCCTAAGCTGCGAGAGCTATTTCATGCAAAATTACTCTCTAATTAAGTTGCACAGTGGTCGAGCTAGCACAAGCTGTACTGAAAAGGGGATGCCACTTTCCAGTAGGTACCAGAAGCTCAGCAGGACATTAAGCAAATGGAATAAATGCCTCTTCACAGCCCAGTGCTTGCTGTATTTGACCTTGTGCTGCCAGCTATTGTATGTGGGCTGACAGGACCCTGGCTCTGCTATAAACAGGAGCCTGGCAGTGACCCCAGTTACAGCAGAGCTATGTCCCAATCATATTACCAAGTGAGTTTTGATCTGAAAGGTAGGCTGGGATGTACAATTACATTTCACAACCCGGCTCTGCTCTGTCAGGGTGTTATTACCTGAGGCACCCTGAGGAGTTGGAAAGAAAATCAAGAAGTAGGAAGTCCATAGATAGAGAGAGATATATGTTCAGTTGCCTCCACTGTTACTAGTAGGTGTTAAGTGAGTAATTTCCATGAGGAGAATGTACTTTTTTTGCTGCTGCTCTTGACATTCTGAAATGCAGACTGTTTTATGTAAATTGGAAGAACATTAGATGGAGAATGTATTAAATCTTCTGCTAAATGAAGGAAAAATTGTACTAGGGAGACAGATGATCCGACTGCAGAAACGATTCACCTCGGAATGTGAGGAGATGGGAAAGGGAAAACCATTAATCTGGTAGCATTAGCCAACTACAGGAATTATCTGGGCTGGTTACAAACCAAGATGTAATTAGGGATGGCTGGTTGCTTGAGTGGTTACTTTAGACACCAAAGGCTGGGGAAATGGGGAGCAGTGGTTGCTACAGCAGGGGTAGGGAAGGGAACAGCTTTATCAGGCCCAGTGCCTTGGCATTCTGTGCTGCCAGCTGCTCAGCTGCACCCCCCACCCTCCCCCTGGTCCTTTTTTCATTGTAAGCCCCTTGCTGAAGCAAAAGAAGCCATCATAGAGGCTTCATCCGTTGTAAAAAAAATTTGTTCCTTATTTTAACATTTTAGAGAACTCAGGCTCCCTTAAGTAAAAAAGTAGAAGATGAACTGGTGACAGTGGTCTGGTCTCTGAAAGTTGAGTGGGATTGCAGCTTCTCACGCTGCTTCAAGCAAGGAGAGCGCAGAGAAAACTCCTCTGACCATTGTTTCACATTTTCTGCCGTTTGTTCAAGGGTGGGATGAAATTGGTTTTGTCATGTTTCATGGCCTGGCACACAGGGTGTTTATCCAGGCAGCGTGGACATGGAGTTGGGACAGAGTCTGAATGTGGGAAGGGATGGGGAAGCCTTCTCCTTTATAGGGTTTCTCTGCTTTACATGGGAAATAATCTGTGCTAGCACAATCCCAACTTTACTGTGAAGACTTTTCTTTCTTAATGGCCACAAGTCACAGCCTACTCTCCATCACAGCTTCCTTGTAGGGGAGCAGAGGGACTGATGAGCTCAGTGTTCTTGCCTAGCAAAATCTTGCTCAATCTCAAGGTTTCTCTTTTACTTTCCCTTTCAAACTTGAAAGGAAGAGAGAGAAAGTGAGAGGGAATGTACCTGCAGCAGGTGCTCAGAGATGGGATCAAGAGACCGTCTGGTACCATTGTGTTTAGACTGCCAAATAAAATAATGATTGAAAATGAAGATTAAAATTGGAAATCTTCTTTCATGTCTAATGAAGATCAGTAATCTTGGCATAACATATGGCACTGCATTCAACTCCTAGTGCTGTAGGAGTCGCTTGCAGCTGACAGCACATATGTCTGTACAGTATGCTTTAGTATCCCCAAATTTAGCTGGTCGATTGAATCAGTGATGTTCAGCTTGAAGTGTGTTCCTTATTCCCCCTTTCTTCCCCTGCTTTGCCCCCACCCACCCCAAAAAAGCACCATGAAAATTTTCCTAATGCTTTGGATTCTCTCCTCTGCTCATTCGGAGTGATCCTTTCTCTCATGTTTCCAATATTCCTTTGGAAAAAAAAAAGAAAAAAGAAAAAAAAAAAGAAGAAAGACATTTGCATTTCTGTTCTGGGGAACAAAGGATCTCAAAGAACCTCAGGTGCCATCTCAGAGCTCAGAATACCTGCCAGGAAAGCTGGCTGAGTTGCTAATTTCTCATTCTAGAAGAGAAATCGCTGCAGCCGCCAATAAGGGTTTGAGCAAAGAGGGTGTGAATTATATGTGCAGTGAGATGCTTGTGCTTCTTCCCTGACTGACATGGGGAAATGTTCAGGATGTTTGAGCTTTCTCTTTGCAGAGGATTTATTCATCCAGTTTCCAAATTAATCTCCATACCTTCACCATGCATAAACTCTCACTAATTCATCAAATGTGCAGAGAATTTTATTCTCCAGGAAGAAAGGATACAGAGCTCTCTTATTAAGGTCTTGCTTTGCTCAGATCCCTTCAGGGTAAAATGTCAGACATTTTTTTCTTATGGCATTAGATTTTGTTTGTGTTTCATTACCAGTAGCACTTGCATCAGAATTTGGATACAATTTACATTCTGACATTTGGATTCCAAAGCATAAGACCATGTGTACATTAATTAAAATTTATAACAAAAAAAAACCCAAACCCAACAACCCAGAGAAGTGGTTTAATGAACACAGAAGTAACACCTCCCTAGTCTGAATCAGAAGTTGGGGATAGCACGCATTTGCAAATTCATGTATATTAGCTCACTTCCCTGAAGGCAAAAATCTAGTGAGTAATGGAGAAAAGAGAACAGTTCAGCAAGAGGCCAGGCTTAGGGGTGAGCTTGCCTAAGTGTGAAGGTGAATTAGATATGGGGAAATATTTAAAGAAGAAATATTTGGCTGCAGAGGTCTGCGTGTTAAGAGAGCCTGTATCAGGGTATCTCAGTGCAAAGGCAGAGCTCTAGGTGCACTTTCCAACTTACTCAATTTGATGTTAAAGTCCAGTTTTTCTCTTTGAATATGCAGTAAGACTGCAGGAGCTTGAGTTTTATTTGCTGTGCTCGTTTGTCTGCATCCATCCTTGCAGAGCTGTGGCACACAGGCTGTGTGCAGTTGTGTACCAACACGTGAGATGGCTCCTCTGAACCTGCTTTATCCATCTCAAGGACTTATTTGCTCCCATCACCCTGCTCTGTGCACTTAATTCCCCTTTACCTCCAGTCTCTCCCTGAACTGCAAGCTGCTTTTGCTGTCCCCACATGTACCTGGCTTAAAATCCTCAGCACCACATTGGCAAGCCTTCTGACAAAGGTGCTTTTACCCTTCTTCATCCAGTGGACCTCATCTCAGCTCCTCTTCCTCAGATAGGGAACCTTGGCTGTGAAAAGCCAAAGCACTGCTTGCAACAGCGGCTGCAGAGCCAGTTGTCAATTCTCAGCGTGCCTCCGCTGCTATCCCGACCTTCCCCTTCCCTGCCAGGATCAAGGAGGTCATCACCTGGCACCTCCTTCTCAACCTCTGCTCTCCAGGCTCTGTAGTCATGCTCAACTTGGTTTCTGTCCATCTTCTTGTAGTTAGTCATGCTGGTCACACACCAGAAAAAAAGTAATCAAAAAATGATTTAGCAAACTGTGTTTCCTTGGTATTTTACAACTTTGCAATGTCTGTTCTGCAGCTCTTCTAAAAACACCACACAGGCTACACTAACAGTTCTTGTTATTTCAGGTAAATAACTTGAACAATGTTTATTGCATCAAATGTGGAAAATTGATTATTTGCTTGAAGAACCCAGACTTGCTGGAAATAGAAGATTAGCTTCCCAGCAGAGCTGTTGTTTGAGACAAAAAAAAATACAGGTAGAACTATGGATTGCTATCAATCAGAAGGGATTTGGGGAAGCAGAGTTGAATCTGGAATGGAAAACACACAAAATCATCTTGAAAAGAGGAGCCAGAACTCTTTGATGGTATTCGTGAACCATTTAGCTCGTTTTTCATGAGCAGTGCCACAAGTGATGTTTTGTCTGCACAGCTCCACCTCACGGGCAGCTCTTCATCAGACTTTTCAAGACAATAATCATTTATAATACAAATAAATCTGTAGATTTTCCAGCTGATTTATAAAACCTTTCAGCAAGGGAGCAGAGAAGCGCCTCAGAACCCCAAATCACATAGCTAAGCAGCTCTCAGACAGTTTGGATGGTGAAAGCTGTTCACTCGGGATATTTGAGAAACTTAAGCAAATTAGAATAAACCAAAGGGGTTTGTAAAGTGAAGAAGAAGCAAGATACTTCGTGGCAAGATCTCTTTGCTTTATTTCATGCTGGGTTTATTTCTGGAACTGATTTTTTTCATCTTCTGTTCCCCTGTCCCTGAGAGTGAATGGTTTTGCTACCTGTGACATAAAAATTGCTTGCTTTTCATAAAGTCATACTCCGAGAGAGCTGGCTGCTATCATCTGTCTTCCTTTCAGTGCTTATCTGCTCATCTTGGATTCTCACCCTGAAGCAGTGGTGGATACCTGAGTACAGGCCCATGACATATCTTGAGGAGACAGTTTCTATTGCTGGTGCAGTCTCCAGGTGATTAACCCTGGCGATTAAAACCAAAATACAGCTCAGCCAATATTTAGTAACCAAGTTTTACCTTTTCCATGGCATTTTGTTGCTGCCTTTCAGGAGTTTGAATGTGCTGCCTCTAGCAGGGTATCCTATCAGCATTAGCTTTCATTTCTAATGGCTTAGGTGCACAGGGACATGACTTTTTGCTACACAGAAATTGCCCTGAAAGAAGATGAGCTTATACTTTGGAACCCAACTGCCCCATCCCTGGAGTCATTCAAGGTCAGGCTGGATGGGGCTCTGAGCACCCTGCCCTAGGTAGAGGTGTCCCTGCTTGTGTAGGGAGGTTGGACCAGATGACCTCTGGAGGTCCCTTCCAGCCTAAAACATTCTGTGATTTGGACTCCAGTAAATCCCAGCTGAAATCAGTCCCTTACTACCTTGAGGTCTGCTCCAGGTATGGGAGGAATCATCTACAGTAAGAGAATTATCAGATGTTAAATGATCATTGGAGCCAAAAGACTGGAGCAGAAACACCAGCTCTGCTCTCCTCAGAGACTGGAGGACTCTCTGCATGTCTTAATATGGGAGAAGTGAAAATATCATGTGAATGATGTTAAAAGTGTCAGGGAAATAGATGATTTGCCCTGTCTAGATTTAAAGGTCAGGTAATACAGCTTTCATTAGGGAAAAGTTGGAGGCTCAGACACAGTCCCATTTTTTTCCCCTGGAAAGTTGTAATTTCATGCCAAATTTTAATTTATTTCTCTCTGGCATATGAAGAAAAAAATGCTGTTTAATTCCATCTAAATTTGATAGGATACATCTCTGAAAGTGAACCTTGACTTAGGAAAACTTGTAATTTATGCCATTTATAATTACACAGCTTGAAAACTTTATCTGAAGTCTCCTAGAGAAGAACCAATCACTGACTTTTTTTCCCCCCTTTTTCTTAATTTGTATTAGATTTAAAAAAGTGCTTTCAAATGCAAGTAAAAATAATCAACATCAAGCTGTTGGCATGAGTGCTCCTCCCCTTGCATTAGCATTCTTTTCAGGTTTTCATAAGGATATAATAATTATAAAAAATAAGTATTTCTCTCGTGGGTTTTGTTTGCTTGGTTTGTTGGTTGTTTTTATTTTTTGATACAGTAAGAGCATCTCTTACAGTAAGAGCATCTCTTACTTTCTTTGTTCTGTGTGACACCATGCACAGGAACAGACCCAGGCAGGGCTGGGAAGTCTCCAGAGAAGGAGACTCCCCAGCCTCAGCTGAGAGAAGCTAAGTGGCAGGTCTCTCAGGTTTGTAGGCAGGTGGAGGAGGGTAGAAAAAAGCCTCTTAACTGCATCTGCTTGGCAAGGGACCCTCATCAGGTGCCTGGTACCCAGGTGATGCTGCCAGCCCTCACGGGAGCCAAGGACTCCAAATACCCCCAGTAACTCTCCTTAGGCTGCACCAGCTGGGCCTGTTGCTGTGGATTTGGGCTCATTCCCTCTGGTATTTAGGGAGAGGGAAGGGGGAGAGCTCTGCTTTCACCTCTGCAGTTGCTGCTCTGGCACTTCTCAGTCTCTAGAGACATAATGGTACCCCAAGCCTTCAGAGGTGCTGGGAAACTACTGGAAAGCATCACTGCAGTCTTTTGACAGACTCTTCCTGCTGCTGGCAGTTGTCTTCATTTATGCCTGTCACTGTGTCAGTTATTTGGGGTTATCTTCTTGTCTTGAAGTAGTTTCATTTTATTTTATTTTTTCTGCATTTTTTTTTCCCTTCCTTCTACACTGACTTTTAAAGGGGGAAATAAAGCCCCACAGCCACCCACATATTTTAGTTGAGGAAGATGTTACATTTTTCTATTGTTGGGGCTTTTCCAGTGTTTTTGTGAGCAGCTGCTGCTTGGGGTTCATGCTCAGCCTGCCCGAGTGAGCTGTGATCAACACTACATTGTAATAAAAAAACTTGACTTCCTACTTAGCCCTTCTTTGGGAACATTGACTTTATGTTCAGGTTTGCTTGGTTGGTTTTTGCCAATATAAAAAAGTGCTAAACGTAATTTGCAGTGGTGGGACTCTGTAAGTCACCCACCTAACTGGAGGGAACTGGAGGGATTAGGTAGAGGATGTGTCTTGGAATGAGGTCAGGGTTATGCTACCTGTGTGCAAAGGCTGAATCCTATGCACTCGTGCTTCTGCAAGCCTGGTTTTGCTCAAAGAAAGTTGCTTTTCTTGTTTGTTTTTAATAAGTATTTAACATTCTCGTGCTTTACTTCCACCCCCCCCAACTCTCCCACTCATGAGTAACCTCAAATGTGCAAAATCTGCACATGCAGATTTATAAGCCCATTTTCCAGGGTTGAGTTACAGCTGCTTCTCCATTAATACCACACCATAGCAAAAGCAGATGTTGCAGTGCTCACCCAGTGAGAGTGGCCTGGGGACAGAGGCTTGGGAGGTGAGAGTGAAGCAAGCACTTGTTTTCTAGCTCATAAAAAAATTACTATTAGCTGTAAAATACAATACTGCCTTCTCTTTTATATTGTTTTGTGCTGCTACTTGATGCTCCAGAGGTGAAACTGAAGCCTGAGGGCTGTACATCAAGGAGCTTTACCATTGCTGACTGTCCACATTTCCACACTGGCCCATGTTTCAGGTGGCTGTTGATGCTTTGCCTGGTTGCCCCTCTGTGGAAATGAGATCTACTAGAGGACACCACTGAAATTGAAGTGGAATAAAGAGTGCCTCCAGATCTGCATGGCTGTATATCCTGACCAGGAGCAAGTAGACCGTGTTTAGATTTCGTGATAAGCTGCATCTGCTCCTTATGTGTTTGTTGTAATAGCAGGAATTGAGTTGGAAACGTTTCCCAGAGTGTTACTAATTCAAACATGCTCGTATATTAAAGGAGAAAGTATGGCAAAATTATCCACAAAAAGGAAAAGGGAGGGAAAAAAATGCTGCCTGATTCTTAGATATAGTTGTAAGAGATGCCATAGAAATTAGATATTGATACTGAATTTAGTAGTATGGTCCTTTGTAATCTAATTACATGAGCATCACCAGGGTTTGTTTTGTAAATGGAACTATGGGGAGGACTTGAAAAAAAAGAAAAAAGTATTTAAGTCAGCCTAAGAGATAAAAGCAGTTTCCTTTAAATGGGAAAAACAAGGAATGGCAGCAGTATGCATTCAGTCCACCTAATAAATCATATTGTATTGAATGCTCCAGATCTGAGGGGTGACATTGAGCACTGGACACTGTCCAGCAATCAGCAGTAGCTAAATGGTGCAAATGAGCAAGAGATCAGGCTTTTGTTTCTTGTCCAATTTAAAGGCAGTCCCTAGGAAATAAGAAAATAACAGGATTTCCCTGGCCTGTCTTGGCTCTCCAGTATTCATCTAAACACAAAGGAAGAGTTTTGGGTTTTTTTTCCAGTTAAACCTCTCAAAAAGGAAAGCAAAATTGTCAGCATTTGAGCAATAGAGTTTCCAGAGACGAAACCTAGGTTTCCACTGATGACCTGGTTCTTGCAAGCACAGGAGAGCATCTCGTGGCACTTGGCCAGTCTCAGGTGGGAGCTGCACGGAGCTGGCCACGCTTGCTGGTGTTTCCATGGCCTCTGGAATGTGACCATGTTTCCTTTTGCAATCCCCCCCTTGGCAAAGCCTCTGGGGGTTTGCAAGCCTCTGGTCCAAGTCCTGATTGCACTGGGAAGTAGCAGAGCTTCTGGAGATGCTGGGTGACCCAGTGAGCCATGGTATTCTAACTGCTAATGCCATTTAGGCCTGCTAGGGAAGGAATGAAACATTAGTTGAAGCATCACAGCTGGTGCCTAAACCTTGTCTGTCTGAACTCCCAGCAAGAGTTTCCCTGCTGGCAGCAGTGATGGGGAGGAAGCGTTCAACAGAAATTTACTTGTCATCTTATTTGTGTCTTCCACAAAACTCAGAAGGAGCAATACTATGTAAAAGGTACGTTTATTTGCTGGGAAAACTGGTGCAAAAAGGATGCACAGTAGAACAGAAGAGTTGGTGAAGAAGTGTGAGGAATATTTAATATTCAGATCAGAACAAAAAATGTGCTGGTAGGGTTTTCTGCTGTGTTTGGTTGTTGTTTTTTTCTTTCTTTGTGGTTTTGTGGCAGCCTTGGCAAGTCCAGATGTCTCACGCCAGAGGGGAGGTTGTGAAGAAGTCAAGCCAGGCTCTTCGTGGAGGTGCACAGGCAGGATGAGAGACCATGGTCATGAACTGAAATGGGAGGACCCAATTTGACAAAGGGTAGAAAAGATAAAAATAAACCTGTCCCTGTGGCCACAGTCAAGGCCTGGACCAGGCTGCCCAGGAAAGCTGTGTAGTCTCCATCATTTTCCCCATAGTGTATCCCCACTTCAGCCTTCAACAAATCACTATTGAAGGCTAAATCAAATAATTACTGCTGTTGGTGGAGGATCAGAATGGTTTTTTGCAACTCCATTGCAAATATTTGGAGAAGACCGTGTTGGGAGCACTCCTGCTCTCAAAGGCAGCCCTACAGACAGGATTTCATGGGATCCTAGGATAGCTTGAGTTGCCCAGGACCCTAAAGATCAACCAGTTTCAACCCCTCTGCCATGGGCAGGGACATCCCCCACTAGAGCAGGTTGCTCATTTTCTGGTCCAAGAGGTAGTTAACAAATCTAGCTTTTCAGGTTCCCAAATTAGATATACCATGTAGCATGAAATGCTTTCAGATTGCCCTGATTACAAAATACTTGTTGTAATCAGATCAAGTTGGACAGGAAGTCCCAACTAAGTGCAGTATCTCATGAGTAATTGCTGTACAAATACTTGAAATAAGTTGTGAGCAATTTCTTACACGCTGGCTTTAGCTAATGTTATTAGGATGCTTAATTGAATTTTCTCAGTGTCAGGTTTAGCCATGACACAGAACTCTGAAGGGAAGAAAATATCTGTACTGCAACTGAGCTGCACTGCTTCATCTGCAATGAGGCACGAGTGATAGTTTTTCTTTCACAGATCTGTAAGTGTTTATTAAAAATTAAAAGGAGGAGGAGGATGGGGGGGAGAGCTGGAATCTAAAAGTTGAGGACTTTTTGGAAAGAACTGTTTGGATATGCGGAGGAAAAGATTAAGGGGGTGCACATCAAGAGGAGGGAGAATATTTTCAGACATGGAATATTTTATTTTTTTCAAAGCCCAGTGGAAAGCCAGTCCTGAGACAGGGGACAAGCAGTCAAGCTGGTCCTGAGTGAGCAGTAACAAAGCCTTGAAACGTGGTCTCTATCCTGGTGTGAAGTGATATTTACTATATATATATCAATGAGGACAGTCTTCTTTATTTTTTATTATCATCATTATTGTCCTGAATATTTTTCACTGATAAAGCCTTTAAAGTTGTGAAATTGTCTCCTTGTGGTGTGAGGAAATTTCACAGGGGGCTTCCGCCCTCCCTCCAAGCGTCTGGAGAACATGAGCTGGTTTTCTGCCTGTGTTGGGGGAGTAGAGGGATGGGATTTTGGGGGGAGATTTTACTAGATTTTAGGTTGACTTCCGTGTAAGAATGGCTGGTTGATGGTAAAGTCAGCTTTTTGGGGTTCTACTTAAGAGTTCTCATACTACATCTTCAGTGACATCATCCGCACCGGGAGGCAGTGTGGCACACTAAGAAGCTGTGATATCATCGTGCTTTTTTTCATTGTTTTTGCTTAATGGTTGAATTTACACTTGAATGTTTAGTAGTATAGAGTGTTTTGTATCAATTATGTATTTTGGGAACAAATGAGAGCAGTTTGATGTGGTGTAATACAGGAGAAGTCATCCCCAGGTAAGGCCAGACCCACCACCCAGTAGACACGTGCTGCAGCTATGCAGAGATGATGTCGTTCTGTGGAATGAAAGTGAAATCAGTGATGTCATTCTAGATTGTTTTGTAGCCCTTTAATGTCAGCATTAGTGTATGTTCAAAGACTGTCTTCATTTAAAACAGCCAAGATATAAGGGAGCTCCTTTGATTCAATTGTTGGTGTTTGAGGCAGAAAAGAGGAGAAAGGCTGCAGAGTTTGGGAAGCTTTTCATGGAATCAAATCCGTTTATTTTAAACTGCAAATTTCATATAAATGAAATAAATTGTGGTATTTAATATCTTAGTGTGAATCTTCTGCATCACATTAACAGCACTGCAACTTGTTCTACAAGATAGCACAGCAGTTATTTACATAAAACATGAAAATAAAACCAAGGGGCTTCTCTTACATTTTCCATCCTGTTTTAAATTATTTCTGGTTTAGAAACAAAAGCAAAATAAATGTTGAGAATTGCTGAAAGTGAGGGAAAAAACCCTCTTTTAACCCCCCCCCCCCCAATCCTTCTCCCTTTAAGACTATTGATGAGAAACTCTTTGGAATATTCATGAGTATTGCTGAGGAACTGCAGCAGGGGCAGATTTAATAATTAATGCACAGGAATTATTTATTTCTCTAATATATTGTAAAGCTTCATCATTTCAGTAATGAAAAACAGTCTTGATGGTGCTGGAGCATTGAAAACCCAAAGAAAGATGAGTGCAATCACTGAGACTTGTTTATCACCTGAATATGTGGGGTTAATATTTTTAAATACAATGCTAGAGCTTTTTAATATATATTCATTACCTCCATATTGTTTGTGAGTGGATGGTTGATAGATTTCAGTGGAACCTTACAGAAATATTGAGCCAAGTGAGATTCTTTTTCTTTGTCAGGAGATAATTCCTTTCATAAAAGGTATCTCTTAGATGGTGTCGAATCAGGGATGGTATTTTCTAGCTCGTGCTCACACATGTGTGACTTGTTCCAATAGAAATATCATTTCAAATGGCTGTGAGATAGTTGTTTTTCTCAATTTAGCCAGTTGCCCCAATGTTCATGTTCTGGTTTTGGTTCTCTCCTTCTGCAGTGTGCTGCTTTTGCTTGTCTTCATTTTGTATTAGTGATACGGGGCTGATTCATAAACTCATCAAGCATATTTCTTCCTCTAATCTTGATCTCCGAATGGCTTGCTACACCTTTATCCCAAAGCCATCCACAACTTTTAGATGCCATCTCCAATTCTATCAGAGTAACTGCTGAAAATATTGAATGCAGCCAAGCCCAGGAAAGACTTCTCCACAGGGATCCTTCTTAAAACACCCTTTTGGTTTGTGCTGCATGATTAATAGTGACTTTTTTAGATAGATGTTCTTAACCAGTTGATTAATCCAGTGGTGATTTGAGGGAACAATGTGAACAGGCTTAATAAAACACAGCACTTGATGTCATCTCTTCTGCTCCCATCCTGTTTTCTTTCTGCCCTTCCCTCCAGCCCATGAGGTCAAGAAGGAAATTAAATTGATGACACTTAACCTTGTTCTTGACAAGTCTGTGGCTTTTGGGGGCTGGGGCAGAGGAAAGGTGGCATACAACTGTTAGTTTAGTAATTTGATATTCCAGGAAATCAAGCTGACTTGTCTGCAAGTCTTCCTCTTCCCCCTTTTGAAAGACTAGACACTTTGTTTTTTCCCTAGAAATGACACTTGCTGGGTTTTTTTTCCCCATGATTTTTTCCATCTCCTTCCTAAATCACACTGGAGTAAATATTATCATCCTGCTGATGAGAAAATCATGTTGATGTTAACTAAATATTTTCTTCTTTCTGTATTTTGACCTATATTGCTCCTCCATTGTTAAAGTACAGAGTTATAATGAACATCTTTATGATGAGGTGTTGAATACTTTAGTCTTTGTGTAGGATCTTCTTCCCCCCTGATGAATGCACTTGTTAATTAACTGGGATGATGCTCTTCCTCTTGTTCCTGTGTTCTTGGAGAGAATCCTCACTAGCTGTATGTTGTTTTGCCTCTTTACCTTTCTGAGCTGCTTTCCCTGCTTGAGAAGTGGAGTTGGGCCGGATGACCTCTGCAGTTCTGTGAGGGCTGACATATCAAGCAACCACTTCTGAAGCACTGTGGTTAATATAATGCTTCAGAGACCAACATGTGGTGCAACTGCAGCACTTCTGGAGATTAGCAGGATGTTTGGGGTAGAGATAACATGACAGGGAGCACTGCCACTGTCAGCTGGATGGTTAGGTCTGGGTTTTCTTTCTTTACAGAGTTTTGTTGTTGTGTTTTTGGTGTTTTGGTTAATTGTAACAAAAATGATCTGTATGTTTTGAGTGTGAGCTCAGCAGTCGTGGTCAGACTTCAAGTCCAGCCACTATCAGAGACATCACATCAAAGATCTCTCCTCATGAGCAGTCCTTCCCTCCATACCCCTTCAGATGGAGAGGGAAGGAGCAGGCAACTGTTTCATTGACAGCTGCTAGCAGCAAAGCCAGCATTCTCTTACCCCAGCTTTGGGTATTTATAGATCAGAATTAGTCAGTTGGAGTGGCATCAAATGCAACTGTGTCATTAGTGAGAGTTTTTGTGTTGTGCTGTTCCAGGACCTATTTTCTCTCCTCTTCTGTGTGCTGTATGTGACAGCCCAATACTTCTTGCTGATATCACTTCTAAATGTAGCATCTTGTCAAGTGTCCATCTCTTATCTCAGTGGAATTCATTTGGTTTATCTTTTTTTTGGTCCACCCAGTTGACAGTCAATCAAAGCAACACCATTGTAAGTCCCAGAAAGCTCTTGTCAGGGTCCAGGTCTCTGCAAGAGAGAGATGAGGAGTAAACTGCTTTCCTAGCATAAGGACAGGAATGTTTGGACCTCAGCTCCACATGCTCAAAGCCAGCTCAGGAAGGAGGGGTGTTCAGCTCTTGGGGCTGTTTCCCCTCAGACGTGGTCGCGTGGTTCTGGGACAAAGGCACTGGACCATCCAGAAGCAACCTGCCCTCCAGATCCAGCACCAGGGCTGCCCCCTGGATTGCACTAATACACAAACTTAGCTGGAGCTGATGCACTGTGTGCATGAGTGGCTTTCTTTTCCACCATAAGATATTTGTTGAGTCACTTCTGCAGATGGTGCCAAGCACGTAGATCACATTAGCCCAGCTTAAGGAGTTCAGGCACTGTATGGCAATAAACTTACAGGTCATCCTTCTTGCTCAGAAATAGCTTATTGTGGTTTTTAATCTGTATTTAAAGACTTTTTTTTTCTTGCTTTCAAAGTTTAACTAACAAGGTCTACTCCTGTAGTTGCTGTGGTGTGGATGATCAGCCCACAGTGACTGCCAGGGTGGGCGTTGGGAACCAGCAGTGTATCACATAGCCCAAGCTGTATGGTACTGCTGGAGGATTTATTGAAGCAAGCCTAAAAATTCCTATTTCTTAGCCATCTAGCCCAAAAAGTTTACTCTCCCCTTCCTTAATGACTTTCAAAGAACAGTATTTTTCCAGGTTTTTTCTCTGCTTGTTAAACGTTCTACCTCTCAGTTGAAAACATGGAAATGTCTCATCTGGAGCAGACTTTTTTGGAAATGGATTTAACATTTCTGAGTTGATGGCTTAAGAACAAATGGATTGATTGCATCATAATAGGTGACACCCATAACCAGAGAGTAATCTCACCTTCTCTCAACTATTTCCTCTTGCCTAGTCCACACGGTGGGTTAATGGCAGAGTGTGTTGTAAACCCAGGTCTCTGACTCACATCCTGGATAACTGACCCTTTGAACCTTACTGTCTTGAGTGGCTTCTTGGAGGCCATTGAGGAAGTATTTTGTAGAGCAAGAAATAGCTCCCATTTATGCATATTCTTAAGATCATTTCCTTAGGGGTGTTTTCTTATCCTCTCTCTTCTTCTGCAGTCTCATTTGGTTTTCTCTTTTTTTTTTTTTTTCTTTCCTTTGTTTTTCTTTTCCTTTTTTTTGTCTGAAAAAGTTACTGGAGTAAAAATTGCCTTATTTTTCTTGCTTCTTAAAACTGCTAAACTGATGAGACTGCCAGTTACTCTTCAGATCTATTAGCAAGTTACAATTTTTGTAATGGATGAGGATTTCTTCAGGTTCATAATGAGAGACTTTTTGAGCCATGAGCTTGATAGAGAGAAGAGAATGTGTTTTCTTCAACCCAAAGGGACGTGCATATATATTTATCCTCTACAGTGGAGTTGTAGCATTAAAAAAAAGGCCAAAAAAAAAAAGAAACCCAACCAACCTCAAGTGGAAGTTGGTTTTCTCTATCTTTGTGTATTTTTCGTTCTTAATCGTTCACATTTATCCAAGTAATGAGATGTTAAAAAGGGTATTCCATATAAAACACATCTATTTTCACTCTTCTTGGCTCTCTAACAGAGAAGGTGTTATCCTGTCTCTCTGTGAGGTTATTCATATTTAGTCTGTGGTGAAAACAAGCTTAAGACAGCCACTAAGGGTTTCTTGGCAAGTAAGTGCTTCGTATAAAGGTATGAAAGATGTGCTTCATTGCAGTCAGAGTTCTTGGCATTCCTGATGCTCTGTTAGCAATCTCTCAGTAATGTTCTGCCTTTTTTTGGTGTCGTTGATTTGCTTTTATAAAGGGGAAAAACTGAAATGCTCCAAGAAAAGGCATCCTTGTAAAGAAGCAGAGTTTCTAACCCATCCAGCTTAATCTGAAGATGCTGCTGTGCAGGGCTGTGCTGCAGCTCGTGGCTGGAGAAGGGTCAGTGCTGCTGGCATCCCGAGTGGATCCGAGCACGGAGCACAGCGGTGCTTCAGCAGCTGGAGGGAAGAGCAGGTTGAGCAAAGGGTTTGATCCTCATCAGGACTAAGCACAGAGTCACCCCTTTGGAATGTGAAATACAGGGGGGCATGGGGAGTTTTAGCTGCGTTTCTTTAGCTGTGTCTGTCACTTGATTACATTTTGGAAGGGGTGGAAGGGAATCTTTGTACACAAAACAAACACTTTCTATTGATTCTTGTATGAAGGAGAACTTAGGCTTGGACTTCTGCAGGCACTGACAGGAACATGCAAAGCTCTGACATTTGTCCAGTAGCATAGAGTTATTTAATCTGATAAATGATTAATACTGTCACAAAAAGAAGAAAAAGCTTTTGCTATTCACAAAGCTTCAAGAAAATAAATTAAACAGCCACAGGGAAGACACCCAATTAAAACTATCTGCCAGCTGTTCCTTTTCTCTCATGTAAAAATAACTGCATTTGAAATATAGCAAGAAGAAATTTTGAGTCTGGGCACATACAGTCCAACTGATTATTGGCCATCAGATTTTAGTATCTTTTATAACAGTGAGTGGGAACAGCTTAACAGCTCCTTAATGGACCAGTGCCTTGTTCTCATTCATTTCTACAGGTGTTGTGTATTCTCTGTGTTTTATTATTATGAGTCTCTGTGAAAATGGCTTTCCCAGGTCTGAGAGACCTCAAACAGAGACAGGTTATTCCCAAACAGAAGGGTGAGGAATCGAGGAATTTTTCTCTTTGCTATGTAGACCAAAACTCTTTCTTGAAGAAAGTAATGAGCAGGAGATGATTTTGCAGTGCAGACTGTGAAATGGAGAATGCACGTGGCAAACTTGGTGGTTTTGAAGTTCTGTTTTCAGAACAGTAAAATGATTTGTTTGATCAGAAATGCAGAGGAGGGAAAAATACAAACAGATTTTCATCAGATGTAGAAAAAACATCTTGAACTTAATGTGCCTTTGGATTTACCATGTAACCCTGCTTATATGTTTACATACAACATAGAAATAAATATTTGCACTTTTTTACTAGCTCAGAAGTAATTGTAAATGTTCCTGTGGTTAGCAGTATATAGCTAGATGCTCCCTGGAGCCTTCTCAGTGTGTTACTGCAGTAAGAGCTCTTCGATGCCTGCTGAAGATGCACAGTGCATCCACCCACCAAAGAGCATTTATTCTCTGGCCAAGCAGTTAATCACAAATAATTCCGTGAACAATCTCAGTTAATGCAGAAGCTTGTTATCCATATTCATATCTTCATCTTCTGATGGTCCTTCAGCACTGCTTATTGCAGCCTATTTTGGGAGATGCTAAAGCTGGTTTGGGGAAGGAAGAACACAATGATTGCATGGTGCTGTCTCAGCTGGCAGCCTGGGGGCTCATCCGTGTGGGAAAAAGCCACAGGGGTGTTCTAGATCAGTGAAAACATGGTTTGAACTTGTAATGCCAGTGAACTCAAGATATGGTTTTGCTGTACCCCAAATTATACTAGAGTTTTGGAAAAAACAGGGTTGTAGTTGGAGCTGGTGCTGCATGTGATGGTGTAAGAGGCACATTGTGTTGGGTCCTTAAACCTGCAATTAGGGATCAAAGGAATCCCAGCTTGGCTATGGATTCACAGAAGTAACCACTGAAGTCTTTAGGAGGTTATAAAACATCATCTGATAATGTTTCTACCGGACTTTGTGGGCTTAGTAAGTATTTCAAAACAAGGCACTTGCTTTGTGTACTTGTTGGCTGCTTTTGGCATAAGCCACAGACACCTGTGGACCCACGGGAGCCACGTGAAATAGCAGAGAACAACAGAAACATAACCAAAGTATCCCAACCTGCCCTGAGCCCTGGATTCCCCAAGCTCACTGGCGTTTAGTGCATCACCAGCTTGCTTAGAGGTGACACTGGTGTTGCAAAACCTTGGGGTGTAGGCACCCTAAAGATTTGTGCTGTTCAAGCTTCAGAGGGCTGCATTTCCTCTCTGTATTGATGGCACTCACTCTGATCTGTTCCTTTGTGATGTATTTTATGTTCATTTTGCACTGTATCAGCTCCTGGTGATGGGGGGGAACAGTGTGTATTTGAGTGCAGAGAAATGTGGTGTCTTCACAGCAGAAACAGCTTAATCACAAATAATTCTGTGAACACTCTCAGTTAATGCATAAACTTGGCTTTGCATTAACTTAAGCATTAATGTGTGGCTTTGGGATGCCACACTCTGCCCTCTTTTCTGTCACAATGGTGTCGTTTGTGTCCTCCACTCCTTTCAGAACTAACAGTCCTGTCTCCTTATCTGTAGAAGTCTTTCAGCTAAATTACTGTACTCTCATAAGTTTAAGACTCTTACACGAACCATTTTCAGATACTTGCTGTTCTCAGATGTCTGTTTCTGTGACTGTGCCAAACTCCAGCTATTGAACTCAGCAGGACAGATGAGCACAACATGGGCAGCTATTCCAGCCTCTCACAGGACTCTCAGGCTGACACTGAGCCATCAGTCAAGGGGAAACAGAAAGAGCCCCAGAGATCCCTGCAGAGACTGCTCTTGCCACTGTATGTAGGAATAACCTGGGAAAACAATGAATTTATCATTAAGGTAAAAACTGGAAGATTTCTCTTTGCATCTAGTCTTGTTAGGAGTAGCTTGGACCTTGGAAAGCATCCTGAGGACAAAACTAAGCTTGATGAATTAGTGGTAAAACAGTAGATGAAGTACAAGCCAAAGTAGCTTTATGCTTTTCAGCCAGGTTTAAAACTGTCTCTGCTCAGGAGGGGCAGCAGACCTGCTGGAGAACTAGTGCCAGGCAATGTTTGCATGGTTCAGCTGTCTGGTTTACTGTAGCTTAATAGGTTTACCCACCTTCTTGTCACCAACCAGCCTCAGGAGATGTTTGTGCTGCTGTGGTAAGGTCAAGCTCAGAAACAACTAAACCCTGCAGGGGCACCAAGAATTGGGGCTGGCTTCCAGCCTGTAATCCAGTTAAAACACTGATGCTTGGGAGGATCTCTCTGCCAGAGGGAGCTGCCCCCTGCTCATCCCTCCTCCCTCTTGCAGGTCATGTCAGCTGACTGTGGCCTCTGAAGGATGGAAATCACTACTATGGAAGTAACTGCAGAGTCAGGGCAGGGGAAAAACATCGTTGTGTGGAGTTAGTAACTTGTCTGTTAGGTTCTAAGTGAAGATGATGTTTAGATAAATATTGCTGTTGGAAACAGTAAACATCCAGTTTTCTGCATTGATTTATTTTTTTTTAACTGGATGTCATTTTGTATAATAGAAGTTTTGTGACAGGCATGTTTGTTAATAACATGTTTTTAGGTAACCACGATGAAACTAATACGTCTCCGAGTGCTAAGTCATTTGAAGATGTGTAATAAAAGCAATGTATTTTAGAACTAAATCTAAGATCTAAACACTGCAGGAATGTCTTTCCTCTTTTAATTCACTACTGTATCTACTATGAACGTGGTTTTATATCTCATGAGTATTTAAATGCCATGTTCCCATTTCCCCAAAGACACCAGTTTCTTTTTAAGAGCTATTTAGCACTAGCCTGCCTTTAAGGATAAGAAGATAATACAATGTATAAATAGTTCTCACTCTTTATCAAAGACTTCTAAGCTTCTGCTGAGTTTCCCAGTGCAGTTAGGGGGTGATGTAGCCTCTTGGAGACATAAAATGAAGTATTGGAAAGCTGGAGTGGGTTGCCTGGGTCGGGCCACATATCAGCAGGAGTGAAAGCCCATCCCTGCTGGATGGGCTGTTTCAATGCAGACAGTCCCCCGTGCAGAAGCTACAAATGTAAATCCAGCTCTGGACTTAAAGATGTTAAATTGAGAATTAATATCTGTGAAGAAAGGCTGTAAGGGGATATTATTTTTTTCATTCATGTGAACTAAATCCTCCAAGCGGTGGCTGATCCAGCTTGATACCCTTAGCAGAAGGGCTGCTGAACCAGCACACTCACTCTTGAGACATTTCTAAAGCCATTTAATTTTATCACCGGGCCCGTGGAATTAAAGGCCAGGAGACAACAGTCAGCTGCTGGTTGGCTGAGTGAGAGCATCGTCAAGAACTGCATCCCACTGCAGCCTGTCTGAGCTCTGTACGGATATGTCAGCTTAAAGGTGAAAATAATTTTAGCCTAAAATGTGTGTGTGTGTGTCATGGTGTGAGGTTTGGGGATTTATTATTATTTTTGTAATGCTTCAGGACTGGGAAGGGAAGAAGGGCTGCTTCTTGATGGCATCAGGGCATTGACAAGCTGTCAGTAGCAGGAACAATAACTGGAGCACCTCTGCGACGCTTTTCAGCCTTCGAGTGCTTTACGCACGTCACTTAATGTTATTCACCTCTCTTGATTCAGCAACCATTAATTTTCCTTGCCTTAAAAAAGGGGAACAATTACCCTCGTGTGATTGACAGTTTACTCAGAGCTAGAATTATCTGTACAAAGAGGGAGCTGTGGGTTGGGGTTACTTAACTAAACCTCTCCAATCGCGGTGGACTGAGTGGGCTGGCGGTGCCAGGGCGGCTCTCTGGCAACTGCATCCAGACGTGATGGTGATGCCACAGAGGCACAGGCAGAAAAATGGTTGGCAGTGGTTGCTGAAGAGAGATTAAAATCTCTGATTTGTAAATTTCAGCCAGGAATTGTCACTGGTTTGTTTGCTGTTGCTTTGTCTTCTTGATAATTAGCTCATGCAGTTGTACTTCAAGTAGGTAACACGGGCTGACCACATGGCATGGAATCATAGACTGGTTTGGGTTGGAAGGTTAAAGGTTGTGTAGTCCAACCCCCCTGCAGGGAGCAGGGCCATCTGCAGCCAGAGCAGGGTGCTCAGAGCCCCGGCCACCTCCCCTGCAATGGGGACAGGGATGGGGCAGCCACCACCTCTCGGGGCAGCCTGGGCCAGGCTCTCCACACCCTCAGTGTCAAAAAATTCCTTCCTTCTCTCCAGTCTGAATCTCCCTCTTTAAAACCATCACCTCTTGTCCTGTTGCAACAGGACCTGCTTAAAAACACCCAACTTTTTTTCTGCCTTTCATCCTGATTTCAACTCTGGATATGAGCTCCCTTTGAACAGAGCTCTCCTGTGGTCATTGTGAGCTTTAGCAGAGGGAATGTAACCGCTGGCTGGAGAGCAGGCGTGCACACACCAGTCTGCATTAACAGTGAAAAGGAGACTGCACGAGAGTGGAGATGTCTGATGCTCTTTGTTAGTAAGGGTCTTGGAAAATTCAGGAGACTGAGGATATTTCTATAGGGTTGTGCTGTGCTGGTTTTTGTTGTTTAAAAACCAGAATAGTTCAGAACTGAATGAGCCTTTTGTGTTAAATTGTGTGAGTAGATATCTGGTTATTTTGCTGGGTTTGGGGTTTGTTTGGTTTGGTTTGGTTTTTTAAACTGTAAGCTGAATTTTATATTCAGCTGTACTATTGGACCATGACCATTCAAACCAGTGAATTCTCAGAGTAATTTCTGTCAGTTCCTCCTACAGTAATTTCACCCTATCCCTTCCTTTAATTTTTCCCCTGCGGATTTCATCCATAAAGGTACCTGCAGGAAAAATGATCAACAGTGTGGCTCAGATGTTTCTTGGCAGCATTCTTCCCCCCAGTTTTGCAAGAGGCAGTATTTTTCTGCCACATCATGAAAATTCAGGTCACTGATTGATTACATCTCTCAAAGAACTTGAATTCTGCTCCATCAGCACGAGGAAGAGAAGATGGTATGGGCAGAGTGGTGACTTGGGCACGTTCAAAGCTCCTCACAGAAACAGAAGTTAACTGGATATGACACAAGGCTTTCTCTAGTGAAAGTTTTCCTGCCTCAAGGTTTGGTTTGGCACAGAGCTGGGGCTTCACTCTTGACTCTTATGAGGCCAGAGAGGAGAGAAGGAAATTCTTCCAGTCGAAGGAAATATGTGTAGCAGCTACATAGTCATGAAAAATCAATTGTGCTCTCAATATTTAATACATAATTAGAAAGAAATCTACCTGAGACTCTTGTTCCCAAGTGGGTAAACTGAAACAATGAAGAGTAATCAGTTTATTCCAGTAAGAAAATCAAGGTGCTCTGCAGAGCCAGATGGAGCCTGCTTCTTGATATACTGATAATTAATATTTCACACTTGATTTTCCCATCACTTAAATTTATCACTGAATTCCATTCATTAAAAGGACCAGATCTCTCTGAACCAAATCATTTGCCCAGGGGGATTGCTAACCCCATTTTGCAGTGAGAAGATTGAGGCTCTCAGAAATAGTCAGTGGCTAGCCAGTCACAGTCACAGCTCTGGTCACCCAGATGGCAATAGTGGTGTTGTCTCAGTTCACTTCTTTCTCAGCCTCCTCAAACCTGCTTCGTAGTGGCCTGAAAAGGAAGCAGATGTAAGTGGGGTTCATTCTTTCAAGAATACGCTGAACCCGTGAGTTTATTTGCTTTTTAAATTTTTTTTTTTGCATTTAAATGTACTCATCAGAAGGCTTTTTAGCAAAAGACAACATATCCTGCATTCCACCACTTCCTTCTTTCTGCTTGGATACTAGGTTATAAAATTGCATGCTGCTTTCCTCTCTTAATAGCAGTACATTCAGAATCAGAATCGTAGCATAGAGGAATAACAGCTCTGCAGTGTTTGTAAATCTGCTTTGAAATCAGATGGAAATGCTCAGAAGTTTGCTACTTCCATGCAGAGCATCATTTCTCAGCTGGGATGGTGTTCTTGGAACATCAGCCACTGTTCTGCAAGCCTAGGGTGTCAATAGGAACAATAGAGAGAGAAATAAAACCAAGAACAAGTTGCCCCATAAGATAAATCTGAACTTTTCACTATTAAAAATACTTTGTAGATGGTATCCACTTAAAATCAGTTTCTGGTGATGGAAATAATGACAGTGTGCTACTTCACATTCCACAGTGGTCCTTAGGACAGGTGAGAGAAACCATTAGAATTGTCCCAAATTATTATTTTATTGCCAGCTATTCTACCATTCATTAATAATCTGGAACTTCCTGCCATGAAGCAATACTTTAATTCTAAGAAAATGTCAGAGCAGTGAAATTTGAAGCAATTCTTTTTCCAGAGCTGCCTTTCTCCATGGCAGTTGAGAAATGAGACTGGGGGATAACTGTGGGTTGGGTTTTTTTTTCCCTTATATACGTGGAAGTTAAAACCATTCATGAATATCTTGGGAGATTATTCTCATTTAGGGCATTTAATTTCTTCAGTCAAATTCAGAGCACTCTTTAAAACATGATAACTTGCTCAGTAGTATAGCTGAGGTTTTAAATATAGCCTATGTGTTTGATATGAATGCTCTCTTCTAGGTTGTAGCATTTAAAACCTGCAGGCACAGAACAGGACTGCAAAGGTCATTGATGTATAATCCTGTCATTAAATACCTTGCAACATGGTGTCAGCCTGGTATCCTGCCCCCACAAATTTCAGCTGGCACCCTTAGGAGGAGTCATTTGCCTGCCACTGTGTTGTAGGTGCTGAACTAACTGCTCCTGTGAGGGTGTTGGCTTCCACTCGAGCCTAGATAATGGGAAATGAGCTCTGCCTGCAAAATAAAATAGTAATAATAGTAAAAATCTAACCTGTTATCCTCTAAATGACTGAAGCTTGTGGTTGTGCTAGGATTAAAACGAAAACTTCTTGAATCTCCTTTTTTTTCCTGCCTTCTTCTGGCTGAGGTCTGTGAGGTGGGGTCTGGAGTTGCAGAATCTCGGCCGCTGGCGCTGCCCTCGGTGGCTGCTGAACAGGCAGAACCAGAGGTGGGCTGTGGGGTTTAGGAGAGGGGGCTGGTGGTGGTGGGTTTGGGGTTTTTTTGGTGTTTTGAATATGGACTGATGGGAAGACAGCAGTTCTGTTCTGTGGCTACTGTAAGACGGAAGAATTTTACCTTTTCTTTTTTTCCCTGCAATGAGAAATCCATGTGAAGTGTTCTTGCCTGTTTGGAACAGATCAGTCACTTTCCCTTCTTCCAGAAAACGTAGCTGGAGAACTTGAACTACCCAATTTTAATGCTGCTGCATCTTCACTGTATGGCAGAAGCATTTGATGTGAAGTTACTGATGGTCTCTGGTCTATAATTCTAAACTACTTGCCTATGACTGCAGTTCTGCTGCCTGATTTTAGCCAGTGCTAAGGTGGACACATTCTCCTTTTGTAGTTCATTAAATAAATCATTGACTTCAATCACTGTCACCCATTGCTGGTGGCACTGAGAGGTCTGGATGCAGGGCTTTTTTTTATGCACTCTTAAGATAAATGCATAATTACTCCAGAAAAGAAATATATCCATCTAGAGAAAAGATCCAGGGACAGAGATGTAGTTCCATGCTAAAAATCTTGTAGAGGTGGAACTGCACTGTGAAAAATGAGAATCTGTTGTGGAGAATTCTAATCACGTAGATGACTTCTGAAGATTGATTGCAGAGCATTCTAATGACCTAAGATGATTTCTGAAGATTGCTATCAACAAATCTGTTCTGCTCCCACTGGAGCTGACAGCACAAATGCCTGTTGTACAAGTAGGGGTTTTTTATTCTTTTTGATCAATGGATCTGTGTAAAGTTGAGCTATTGTGGTGGTGGTGAATCTTGAATTCCTTTCTTTCTGCAGTGCTACCAAAACCAGATCTATCTTTAATTGCTGGAATCTGTCCTAAATTAGCTATCTTGAAACATTACCTACAGGTATCATTCTGAAAATACTTGACCTCTTTTCTACTTAGACTAAAATTTACTGATACTCTCCCATCTTTCTACCTTAAGTTATTAAATAAAAGCTAGAAGAGCAGCATACAAAAAACTATTCTGTTCCTTGTTCTCAGTGAAACATTTCTCTGTCCAAAGCCAGTAACATTAGTGGGAAAATCTAGAAATCTGAGCAGCATCTCCTTACAGCTGAACTAATTCCAAATCATCCATTTGCAAAGTGCACATCACTTTTTTGGTTGGGTGGTTGTTTTTTGGAGGTGCCTACTGAGCAAGAAGCTGGGTTACAGGTAAGATGGCCAATGTACTGGTTTAGTTCCCTTGTTTATTGTCTGTCCCTGCAAAGAAATTCTGCAGCAGGGATGTCTGCTTGAATTGTGTACAGTGGAAGCAGGTGCATTTTTATTTTTACATATTGAAAAGCAATGTTTTTTGCACCTAAGTTTTCATAATAATGGCATTTGGAAATAATAGCCTTCTAATTTGAAGAGGCTTTTTGTTGTATGTCATGCCAGTCTTGAAGGATGACCTCCTCACACAGAATCTGTTGCTGCTGTTCTGGCCCAATGTACCAGAGAATATTCCACCCATTCTTTATGTATTTCTAAGGAGCTGCTTTCACCCACACACTTCTTGTGTGCTACTCGTGGAGAAAGTTGCTGGGAGATCTTAAGTTTCATTTTCAAGCCTGATAAAGTCTTGATAGATATTATGGATATTATGTGGGACTGGGAAGTGAAACCTGGGAACCCTGAACACTAACACAATGAATACCAGGATTTCAAATGTCTCCCAATTTTGAAAACTTAGGAATCCTACAGTTTCTCACATCCCCCATGTTTAAAAACAGCATTACATGGCCCTGGGAGTTGAAATCCTTGACAGCTGGGAAATTACATCCTCCTGGAAGGGCTGGGAGGGAGCTGTCAAGTGATGTAGTGGAAGTGTTTCCAAAGCAGAGATCTCTGCGTGGAGCCTCTCCATGGGTTGTTCCTGCCCTAGCTGAGAGTTGTGTCAGAGCAAGTATTCTCAGCCTCTTGTTTGACAAGAGGGAGGAAATATCTAACACCCATGAGTGGGGGGAGAAAATGAGCCGTGGTCTCTGTTACATTTACTATAAGGACAAAAAGCTCACTTTTACAGAAGTTAATGCANAGCATTTACTATGAGGACAAAAAAAATTTTAAAAATATCCAAAACTAATCAAAAAAACCCCCATCAACAGTGGCTTCTACTTCTGCCCACTTTCTCTGTGAAATACAAAATACCAAGTTACAGAAAAGCATCATGAGCTATGAATTACAAAGTAAGTCAAGGAGAATAAAGCATTTACAGACCTTAGAAATAGCCCCACGCATCACGAAGGTGATGCCATGTTTTGACTAACTCACTTTTACAGAAGTTAATGCAAGATTTTGCTGAGATGTTGGTTCTCCTTTGTTTTTTTTTTCTTTTAAGGGTGAAAAAAAAAATTGACAATAATAAAATGCTGCTTTGACATACTGGATCCCTTTGGGATCTTGATATCCAGGGCAGCAGAGTTATTGAATGCTACTCTCTGGGTTGGAGGGAGACAAATTGGTCTGGAATGTATCCAAACATAAAGAGAAACATCTTGTGTTTGCATTGCTGTTTTTGCTTGATAAATGATCTGCTTTATCTCCCATTCTTCTATTAGTGGGAAATGATTATCTCATGCAAATGTGTTCTTCTGCTGATAGGATGGCTTGAGTGAGCTGGAGTTCATTTCAGATGCCCTTGGCATTTATTGCTTTTTTTTTTTATTATTTTTTCCCAGAAGTGAGATAATTCTTTTAAAACCAGACTGTGATTTAAGCTACTCCTGAAGCACTTGATCTAGACCTTGCCTCTCACAACGTTAGCCATCCTTCACATTTAAGTGGAGTAAATGTTGGACTTGCTTCAGAGCAGAGACAAACCTCATCCAGTGTCCTGCATGGCAGTGGCTTTATCCCATGGTCTGCAAGGCTTTCCTGGAGTTATCCTTCCCTAGCATGGGGCTAAATCATGTCCTGAAGAGGAACAGTTCTTTGCAGAGGGATAAAGCACGTTCCTGTTATCTTAAACTGCACTTTTTACTGAGGAAGTGTTTTTATTTCTCAGACTGAAGGAGATAGCATCCTCTTCCCAGAAGTATTGCTCTCAGTGTGACATTTAGAAGGGACTGTCTAAGTATTAATTAAATGTACTGGACAAAGTTAATTTCCTGCATTATTGCCATCATATGGGCCATGCTGTAGACCTAGTGGTGTTTTCTTTGTGTTGGATCATAGTTTAGGTCATGTTCACTGACCTTCCTCTAAACCAATTGCTAGTTAATAATGTTAAAGAAATTCCCAGGTCTGTATTATAACCTGATCCTGCTCTGCTGGGTTCATCACTCATTTCTGAGTCTCAACATGAAATCCTTTTGTAATATTCCTATTTATAAGGAGGATGTGAAATATCTTCTTTTATTTCCTGCCTAGAGCTTTGTCATGTATTCATTTAGAGTTTTGTTTGGCAAAGTGAGAATTCTTCCCATGTGACAGCAAGAAATGCACTTGTCCAAGAAATGAGTGCAGCTGATTCTTACCTGCAGATAGGATGTAAAGAAGCAGCTTGTGGTACTGGTTGGATGTAAAATAGTTTTAGCATCATTGAGATTTTTCCTATTCATCTTAAATAGTAAAAATTACAGAGCAATAAAAAAAGAAGGGGTGTCTCTGCCAGAGCAGGAGCAGCAAACGGCGTGGCAGATCAGCTTAAGTTTCAGGAGTTACTGAGAAACTCCTGGGCTGGTGAGAGCAGAGCTTGAAAATTGCTGCAATATAAATCCTATGCTGTTATTAATATTTCAGTTGTTCTCCCTGGGAACAGGTCTTAATTTTTCAGCGGTGCACCAGTGAAATAGCAAAATCTATTAAACCCTCACTTTTGTCAAATCCTGCCAAAGAAAAACTGAAATACTTTGGAGAAATTGGCCTCTTAAATTTATAGCAAATACCAGTCAGAGGAAATTGGCCTCTCTAGTGCCATACACGTTAAATGTGTTATGAATCAAAGTCACTAGTAGCTTCCTCTTGAAATGTGAAAAATGCTGCTATAATATTGTGCTGAGAAATGAAGTTGTAAAGATTCCTCCCCATGGGGAAGTGGTACTGGGTGAATGCTTTGCTGAGTCAGGTTTTCCAGATACTCACCAGGGCAGCAGTGGGTTGGAATGAACTCTTGAGGACTCCTCATAAACTGCCATCAGTTTTCAAAATAAATTTTGGGAGAACTCCTTTCTGTCAGGTGGGTGGACTTCCCTTTCCCAGCTGGAGGCTGCTGGAGCATCCTCAGCTGAGGTTACTCCCCTGAACTGCAGTCTTTGCAGAGTGAGTGTTGCCTTCAGTGGCTTGTGTTCTGATACCACGTGGTGCAGTGAAAAATAGCTCAGGTAATCTATCCTCCCTGTTTGTGTCTATAACAGAGAGTGTGCCAGGCTAAGCCACTGCTTCTGCTATGGTGCTAATCCTAAGGGCTCAACAAAATAAATAATAATAAAAATCACACATAGACATGAAAAACAGTCCCAGCCTTCTCTTTCTCTGTCCTGGGCAGCCTGTTCCAGGCCTTGACAACCCTTTCAGGGAAGAATTTTTCCTCATGTCCAACCTAAACCTCTCCTGGTGCAACTTGAGGCTCTTTCCTCTTGTCTTGTTCCTTGGGAGCAGAGACCAACCCCACCTGGCTCCAGCCTCCAGCCAGGGAGTTGCTGAGAGTGAGATGATCTCCCCTGAGACTCCTTCTCTCCAGGCTGAACAACCCCAGGTCCCTCAGCTGCTCCTCACCAGACTTGTTCTCCAGCCCCTTCCCCAGCTCTGTTGCCCTTCTCTGGCCACGCTCCAGCCCCACAACATCCTTGGAGTGAGGGGCCCAGAACTGACCCCAGTACTGGAGGTGCAGCCTCCCCAGTGCCAGTCCAGGGGACGATCATTTCCTGCTGGCCACGCTGTTGCTGACACAGCCAGGGTGCTGTTGGTCTTCTTGGCCACCTGGGCACACACTGGCTCATCTTTAGCTGGCTGTTGACCAGCACCCTTGGGTCCTTTTCTGCTGGGCAGCTCCCCAGCCCCTGAGAGATCAGGAGAGCTTCAGCAGCTTTCCCAAATCTGCTTCCATCAGGAATGAGGTAGGGTATTTTTGAGATAGCCAGTTATCTTTCTGCTGCAGGTATTAGGCAAAGAAAGTTAATAGGAAATATTTGTTTCCTGCTCAGAAAATTCTTGGCAGTTACCACAGTTTCTCACTGACGCAAACTCCACAGTTCTTAAAATCTCTTTCTATTTTTAGGGATGAGAACCTTTTTCCCACTTCTGCTTCTCTCCATCACTGTATCCCTGCATAATTCTTCTCAAAAGCTGCAATGCCCAAGTTAAGTAGCTCACCACCTCAGTGGACCGAGGAGGGTCTGTCTGTGTGCTGGGAAGGAATGGGCTGGTTCTCCCCTTCGGAGCACCGGGCACTGCGGGGGGAGAACCTGGGCTGCAGTGGCTGCAATGAGACAACCTTGTGGGGGGAACCAACCACAGGGGTCAAGGTACCTGAGAAAAATGTGGAGAGGCTTTCTTATTGCTGGCAGCACCTTGAAAGGTGCCTCTCCCTCAAACCAAGAGCCAGAAAAAACAAATCCAGAAGACATAAACCAGCATTGGTTTAGCTCAAATTGCTTTTCCTTGGCAGCCTGAATATTTTTATCCCCTTTCTTTCTTTAGCACATTGTGTTTGCAACCTGATTTAATATTTCTGTAACAGGATGAAATCTTCAGGATCAGGTATTTCCATCACATTTCCTAGCAGAGCTGCTGGTTCTGTTGATTAGCCCTGATAACATGGGAGAGCCCAGCAGAACCTGGTTTGTGACAAAAGGACAATTTGGATGGGATTCATGTCCCCTAACAAGGGCTGTGTTCAAGGGAGGTATCTAAAGCTGAGCTAATCCTCTTAGGCCCCATTTGCAGACAAAAGAACTTGAGAGACACTTCAAGGCTTTAAAGGAGCAATTCATTTCCCATTTTGTGATGGTTGCTTTGGGGGCAGATGAGCTCCTCTCATCTCTTTTCCCCACTGACTTCGAAGGGAATTTGGAGCAACAACCTCAGATACAAATGTTTATAGCACAGCATGTTCAGGGGATTATAGGAATACATGCAGAAGGATATATTATTTTTGAAATCTTGGTAACCTTACAACTTCTACTGTGTTGTTTGGAATTTGTAGTGTGGGTTTCTAGGTGTATTTGTATTTTAAGAAAGCTTTGTCTTCACTGCACACACCAAACCCAGCCCTCGCCTGTGACTTGAACCCTTGCTCGTTCAGTGGTCTAACAGCAACACCAGGAAAACATCCAAGAATCTGTCTCTGGCAAACTGTTAGACTGAAGTACTGGTGTGTGAAATATCATCGTGTTTGTCTTGTTTGAAATGAACAAAACCTTCAGTATTTTTTTAAATAATACTTGGAGTAGGACAGTGGAAAATTGATGGCTTTCACGCCTTTGAAGTTTAAACTACATACTTGAAGGAATTCTCTCTTGGATTTTCATAGCTGCTTAGTTTGAATGAAATGATAACATTTTATTTCAGAAGTAATAAAATAGAAAGGAGGAAGCCTGGCTGTCAGGTTTCAGGCTGCTACTGCAGAGCTTGACTGAAGTTTTGCATTTTCTTTAGCAGTGTTTTCTTAGGGCTCTGCACTTTGGACTGGCTCTTCAGTAAGGATAATGACAAAAGAGTTACCAGGCACTGATTTGCTTCTGTTCTTCAATGAAAGCTGCCTGTGTTGCAGGCTTTATTTAACCAAAAAGTGTGTAAGTTTATTTGATACCATGTTGTAAAACAATTGGCTATTTCAAGGTAGGAAATCATACATTTCTTTAAAATGTGTGCTCAGGATGAAATGGATTTGGTTTTGACTAAGCCCCACATTACATATCCTCCAGGATGGGAGCTTATGAAACACCACAGCAATTCCAAGTCAAAGCTTAGAGGGAGTAAATAGGCAGTTAAGATCTCCCATGCTTGCTGCAGGGATGATGATCCAGGTTCTGAGTGGCTAAACACAGTGTGGCAACACCTTTTGTTCCAACAGTTGAAGTATGGTGTAGCTCACGACCTGGAGCAAGAAGGTAAAAGTCATTTTAGTTTCCCTAAACACCTGAAGCCCCTCTCCTTTGATGTGGATTTCACTAAAATTTGAGCAAATGAATAGAAGCAGCAGATGCTAAAACAGACCTGCAGCTGTTGTGTAGATATGAAGAGATTATTTTCTGAGTGTAAATGGAGAGGAAGAATTAAATGCATGCCTAGCTCTGCAGGTTAGAGACAAAGACAGACATTGGGTCAGCTTTATTAGTTAGAAATTGCTGCTTGGTTTTTTTTCCAGTAGAAGTCTATTTCAGTTGCTTGTAGATTGTGCTGGGTGAGGATTTGGGTTTAGCTCAGTGGCTTAGTCAAGTGAGCAGATAATGATACTTGTAGGTAGATTAATATTGCTCCACTGTATAATCATCTCTAAGTTGTTTGGGTTAGCACAGAAGAGGTGCTGTGATCATCAGTCAGCTGGTAATCAGTGGGTTCAGCTACACAGAGATGGGTCCTTGCAGCCCTGCGTGTGTGTTGGGTCTGTGCACAGTGGTTTCAGGAGAGCCTCTTCAGTGTAGCTGCCTTAGCAGGGAAGGTGTGGATTTATTCCCATTACTCCAGTGTAGCATTAAAGTCAGGCACAGTAAATGGTAATTATGCCTCCCATGCATCTCCTCCTCATGCTCTATTTTCCACTTCATCAATACACTCCAGTAATGAGATCTCAAGTCATCATTCCTTCAGCATCTCCACCTCTTCAGCGTGTCTGGGTTCAATGTCCTGCATACAAAAGTCTGGGGAGAGAGTGCAGTGCATTTTCCTCTGAAGTGTTCCATCTGCATTGTTAAATGACAAGGTGCCTGCAAACCATAATTTGCTGTAATGGAACTTCAGTTAAGTACCATTCTATAAGCAAACTGCTCTCTCAGAGGACTATTTTAAACTCTCTCTGTTTATTCCTGGGAAAATCAGCTGGACCTTTACTCCACTTTACTTTACATCCCTTCCCACATGACCCGATGAAGGTGGGGGGAAGTCCTTGGAGATGTCACACTCCTGGGAGCGTGCATCCGTGGTGATCTGATAATTCACACCTTTTCCCAGCAAGAAATCAGGGGATGTTGAATGTGCCAGACGTACCCAGAGATTTTTGGGTGAATTCCTAGACATATTGAAATCAAGGGCTAAGCTTCTTCCACTAACTTCTGTGGGACCAGATTTTTATCCCTGGGTGTTCTTTCCAGAACACATTTTTAGGTGCATGACAACAGTGACATTTAAGCACCTGGTCTTAAGATTTCCTTGTGAGTTTTCTTGCCCAACCAACTCCTTTCCCCAGCCAAAAAAGCCTGTCATAGAAGTTAATAAAATATCTAAAGATTAAATCACTACAGCAAGTTACGTGTGAAGTAAGTTTCAGAGAGATTATGAATTTTAGTGCATAATCTGGACTGCTGCTGTTATTTCTGCTTTTTAAATGGAAGAGCATTAGCTTCTGTGGTTCCTGACAGCACCGAGTGTCTGAATGGATGAAGGAAGGATGGAAGGAATGAGTGATGAAGAGAGCAGTGCAGTGCAATATTACACTGTATTCATTACTCAGCTGCTACTCAAAAGCAACTTGATTATTTATTTTCCTGCTTTCCTCCAGGAGAGGAGAATATGCAATTACTGCTTATACCTTGGAAGTTGAGTGCATGATCTTGCCTCATCAAAAGACTGTCTGGAACTTCTGAGATTCAGCTGTGTCATTTATGCAGCATGTTGAAAACATGTTGGCACATCCCTGGGATAGCACAGAGGAGCCTCCTTCCATACTGAAATGTAGTCTTCTGCAGAGCAGCTGAGAAAATAGGTATGATCTTGGAGAGCTTTTATCTCCTGGGCTGCCTTTGACCCAATGTTTCAATTGGTTCTCCAAAGTACTGAAAAAAATGCAACTGTTCATCTCTATTTTAATATTCTATCTGGATACTTTGTCACTTGGTGTTCAAACACATAGCTCCTTCTGCTGACATGTCCTTTTCTCCTTTCTCCATCATATTACTTAACACCACTCTCAACCTTCTTCCTCACATTTCCCTCTAATTGGAAAACTCCCACAGTACAAGAAGAGTTTGGTTTTTTGGTTGGGAGTTTTTTGTTGGCTGGCTTTTTGTTTGGTTTTTTTTTGAGTTAGAAATCTCTGTGAGTACTTATTTAGAGTTAGAAATCTTTGTGGCTTTGGGGTTTTTTGAGTTAGCAATCTCTGTGGCTGTGTTTGTGCTCGTTGGCTGCGCTCCCACTTCCTGCAAGTGTTGCTGCCTGCAAGTGCCCGGGCCACCGACTGCCTCCCTCTTTGTGCCCAGTGATTAGAGAGCAGCTCCAAAATAGATTTCTTGTTGCTGGTGGAGCCTCTTGCACATGGAAGGGGAGTTTGAAACACGGGAGTTAACAGCACACATGGGAGAAGACGGCGGCACGCTTGGCTGCGATCGTGGGCAGATGCTCTTCCGAATAGCGGGGATAATGAGACTAGGAGAGAAATGGTGGGAATGATGGGAATACAGGGCCAGTCCCTTGCGTGCTCCCCAGAGCACCACTCCTCACAAACACCCTGAAGAGCACCAGGCTCGTTTCTGTACTGTCCCTTCAGAGGGGCAGCCTCCTACCCCTTGGCCACAAGAAAAGGCCAGTGCTTTGTCACTGACTCCTCTTCTAGCAAGCGTGCCAGGGATGTTTGCTTATTTTCTTCAGCAAATATTCTCCAGAGAGGAATTTGCTGCTGTGAGTTGGGGTGCGGGGGGTGATAGCTAATGGGTGAGTCATGGTTTTGAGTGAGATTTAGGTTCTCAGCTCTTACTGAGCATCAGAGAGAGCTGAACACCCAGCGGCCCCTGTTGTCCTTGCAAATATTCCCTCTTGCTAAATGAACTCCCCTGTGGCCTTTCCAGGAGATTATCACTTTACTGGGTTTTGCTGCAGGTGACAAGAACTGAGCAGAGCAGGGGATAGGGACACAATGGATCCAAAGTTAATTGACACATGTGGTCCCACAGCAGAAAAATACCAAAGTCAGATTTTCTGTAGACTTGCTTCCCGCTGCTGAAGTCTTTGCTGTTGAAGGAAGCCACAAAATTAAGTGGAAACTTTCCTGGCAGCTCCCCTACTCCTTGTGCTCTCTCTGGCTGTACCTGTAGCAGTGAGTTGGACAGGACATGTTTCTGGACACTTGGCCCTTTTTTTCCTTCCCTGTAGAAGCACTAATGCTGCTAAGATTGCTACCCAGTGGCATCTTTGGCCACCAGATTGAGAAGTCATTGGGAAGGCTGAGGAGAAGGACACAGGTACAGAGTGTGCCAAATAAACACCATTTCCCCAGGCCACTCAAAGCTGATTCTGCTGATTTATGCTTTAAAAAACTCCAATAACAGTTGCTGGAGAAAAAGTGCTGACAGCTCACGTATTTTTGTCTCTAATTAATTAGTGCCTAAGCACATTGTATTGCTGCTGCCAGTCCCCTGAAGTTCTGGAATGGGTGTTTCTTGCAGATAACTTCTCAGCAGAAGGAATGTATTTACAGTCAGAGCTGATGGATTTGAAATCAGGATTGAAGTCGATTATTTAATCAGCCAGCAGAAATCTTGTGTGTGAATTGTTTATTTTTGTTTTCTGTTTCACTGGTACTTGCTAAGCCTTTTTCAGAAGAAGCATCCGTTCTTCGGGTGCACGTGGCCAAACAAAATGTCTTGATTTACAACTCAGTGATGTTTTTCAGCTAAAAACTAAGGTTACTTTGCTACACTGGCAAATGCACATTATACAAGTGTCACATCCTTTAATTCCAAATGAAGGCATGCTAAGCATTCCTAGTTTGTAGTATTTTTTTAATCAGTGAGCTTTACTGGATAGTTTTTTGGGGGGTTTTAACATCTGTCTCATGTCAGTCAATGAATGGGAACTAATCAAAGTGTAACTGGGCCTCAGGTCAATGTTTTGAGTTGGTTTTATTTGCTAAACTCAGTAATGTGCATTCTGCTGCAGACAGAAAGTCCATGCAGCCCAGTTTCTGTAATGCCACCTAATACCTGATGCCTAGGAAAGAAAATAATAATGAGGTAAGCACACAGTAATACATCCCCAGTGCACATGACTGGTCTCTGGAGGTTTGTTGCTTATGGACTATATGAGCCAAAGAAGCTTTTCTATGTTTGATAGCTCCTGATAGATATATTTTTTCCTTTCCATTTATTTAGCTGAATGCTTTATGAACTTGGTAAGATTTTTGGCATCTCTTCTCATAGCAAGTAGTGCCACTGCTGAATTGTGCATTGCATGTAAAAAGCCTCCTTTTGCTGTTTTTAGCCTGCCACATGCTGGGCTTATTGATTTCATTTGATTTCTATTAGAAGAAACAGTGAACAGTCATTTCCTATACACTTTCTGCAGCATAATGAGGATTTTATTGATGCCCAGCATCTCTCCCTCATTTCTCTGGATCCTGATGAGTCCTGGTCTCTTCAGTTGTTCTTTCTGTGAAATCTGCTTTGTATCTTTGATTGTTTGTTTTGTTTTGTTTGTTTGTTTGGTTTTTTTTCCTTTTTCTGTACCTGTTCTGATTGTCCTTCATTTGTTATGATGTGGAGGGAACTAGTTTGGCCACTGTTCAAGATGTGAGTCTACTCTGCATTCATACAGAAAACGTTCTCTCTCATTCTCTATTCTTCTAATAAGAGCTTTATTTAATACTAGAGTGCTAGGAATTATTGCAGTGCTTTACAGAGGGGAGAAGTAAGTTTGCCAAAACACATTTTGTGCTCAGAACTACCTGATATGTTTGAGAACACTACAGCTAGTGAGCTAACAAGCAGGTTTTGGTTACTCACTGCTCATATTTTTAGAACTAATAGTTCTAGAAAAGAAACTTCTGCTGTATTGTATTACAATTTGTTTGGTTTTTTTTTTATTTCCTCAAATTGTGGTTGATTTTATTCAAAGCAGCATCAATTTGCTTGAGATCAGTGAAGATGCATATGAATTTATTAGGGGGATTGGTGACAAGATGAACTTTTTTCACCAGTTCTTTCTGGGAGCCAAATGATGCCAAGTACCCTTGGAAAGAAGATGGTAGAGTAGTGAGAATCATGCTATAAAATGTCAATTTTCTTACTCCTGATTTCTATTTGCAGGCATTTTGCATGTAAGGGTTAATAGCATGAGAATCTATTCTGACTCAACCCTGATAGTTCTCTATAACTTAACAGAAGAGTGTTAACATAACTTTATTAATTTTGCTCCTTTTATTTTATCAATCATTCAGTTAAAATTTGATGCACATCAGTATTTCTAAAATATTGCATGTCATTTTAACTTCTGACTATGACAAAAGCCCTCATTGCCTGGACACAGTTTAAACAGAACAGTAGACATGAGAAATCTTTAATACTCACACTGACTTAAAAGACCCCAAAAAAATAATGGCATAATCCAGTGTTGCCCTTGGCAATGAAGTTTGATTTGTTGGTGGTACTGTCATGTATTTTTCAAAGGTTGACAACAGGTTCAGCCCTGACCCTAAACCACCACACCACTGCAGCCTTGGCAGTGCCATTGGTCCAGACAGGGCTCTGGGGTGATGGAGCTGTGGGCAGAGTATGATCCATCACTCACAGCTCCTCATCTCTTGCTTGCCATGAGATTGCTGCTGGCCTGGTTCCTTAAAGCCCCAAGGGGTGCAGTCTGTGCTGGGGTATTTGCCTTTACACCCGATGCAAGGAGAGTGCTGTGTTTCCTGAAGTTACAGCTGCTGTTCAGTACTGGGAGCCCTGACAAGCCACTGGATTTCATTTTGTTGTGCCCTGGCATTTCAGTGATGGTTTTCTGCCATTGATAGATGCCAGCTAAGCCTTCCCCAGCCAGGTCCAAGGTGTAGCAGTGTGTTCCAGGGGAATTTCCATCATGCACAGCAAAGAGCTCCAATTCCTGCTTTCTTGGTAGCCCGTCCATCTCTCTAAACACAGCAGTGCCAATATGAATCTGCTACAGCATAAAATCACAACTTCTGTTTGACTGTGAGCAAGGTAATCATAGAGAGAAAAAGGTTTTATTAGAGAAATGTATTAGATTAATATTTTTATTAGATTATTATTGTAGTTGGAAGAAACAGGGGAACTTTAAGGCCCAGGAACCCTCTCCAGAAAGACATATTCCAAGCTGTGTTACCAGTGGGCATGTATAAAATGAACACCAAACAATCAGGCAGGTATCTTATGTTATCTAAAGAAAACTTTAGTGATGCGTTACCTTTCCAAGGTGAAAAATGGAACAACTGACCGTGAATTTTAATCCCCGGGGCAGTTCTGCGCTGTACTGTGTTTAACAGTTTCCCTTTCAACACTCACCTTTCCTCCTCTTCAGGCTGTGTTGTGCATGTTTCCCTCAGCTGGGGATTCCATTGTAACTGAGGAATGAGCTGGGATCTCCATTTCATCAGCTCTAGGTCACCCTGTCTAATGAGGGCATTTAGCTGGAGGGCAGGTAGAGCAGGGGAAGGATGGAAAGCGACGTCGCTGACCCCTTGAATCAGACTGCAACTAAATATCAAATGTTTTGCAGTTGTTTTCCTCAGAACTGTGATGATGGGAACATGCTGTGGCTTATATCCCAATGGAAGGGTTTGCAGGACAAAGGCTGCTGCTGCTACACGACACAACAGATGAGATCTGATTTTGTTCCAGTCCTTTCCCATTGCTGGTCTTTGTAATCAGAGCCCTGGGCATTGTTTATAGAAGCTGCCCATTTGCAAAACAAGCTGAGCCACCTTTTTAAGCATATGGAGAAGCTTGGTGTGGCTTGAGAGCTGGGTATTAATAACAGTATGAGCACTAGATATTATTATTGTTACTGGTGTGACTGTTTACAGCTGTCAGGAGTGACTGGCAGGCAGAGGAAAGTGAAGCAAGCCATAACCACTCACTTCTGAAATCTGTAGACATCTGCTTTGAAGTACCTTGCAGGCACATCTCAGACTTGTCAGCCTGGCTCTCTAAGTAATGAACCACATTTCAAGAGGATTCTGTTGAAGGAAGGGTCTGGTCAGTAAGGAGAGTAACATGAATCCTGGTGGTCCGAATAAACTTGGCTTAAGGTGTTACCCAAAACTGCCTGGAATACAAATCCCTCCCTTCACTGAATCTGTCCTTCCTCCTTAGGTTTTTCCTCTTCTTGTAGAGTGTAATTGTGTCTTTAAGATCCAAGTTAGGCTGTTTTCCTTCACAGTGCTGATGCTGCCCCTTCCCACTCACTTTTTCCCCCCAGCAGAGTGGCTGGTCCTGGCTAGTTTGGGATCCTGCCCCACCATCAGGATGTTGCTTTAGCCTGGGAGGTCACCCCTGTGTTACTGAGTGTGGGAAACAGGCAGTGATGTGTCCAAGCTACTCGGTGGAGCCAGATTTATCCCTGCCCTTCCTCTGGGCTCAAGGGGAATGAATTCAGCCCTTTGCTTGCCTGTAAAGTCATCAGCTCTTGCACAGGGGCAGGCAGTGTCTCCAGTCCCAGTCATTTCAGTGCTATTTTCTTCTCCTTACATCAGTCAAAGAATCATTGGGAAGTACTGGAGGCAACCTGGTTCTCTTGCCCACAAAAAAGGTTGTCAATAATTAAAAAACTTGTGCACTGAAAGCAAAAAGAGAAACAAGAGGGGAACAACACATTGATGAATTACCTCAATGATCACTGTTGTTCAGAAGCTGGATACTGAAGATTTATCATTTTGGCTAGCAACTTCAAGACTTGCCAGACAAAATGATGCTGCTGAATGAGAGGGACTGTCATGAGGTATGATTAAAAACAGAGGAATTGTCTTAAGGTTGCACATGCAGAATATAAATTGGAGTTGTGATGCTCTAACAGGTCTCGGTGTGGATTTGGGTCTCTGCAGTTGGAGTTCCTTCCCAGTCAAGCTCTTCAGGAAAAATCTGTAATAGGAGTCTGGACTTGCTACTGCAGCTCATGTGTTCTGTGCTGCCAGGCAGGAATCACAGCCCTGACTTTCCTGTCTCTTTTCCATCTGCTCTGCACCAGGAGCTTTTGGCACCTGAAAATGAGATGCACCAGAGTTCTTGTTTTACTTCATCTTTCGCATAAAATACTTCAGGGTTCGCTGCCTAAGTGAGTGCTGTGGCTGCTGGGTGATGTGCTTGTTCTTCCATTTCCACATCAGGCATCTCACGAGGCAGAGAAGCAGAGAAGTTTCAGCTACGGTTCAGTGTTGCTATTGCAGAACCCTCTGTAGCCTGCCTGTTCTCCAGGACAGATCACAGGCTGTTACTTCCTGCCTGGGTTTCTCTCTGCTACAGGTTCATTTGAACAGTTTCTTTATCTTCTTGACTTTCAAAAACCAAACCACTTTAGTACCTTACACATTTAATTGATAGGTGATTTCACTCCAGTTTCCAGCCCGTTATGAGAGGGTAACACACTTCAGGGTGACTTAATGCAGATCATATCAATGGCCTAGGGTAACTGTTAGTCTGCTCATCTCAATATATATGTAGCATATTTGGTATAGAAAAACCTGTATTGCCTGGTGCACAAGGTAACCCACTTAAGTCTAATTTTTTCTGTCCAGCTGAGCAGTATTAATCCAGAGCAGGCAGTAAGTAATCCCATTGCAAATAGGCTTTGATTACAGTCTCTTTTTGCACATCCTCTTCATGAGGGTGTATGAAAAAAAAACCATGAGCCCCCAGAGGCCTGAATCTGAGGATATAAGTTACCAGGGACCAGCCTGTTGCCTGTGAGAGGAAGGATTAGTGATATATTGTGAGGTTACAAAGCCACAATTAATTATTTCAGCTTCAATTGAGACTTTCTGGACCTTTCATGTAGTCTTGAAAAAGTGATACCAAAAGATTCAGTAAACTGGCAAACTAAAGCCAAGAGGTAGGTACAGCTTCCCACAACCTGAGCTTAACATACGTGGGTTTGTGGTTTGCTGGTTCCCCCCCAACCCAAGGCATGCATCTCATCCAGCCAAGGAGGAGAATCAGGCCACTGCAAAACTGGAGAAGGTCTGGATGTAACAGAACCAGACAAGTCAAGCAAATTGCAGAGATAAAGAATTCACTTCAGAAACCCCATCACCAGTGCCTGAGGGTGCTGTAGCTTAAGGCTCACTCTACCCTGGCTCTGGTGTGGGTCACTGAGGACAGTAGGTGTTGCCATCAGGCTGTCAGGAGGCCACTCTCACAGTTAATTTATGGTCCCGTTCAAGAAACCCCCACTGTCTTCTTACCATTGCTGCTCTTGCTGGAGGTTTTCACCAGAGAAAACAGAAACTTAAGTGAATGTGGAGAGCAGCTCGCTTCCTGAGAACATTTTGTTCCAAAGCCAGCTTTAAAATTTGGGTTAAGATGGGAGCAGAAGCTGGATGGATGTGCACACAGCACAGGCTGTACTCGTGCACCAGTGATGGATGCTCTACCGTGACTCCTTGGGCTGTTGTGAGCTGCATTAGGTGCTGCCTAAGTTGCATTTCTCTTCCCATCTCTGCTTTCTGCACAGCCTCTCTGTGCAGCAGCTGGTAGTAGGAAGTCACTTTCCTGGTGGTCATAGGATGAGCAGTCCAGCCACTGTCTGAAGTTCTCCAGCTACTTTGTTTCCTCCCTTTCCTTTCCAGTTTGAGCGAGACTGCGAACGCGTGAACATGTCGTGAGAAAAAAGAAAAAAACTGCTTCAGCATTACTTCACACCCGAGTAAAACTAGGAAGAACCAGGAAATCTTTCTCCCACCCACATCCACGCTTTTCCCTCTTGTCCCTCTGCGTGCTCTCCTTCATCCTTCTTGCATAATGCTCTCGCACTAAGAAGAGTGGGTGGGCTGAAGTAAACTGCTTGATGCTCATCTGGCCTAAAGAGCTAAATCTGACAAGATTTCCCATTGCCACCGTTGTCTGTAGCACACTGATCATCACCTGGACGTGTCTGTCTTTTCCAAACTGCCCATCTCTGGATGGTTCCATCAGATAACCAGGCCTTACCTGGGAAGGAGTTGCAATAACCTTTCTGCTGGTCAGTTTTCTTTGCATGATGAAGCTTTTCAAATTCCTCTGACAACTGTTGAGCTACTACTGACCCATCTGTAAAAAGGTTTTTTAAAGGATTCAGTTGGCTCATGCCAACTGAAGTTTGAAGATGTGTGGGTCTGGACAGCCTGACAAGCACTCACTGCAGAAGATAACCTGGCAGGGCACTGCAGTTCTGTGCCACAAGTTGAAAATCATAGCATCAAATGACTCCAACTTGTCTGTCTGTGCTCAAGTAGCCCAATTATTCTTTGCCCTCTATTATTTTCTTCCCAGTCTGGAAATGGGGAATGAACCAGCAAATTTTCATTTCCGGGTGTGAAAGGAATCGGTTCTGTAAGTAGGTGAAGTCTGGGGGTTTGGCCTTCTCCCTCAAATCCCCCCCAAGCCTGAATTTCCCCTCGTGCAGTTTTATACCATCGTAATTCTGGGGCTCTCACAGGATGTGACCCATTTTGAGGGAGAAGGGGATAAAGAGGAAATACATCAATTAGATTGTGTCCTTAACCAAAGTGAAATGAACCAGGAATTTCAGGTGATCAAGTGAGTTTATCCTTGGTGCTTAAATCCCTCTTAGCTATCTAATACTGGCTTTGAGGACAGCTTTATTTTTATTCTGATTGTAGCATACGGCAACTCCCAGCATTGTATTTCACTGGGAAATAAAACCAGGTAAAAGAGTTTATCAAAATGGAGAGATTCAAGGTTGAATCTTCCATACACACATTCTATCTCCAGCTTCAGATATCCTCACTACAGAAAAATATCACACAAGGCTGAAATTGCAGCTTCAGGGGTAGGCAGCCTATCAACAAATAGACCTGGGGCACTAAGCTCAAATAGGATGAGCTCTGGCATCTGTATCTAACCAGAGCTCTCTGTTCATTAGGTATTGGAAGAAATGGAAAGTGAGACAGTCAAGTCTAAATAAGACAACTTGTTTGATATGCATTTCATTAGTCCTCATACCCAGGCACTGCTGCTGTGCTTTTTTCCCTTTCAGTTCAGTAGTGGCTCAGTTCTGCACCTCTTTTATCCATCACAAAATCTCTGCTGCCTGTTGAACAAGTGTGAGTTGGCCTCAGCTCTCGTAGAGAAACACAACTTCCATGCACAACATGAGCTGTGCCCTGGCAGGAGATAAACTGGATGCACACAGAGCTCTGCTGATTTCAGTTCCAAACTTGTAGATGAAATCCAGCACGATTTTCAAAGTCATGGTTTTCAGACTCATGCTTTTGGTTAAAAAAGGTTAAATTTCTTTAATGCTTTCCTCCTCTCCTCCACCCCCATCTCCTGCACTCTTTTGTCTGTCTTAGCACCTGGCTCTTAAATGCAGTACATCAAACAGCTACTGAAGGGCTCGGAGAGTGAAGATTGTTCCAATTAGAACAGCAATAATGATGATCAACTCTTAGTTCCTGCATAATGAATAGGAAAATGAGTTACAGAAGACTCATCTCAAAGCTTCAGCCAAGATTTGAACTGCATCTTTTATAAGTCACTTTTATATTGTGATTTTTGGTTAGGGATAAAAAAAAAGCAAGTTGGAAACAGCCTGTGGTCCTTCTTTCTGCAGACTGGAGGCTCAGCTGATTCAGAGAGTAGGTTGAGACTTCAGGTGCTTACTTAATATGGAGCATTTCAGGGTTTTGTACTTTCTTACCTGACACATCTTCAAACTTCAAGCCTTCTGTCAAGGCATGGTTAGGTTTTCAAGTGACTGAAATGCATTAATTAGGCAGTAGATTGGGACACTTTTTTCTTCCCCCCCATGAGTGATGGCTGATTCAGGTATGTCAGGTGAGATGGTTGTTGTGAAGTGGGATTGATGTGTCTCTGTCTGTCTTATTATCTGCATCTATAAGAAAAAAACATGTATTTTGCTTTAAATAGCAAAGGAGAGCCTGCATTGTCATGGTAAGCGTGAATTTAACAGCAGGATGCAACTGTGTGAGCTTTTAAAGAAATCTTTCCCTCTGAAGAAGTGAGTATACATTGGTCTGCTCAGTGGCTGCATGCACAGCCAGCAGACTCTGCAGCTGGTGACACGGCTGTGATGTCACTCTTCTCCCCAGGAAGGCTGTAAGACACATGAGCTTGCCAAGAATTTGAGTGTAGCTCTGAATGTGGCCAGCAGCAGGGTGGTGCTTGCCAAAGGCTGGTAGCAGAGCCACCATCCCTGGCTGGAGGTGAAGCAGCAGAGAGTGGTGAGGTGAGGATGCCAACGCTGCTTGATCCGAGTTCAGAACTGAGCCAGGACCCATCTGTGATGGGAATAACCAGGGAGCTGTTGTCATCTCTCAGCAGGAAGAATGAGCACCTTTTGCTCTCTGAGGTTGGGGTAATGTTGGACTTGATGATTTCAGAGGTGTCATCCAACCAAAGTGATGCAGTGATTCTGTAGTAGAGTGCATGCCTCAGCAACCTGGGGAGTCAATACCTGGTTTCCAGTTTTGGGACCCCTGTTTCTTTCCTAGAGCTACTCAGGACTCTCATATTTGGGCAGTGGTACCATAAAATGACAACCCCTCTCTGCCCCTAGGAACTAAACTATTTCAGAGCATTCTGGCTCTCTCTGTTTCTTGTGCTGGTAGCTGGCTCAGCCTGTGCCCACTGGGGGAAAATGCAGTCTGAGGCTTTAATATGAGGAAATAATTGTCCTCCTTTATCACTTGCCAGCTATTTGCTCTTTATGTTTATTTCCAGCTCTAGCAGGAATGAAATCATGTGAGGAAATGATTTACCAACTTCCTTCTAGCAGCTACTCTGACAAGCAGTTTGGTCTCACCCATCAGACACGGAATGGGTCGGTGTATGGTCCTGCCATCTGCAAAGCTTGCAGCTAGGTTGTTATTCTGGCCCAACGCTCCATAAACACCTTAGGGATGTTTAGTACTTTTTATAGCTCTCCCCATTTATGTGTTACCTGGTGTGACTGTGTCCCTCGTAGCCTCAGTTTTCACTGAGTGTAGTGTGCAGGATTCAAGCTGACCTCTGGGCTGAATATGAGGTAATATAGTAAAAAATAAGAGGTTTTTTTCAGATTCAGGATTCCACGTTAATACCTGTGATGGCCAAGTGCTTGAAGAGTAGGTCAGTGTCTAGGAATGGTCTTGAAATCATCACTGCTTAGTTCTTCAGCCTTGCTGCTGGCACTAAACTGAGTGGTAGGACCCCATCAAGCGCAGCATGTGCCAGAGTCCTGGTTCTTCCCTGCAGGATGTGGTTGAGTATTACTAGAGCCAGTGTACCTGGATTTTTCCCTCATGGAAATACAGGAGGGAACAAGGGATGTGCACTACCATCTCTGTCCTGTGTGTGAGGGAACCTCACTGTTCCAGAGTCCTTAGATCTCCATCTAAGAAGAAATTCTTCCCATGTTGCTGAAAGAACTGCTCACAGCACTGAACTGTTGGCTGTTCCTGCTCCAATATTAAGCTTTTAGCCTGCACAAAAAGGATACAAAAAAGGGGAAACCTATTCCTCCTGCAGATCCTTCTGTTTGCTAAGGATGCATCAGCACCCACAGTGCTATGGGGTTGTGCACAGTAACAAACTTCATTGTGTTCAACTCCAGTTCTGTGCAGGGCAACTTGTTGACTAATTACTCTGAACTAGCTTGACATTTCTAGTGCACAGATTCAAAAGGTTCAGGAATAGAGAGATCTTTGTTTTTCTTGTCTACTGATTAATTATGTCAAGAATAATCATCCCCCAGAGCCAAGAGGGGAGAAAAAATAACTGATTGCAGCTGCTTGTGTTTTATCAGTCCCCAAGCCAAGGCAAGAATCAAAGGCAGCCCCTGACACGGCGCCGTGGTCCTTTTATTCCACCCGAAATGAAATCCCACTGTGGCGTGGCACTGCAATATTTACTCTGCACTGATTGCATCCCAGGCTGCCGAGCAGGGAGCTAAGAAATCCCCGTGCTGATAATAACCCTCTCCTGTCAACGAGATGGCATCAGCTCTGGCTGCACATGGTACAGTTCTGCTCTGGGAAGATTGGAGATTCATTTTTAAGCTTCATCTCCATCTTGTGGTCAGGTTAAACGTTGCATGCAAGGCGGATTGCTTGCTGTTCTATGAGCACTGAATAAGTTTTCTTTAAATAGAACTTTAAGATCTTCAAATCCAACCACTAACCCCACACTGCCAGAGCACCACTGACCCCTGGCCCTCAGCACCACAGCTCCATGGCTTTGGAAGCCCTCCAGGGATGGGGACTCCACCCCTGCCCTGGGCAGCCTGGGCCAGGGCTTTACAATCCTTATGGAGGAGAAACTTTTTCCTAATATCCAACCTAAACCTCCCCTGGTGCAACTCAAGGCCCTTTCCTCTTGTCCTGTCTCTTGTTCCTTGGCAAAAGAGCCCGACCTGCCCCTGGCTCCAGCCTCCAGCCAGGGAGTTGTTGAGAGTGAGGTGATCTCCCCTGAGCCTCCTTCTCTCCAGGCTGAACAACCCCAGGTCCCTCAGCTGCTCCTCACCAGACTTGTTCTCCAGACCCCTGAAAATTATTGGCAATAATCTTGGCAGTTCTGAGCTGCAATTTTTCAGGCTTGCTCACCCCCCAGCTTGCATCACCCTGTAACAGCATCCACTATAAATGTGTATTGTTGGCTTTGATTTATTTTTCCTTCTTTTTTTTAGGGACAGCTGTGGGCTTTGGGTTTTTTGAGTCCTAAGCTTGTCCTGCTGGGATCCTGAGTGTCCAGCAGGAAAGCTGTTGGTATTTTTGCAGACCAAGTGAGGCAGACACAGGGGAGGGAGGGTCTGTGGTGCAGCAGAGATAAACCCAATCCTACCCCAGCAGTGTTCCCTCTCTCCACAGTGCCAGCTCTCGGGCACAAGTCCCTGCTCTCTTCCTTTGCCATACCTTGGCTACTCATAAGCTCTTAATTTTTGTTATTGTAGTACTAATTTCTTTCCAGATTTCTGAGCAGCACACGTCAGCTGCCCAGAGAGAGGAGGAGGAGGAGGATGGGTGCCTTTTGCCAACAGAAAGCCAGTGCATTAGCTCCTCTTTTAAATGAGATCTCCATGATCAGAGCATCTCTCCTGGAGCTGCCACCTTCCAGTGTTTTCCCCCAGCACAACCTGACACTTCCTTACAAGCCAGTGAGCCCACTTGAGGGTTTCTGAAAGTAGAGGGAAATTTGTTTTCCTTCTCTGGGGAAGATCTAGCCCTGTCCTTCAGTATTTCATGACTGATGTATGGGTTAGGAAATTGCTATTCAATAAAGAAAAGTTAAAAATTAAATGTATCTTGTAAGTATAGAGCCCTCATTGTAAAGAAATACCCACACAATGGCCATGAAAAGCTAGGAAGAGGTGGGGTTTTTCCATTAGCAGATTCCCTTTAGCTCTGCCTCGTGTAATTTCTGTTTGGATAAAAGAAAAGTGTTCCTCTCCCTATAGTAAGATGTTGTCAGTAATGTGTGACTCAAGTTTAAAAAACTGTATTTTTTCTCCTCATCTGAAGGCTTGATCATATAGAAGAAGAAAGGATCAGTTAGTTTCCTGAAGCTTTAATGATCCAGAAAGTAAAATTTAATCAGGTCCATTTATCTTGTCTGTGGGCCCTGGTCCTGCACCATTAAAGTCAATGGCAGTTTTGTTATTGACTTAAAGATGTGCAAATTAAAACTCACATGTAAAGGATGCCTCGTAAAAGGACAACTCACTGAGTTACTCATAACAGGTCTCATTAATCAACTCACAATTGTTAAACATTGCTATTATGAGTGGTTTCTTTCCTGGAAGGTGGCAAGTCCTAGCCCAGTAACTCAGTTCATATCCTAGAAAATAAATTCTGCTGAAGAAGCAATCGATGTGAAGATGCCTGTGAGGAGTTGTATTGAACTTAGATTTATCTCCTGATGATAGTCTGTGAATTGAGCCTTCTAGTGCCAGCTGCACGTGCCTCCTGCAGGACCTGTGCTGTTCTTCCTCTTGCCATGGGGTTAAGTCCTTTTAGTCCTGTCTTAGTTTCTCACAAAGCTGAGGTGATTGTCTCCCTTGCAGGAGGCAGCTGCATTTCTAAGACAGGCAACAGAATATTTGGTTCAGTCTTTGGATCTTTGTTAGTGCCAGCCTGGCCTTTCTCTGTCAGTTTGGTAAAGTGGACAAAACAAGAGGAGAGAATCTGAAATGGGTCTCTGAAAATTAGGATGGGTAGTGTGGATGTCACCATCATTTTGTCACGATGTTTTTAACCATCCTTTAGGAAGAAAAAGGCTGTTCAACTGAACATGCTCAGCTTATGAATTTGGTAGGGCTCCTTCACCATAACCTGTAAAAAGATCTCTCTAAAAGTGAGCTGTGCTGCCCCACGTTATGGTTTAATTAGCCTGAAAGAACAGTTTTGTTACTAATTACATAATAGTACCATCCACCCTTTACTGCAATTAAGTTTGCAGTGCCTGCCTATTAGAAACTGTGCTGTCATAATAAGGGTAGTTTCCTTTATTTGCTTATGCTGAGTTGCAGAATCTATAATTATATGCACGGATCATCAATTTTAGACTTGTTTGTATAATTATAAGTAATTGAACATGAAAGCAATTTTGGAATATCAGACTGTAACGTACTCTGTCTATTGTGGAGTTGGAATAATTAGGAGATTAGAGGGATGATTATCAGTTAAGAAAGAGCTTCGTAATTCTGTAGTAATTTAAATACAAAAACCCCACTTCAGGAGTTCAGCAGGAGCTTGCCTCGCTTGCAGCCAGGGATAGATGGACAGAGCTGTTCAGCTATGTGCACATCCAGAGTGATTTTGGGTTGGTTTAGTGGGTTGATAAATGAGCACAGTCCTGCTCCTAGTCATAGTTTTTATGGAGTGTATTCATTGCTGTGAATACAGGCATATTAATAGTGGTATTAAAATTAATGATACATTTTATTGCCTATTAAATAAAACCCAAATATCATTTCTCAGTATTCATTGTGTAGAGAAAAGGCCTTCTTAGTCAAAAGCAATCACTTTCTTGGGAAGAACTTGCTGAATTGGTGGATCAGAAAGCTGTGCTGGTGGCTCTTGCCCACTGGTCTGCCTCGGGGCTATTGTGCTGTCACCTCTGGGGTCCTGTGGCTGCCAGCTGGCTGGTGCTAATGCTGGCTGCAGAGAGGAGTTCCACACAAGACTTCATCTTTCCCCAGCACAGTCAGGCAGGGACTGAGCAGCTTCTCATTTCATTGGTATTTCTGGGGCTGCCAGTTGGGGTGGCTGGGTACTCAGGGTGCTTTCCCACCCAAGGGTGGTGCTTGGAGTGTGCTGGTGCCTGTCTCCCTTAATAGTCCCCAGCACAGGAAGGACAGGGACCTGGTGGAGCCAGTCCAGAGGAGGCCACAGAAATGATCCAAGGGCTGGAACCCCTCTGCTGGGAGCCAGGCTGGGAGAGCTGGGGGGGTCCAGCCTGGAGAAGAGAAGGCTCCATCTGGGGAGACCTTATTGCAGCCTTTCAGTACTGCAGGGGTGCCTGTCAGAAAGATGGGGACAGACCATTTGTGGCTATTTTTGGTGCTGATGCAGAGATTTCAAGCCTAGGTAGGTTAGTCACCATTGCCCAGCTCGGTGGGGTTTGGAAATGCCACCCTGTGCCACCTATTTGATGTAGCACTGACATCTGGTGGCAAGAGGGAAAAGGAACTCCCAAGTTGCAGCCCAGCAAACAGGGCTGCAGCAGTCACAAGCTCTTCACATTCACAGTGTTCTCATCTGTGTTCCAATAAATGCAGTATATTGGGAAATGAAACAAGATTTGGGGCTGGTTAGTGTTGCCACAGGATAAATATTAAGTAATAATTGGAAGCTGATGATAATAAAAAACAAGTCGCAGCTGTTAAGAGGTAATTGAAGTTGGGAGGTAGGAACAGAAATAAAGACAGAGCTGTGAATTCCAGGTATGGATTTCAGCTCTGGCATCGTTCCAAAATAATTTTCAGGAAAATATGTTTTATGTGTCCTAATATGTTCTATATGTCCTGATGAAGTTCCTACACACCGGAGCAGCTTTTGGTAATGCTGCAAGGGAGAATTCTCTTCTGCTCTCTCTCTCTCTCTTTTAGTTAGGATTCAGAAATGTGAGGAGGTTCCTTGTCTTTCCTACCCCTCATTTTCCCCCTCCTCTTTCCTGCCACATTGCCTCCAGTGAGAGTCAGGCTTGCAGCTGGCTGTTGTCAGAGCCCTCTGATGGTTCCAATAGCAGTGCCAAAATCAAGAGCTTAAAATCGTGGCACATCTCCCCAAAGACACTAAAACTTCCTGAGGTATTTTAAAATTAAATTTACAGTGCTTTCTATTTGCACTCTGGTGTTGGAGGGCTCACATTTTCAGGACTATCCATATAGTTCTGAGGACTAAGGTTTTGTTCTCAGTATCTTCTTTTTTTTCTCCTCAATAAAATCTGGTCCTGATGTACTCACGTGGTTCCATGAGCTGGGACCTCCAGAGAGCTGCCAGCTCCTGGGAGAGGCTCAGGAGAGCTGCAGCTTGGCAGTGCTGAGCATCTGGAGAGATGCAGAACTCCCCACACCCAAGCCCTCTCTGTATCTGTACCTCGGTGTGAAATCAGAACCCTGCATTCCTCTGCAAGACACTCACATCACCTACAGCCCAAGTAAGTGACCTTTAACAGCATCTCACTGTTCTTGCATGTACTCATTCAATTCCTCAGAGAAATTATTCCCAGGGTAATGTTTCCTATTAGTAGTCTCAATAAGCAATAGCTTAAACTCTCTGTGAACTTGGCAGGTTTTGATAAGGCAAAACCTATTTCCTGACAGGCAGAGCTTGTAATTCTGTGATACCTGCTAGGGGGCAACATCTGTTAAATAATAGCATCCTTTTCTGCCTGGCTGCCACTGAGATCCCTAGCAGCCGTGCAGCGAGGGGGAAGCTTGTCCTAACTGCATACAGAATTTCTGTGCTTGGAGGAGGTAAATCATAAATAGCACTGAGGTGCACAGGGAAAGAACAACGGCTGGGGATCCTCTCTGTATTTCGATGAAAAGATGCTAACTTTATAGCTTCATATAGCCAAGTATTCAGCAGGGAGATCATGCACAGGCAAGCGTTGAAGTTCAGGGTGCAGACAGACCCTGCAGGTAGGTGGGATTCTGCACAAATGTAGTTTTGTGCCACAGGGAAGTCTGGTGACTAAATAGTGAAGTTGTCTGCAGAAATGTGGGCTCTTTGCACCAGGTCTTGGAGTCATTTGCAGGAGTAAAATCATTCCTTGTTCTAATGATCGAAGTAGGACACCAGAAAACACCCGTTCTGTGCATGTAAAAAGGTGGTTTGTGTTTATTATGGAGAGGAAAAGGATTTGCACCCAGGTTTAACACAAGCTTAAGTCCCATCACACGCTCAAGACCAAAAAAATAAAAAAGACTGCAAGTGTCTTCATAATTCATCAGCTTAGATGGCAGTAGGGTGCAGTAAATGCATGTTAGGTAAAGTACTTCATTTCCTGTCTTCATTAGCATCTTTGACTCTCACCTTGTGCCAAGCCTGTCCTTACGTTCAGGTGAGTGTAGCAGTGACAACAAGTTGCATTGCTGTCCTACTCCTACTCCTTCCACTTTTCCGTGGGAAAAATGGATGAGAAATGTGTTTGACGTTGTTAGACAGCATTGCTTTGGTAGTATTTGATCCCTGATGAAATTTGGGAATGCAGATTTCACATTTTTGTTGTAGGATTGCTCCCGTGCTGGTAGGTGGATAGAAAACCACCCTGTATTTCAGGAGCATTAAACTGGATTTGCAGGAAAGAAAGAAATTCACCGTGGAAATAATTCAAGAGAGAAATGATAGAAATAATTCCATTTCTTTTATTAAAAAGCATTTATCACCAAAGTATTCTTTTAAAACTAATACACAAGTGTGGGTGCATTTGGCAGAGCTTGAATTTTATAAAAGGCAAAACAGGCACCGACACAAGTGAGTGAGTTCTTTTACTTACCCGGGAAGTCAAATTGGATTCGTTACAGGATATGGGCTCTGGGGAGTGTGATGAGTGGTTTAATTAGTTTTAAACCATCATATTTAATCAAGCACTGTGCATTTTTAAACTGCTACATTCATTCTGTTTCTAGGAAGGCTGTTTCAGATCTTTTTATCATTAGAAGTTTATGAGACTTTGGAGCTCTAGATTCGATGTGAAGCAAATCTCTTTTAATTGACATCACCGTGCTCTAAACCAAACTGATTATTCTCAAAGTCACACCTTAGACTTAAACTCAGCTTACTCAGGAAGAGCCATTAGACATTTCTGAGCCAAAATTTTAATTGGGCTATTGTTCATCTGCAAAGCAGCCAGGGTTCATCCCATTTATCCCTATGATAAGAGGCTCTAAAAGGTGTACGTGACAGGACAGCAGGCAGAAGAACATGAAAAACACCCAGAACAATTTCATTTTGCTGAACAATTTTTTTTGCATCAGACCTGCTATGGCACAACTGAGATGTTTGGCTTGTTACATTTTTATGATTTAATTCATCGAGCAGTTATCAAAGCAAAATAATGACATCCTAACCCCTTACAGTTGAACTAAATAAGCTTTGATTAACTTAAAGGGAAAAAAAAAGAAGGGTAGAGCCTCTCGCTGGGTTGTGGGTTTTGATTAAGGAAAATACATAAATCACAGCTATCTTGACCTGTGTGGAAGCAGCAGGCTTGCAAGCAAAGAAACCAGCCTGGGCTGTATTCTTTGCTGTTTTAATCAGGTTTGAGCTTTGCTGATGCTCTAAAGCCAGTGGAGCAAAGTCTGTTTCTTGTTTGGACCCGGGGACTATGCTAGAGGCTCCCCAGAGGTGCTGAGAGGACCCAGAGCAGGTTCTGTGTCCAGGATTAGACAAGTAGCTCAGAGCTCCTGCAGACCTGCTGGCTTCCCTTCGGTGTGTGCCTGTTCTCCTGTCCTCTTGTGTGGCACCCCTGGGGGCAGCTCTGGCATCCTGGAAATAGCCTCTTACTGACACGCTCTGGATGTGCCGTGTCTCTCAGTGCTGCTGTTAGGCTGTTCACAGGTTCAGGAAAATGCATTGCACATCTGAGGTCAGTTTTGATATTCTCCTCTGAAACTGCATGGGTGAAATAGGTGCTTTTTTTAACAGGCATGGAGTTAATCCTAAAAATCACTTAAGCTGTTTTTTTTCCCTGAAAGGTTTGTGTGGTGGATTTCAGGGCAAGTCTCTCAGGGACGTCTCTCCTTGTTGAACAATGACTGCCACAGAATTTGGAAGAGTGTCATCTTGTGGGTTTAAAGAGGTGGGGTTTTTTGATCTTTATTTATAACAAACCTAAATAGCAGATTAGTTTCAAAGAGTCTCCACTGTCTGTAACAGAAAACAAGCAACAACTGTTTCTCTTTACCTGATGGGTGGCCTGAGTGCTTTGGAATGACCTATAGTTGTTATCCTTTGATCTTTATTAATTGCAGTGGGTCTGTTATGATAAAACATAGGTGTTGTGGTAAACCAAAGCCTCTTTGAGTAGCCCAGTATAAGCACAGTCCTTGCCTGAAAAAGTTTATGATCTAAAATAGTATCAGTCAATTCTCTACCTAGTACATAACATAGGATGAGTATTTTCATCCCCCTGAAACTCTTCAGCCACTTTGGGTTTCTGTGTGTGTGAAGTATGCAGCACACGATGGAATGCCCGTGGGCTAAATGTTTTACTGACTTGTGTTAAAAGGAGTATAAAGTGAAACCACCTCTGGTTCATGACTTCTTGACAGAGAGCAAGAAGCTCTCCAGCAAACTGCTTGCCTTCTACCTGCAAATGCTGCTTCAGCACAATTACGATGTTCTTTGGAAGGAATTCAAAACAGACAAGAAATTACAATGTTCTTTGGAGAGAATTCAGAACAGATTAAGAAGGGAAGTGAATTTTTGCTGGAAATCTCTCTGGTTTCCTTTGTCTGGTTTCTTGGCAGCCCTTAAAAGGAGCTGAGTGTGGAGCACTGGCAGTGCTGGTTCCTCAGCTTCCCAGCTGGTACCTCCTGTTCCACTCACTCAGGCAATGGATTGTCCTTCCAGTTTAGGATGGGGATGGAGAGCACACGGAGAGGAGTGGCCTCCCCTGGCCCACCTGACTGGGGGGAGATGTGTCTGTAGACAAGGAGGTCCAAATGTGCATAGCAAAAGTCTGACGTGATCATTTTTCTTCTGATTCGCCTGCATTCACTAATGCAGAATGCTTTTAGTGTTTCTTTTTTGGTGGAGAATTGGGGTTTGGGAGAAGGAAGTGCTGGTTTTTTCTTCTGTGGCACAACAAAAGCATACATAAGAAACCTCCACAAGTTAGCTTTTTCCCCCTCAGCCCCCTCCTCAGCTCATGATACATTCACACATTGAAAAGAGAAAGAGATGATCCTCCCAATATTCCTCACTCGGATGCAATTCTGCTAAGTGTTGGATGGGGGAAGACTTCCAGTGGGAAAGCTGCTCAGCAGTAGGAAGGTCTGGGACTTGCTGCCAACCACAGAACAGTGCAGGCTGCCAAAGAACCCCAGGGCTGCAGGGTAAGGCCCAGCTCTTTCTCTCTGGCTCCCTGAAACGCAGGCACCGTGAGGCACGGCTGTAAAGTCCTGTAATGTCCTAAAGAGCCTGTCTGAAATCCTGACCAAAGGACCACAAAGGCTCGCTGAGAGCAGGGCTGCAGCTTGTGGCACTGCAGAGATTTCAAGATCAAAGAAACCAGGCTCCTGCTTCTGTGAGCTCTCCATCCCCTGCTATGGAGCTACTTTAACCTCTCTCCTTTCTGAACAGGACAATCCATCATGTGCCTCTCTGAGGCACAGTACAGCACCTGAAACCTTTTAGATGTGGTTTTCTTTGTAGTCACTTAATTTTATATCTCTCTGAATTGAAAGATAGAGGCCTTTTTTTTCTTCATCTATTTTCCTCCCCCAGGAAGGGTGGTATGATAATTTGCTATTGCACAGTGGTGGCAACTACCATGGAATATGCATCACTCCTGCCCTTAAAAAACCCAAATCTGGTTTATTGGTAACAAAGTGATCTTGTGGCAGTAAGAGGAGTGTGGGAACTCCTAAGGCTGAGGGTTTGCTGTGAGGGAAGGGAGGTGACACTGTGGGCTGACGTGGCTGCGGAAGCGACCTCGTTGAGTACGAGGGTCGGGGTCTTGGTAGTGAATGTGTAGAAGAGGATGGAGGTTGGGAGCTGGGGCCAGAAACTCATTCATGTTTTGCCAAAAGAACAAATAACCCACTGCTCTTCTATGGCTTTTAAGCATTCCTGAGGGGCTCCTTTGAAGGATTTGAGAGTCCATTTCCCTGGTGTGGTTGGTGTGTGAATGTGTGTCAGGGTTGCCAGGCAAGATCCCTCTCTAAGACAAGACCTCAGAGGCCAAAGTCCTTATCTTCGTGGTCAGAGATGTTACTGTTTGGTTTTTTTAACAGGACTTCTCTACATCTCAGATTCTTGTTTTGTTTGATTTGTCTGGTTGGTTGGGTTGCTTTGACTTCCCTCTTGCCCTTAATAATTGTGCCTCCTTTCCTTTGTCACAGACGGGGATTTAACGTGGGAGGGATGGTGCACGAGCAGCTTTGATCTGTTCTGTAGCAGCTACTGATGCATCACACAGTTCTGCCTCGTGTGAAAACCCCCGTCAGAGTGGAATGAAATCCCATGGAGATCTCTGCAGGGTGGTTCCTACAGCATCTCCTTGCACCTCCTGTGGACGTGTGACCTTTTTTCTTTGACAGTTTGGGAATTGTTCATATGTGTTGTCATTGATTAGACAGCAGCTCTGCGGCTGAATTTAGCTGAGTGGTGTTTTATTTGTGTGAGTTCACCTTAGGTTTGGGTTTTTTTCTTTGATTTCTTTGAATAAATTTAAGAACCCATAACCTTAGTGTTTCCAATAAGAGAACACTTTGGTTTTTTGGAGTGGGAACTTTATTTCTTTAAATTTGAGATTAGAGAAGCAAAAAGGCTGCCAGTTGCCAGGCTATAGAAGACAAGAGGGTCTCATTGCCTTGCAGAGGTAGCTTTATGGACAAACTGAGGCAGCCTGAGTTGGTCAAGTTGGTCAGCACTGACATTTTCCCAAGTGTTGTGCTGATCATGAGGTTGATCCTTGGTGTGCTGAGCAGAGGCCACTGATGTTGGAGCAATAAATGCTTTTTGACACAGTATTTCAAGAGTCACTGAACACTGGACACGAGTATAAACTGGAGAGGAGTGGGTGGAGAGCAGCCCTGCAGAAAGGGGTCTGGGGGAGCTGGTCAGCAGCAGGCTCAGTGTGAGTCAGCAGCGTGTGCTCTGGCAGCCAAGAGGTCAAACCACATCCTGGATGCATCCAACACAATCCTGGGGGGGGCATCAGTAGGAACTTTTTTAAATGATGGGTTATTCATTAAGAATTACTTAAGGAGTGGGTCTGGGAAGCGTGTTAGCTGTCAACACTGCTTTGATTTTTAGCTTTAGCTTGCCCTAAGGCTTTAGCCAAATAATTTTCCTGTCCTACCTCAGTGGGTCTGTCTGTAAAAGGAGAGTTAGTGATCTATGAATTTCAACAGGGTGCAGTAAGGATTAGCTGGTTACTCTTTCTGCTGAAGGCTTTGGGAAATGTAAGATGCTGTGTAGATATTACTTTTGTTTCCAAAGCATTTTTGCACTGTGAGTTTTCTCTGAAGTACAGCATTTTTATGATAGGAATATTTATCTTATGGACTTTGGGGGTTTTTTAAACATTTTTTTAAGTTGCCTGTGTGAAGCACTACAATACATAATGTGAACTATTTTAGTAAATTACTCAAAGTACTACAGACAAAAGACAGAATTCAGTAGCTCTCTTTATCTTCCAGTCCCCTGAAAAGCCTCATTACTTAGTGATACTTAATCAAATTTAATCCACAATAAATCTCTCCATGCCATTAAAATTCTGGTAGGCATTACTTTCACATTATTTCTAGGGAGTTTGAATTGGCCAATGTTTGGGATTTCTTTTTTATATTTTTTTTAAACATTATACTGAGGAAAGGAAAAATAACTCTCTGGGTTTGCTTCACAGAGATCCAGCATTGGAATAAGTCTGCCAACAGTCCAGGATAACGTACTGAGGTCTCTGTTCCACACACACGTTCTGCTTGACACCAGATTGCTTTGCCCATTATTCCCTTCGCTGTGGCTCAGGTTTTTTGATGATTTTGATGGAATGGGGTTGATTTCCTCATGTTTATCTCATGTTGGTTTGTACTCGCTGTACTGAGTTCAGTGAACCCAGAGGAGCTGCACCAAGGATGCTGACTGCCCAAAGTGTTGGACCTTTCCGTGTGGAGCACAGCACGTGGCTTCATTCCATGCTGTGGTTTCTCATGGAACCCCAGCTCCCCCAGTCACGGGAACAGTGGTGGTTCTGGTGTGTTAGATGAGGTTTACTTTTAAAGCACAGAAAGTTAAATAAGAAAAAAAATAGAGCAACCACACATGGTGATTCAAAGTGCAGTTGCACAGAATGCTCTTCTGTATTTATTAATGTTTTTAAAATATGGAGACTTAAGGGCTGGGGTTTGGTTTTTTTAACCCCAGGTGGTGAAACTCACAAGAGGAAAGGTCTGATTCTTCAGTAGATGGTGATCCCCTCACGGAGAGTACACCTTGCATTTCTGGTTGGTACAAGCAGCGAGCCTGAGTCACAGCACGGATGAGGCTGGAGATGGAAAAGCTGGGTAGAGGGCAGAACTTCTCTTTACAGGAGCAGACAAGCACAGGCTTCTTGTGAAGGCTGAGAGATTTGTATCTGAAAGTGCTCAGGGCTAGAGGAAGTTTTCAGGGGGGCAAACACCACAGACCAGAGGATGGGCAGAGTGCTGAGGAGCTGCCCTTTCCTGCAGTGGGTCTGTGCACCTCCCCGTGCTCCCCCCAGCAAGGTACTGGTCTTTGGCTGGATCTTGGGATGCCTCTTGGCAGCACTGGTTGTACCCCCAACCATAAGGAGAATTACAGGTAGGAGCTGTGTTGTGCAGAGACCAGGCTGCTGGTAGCAGTTCATATTTGGTGTGGGGAAGAGGGGAAGGGGCATCCTTGGGAAAGGGGATGAACCCTTAGGTGAATTAATCTGTAAAATCACTGAATTGGTACGAATGAAACTGGCTACCTCGTTACACAACTTAGGTAGAAAACAATTAATAAGTAAAACTGTGATCAGGGAAGACATTATTAGAAGCAATTTGTGAAAGAAGATGAGAGTCAGCTAGAAGCAGTCTATCAACTGAAGCAAATGTGGTCCTGGGTGGTGAGAGGAACCGAGGGAGTGTGGTTAACCCCATGTGGACAGAGAGAGCAGGGCAGCATGCACCAGAGATGGAGATCTTTCTGTTGGGGCTCACATCCAAGCACCACAGCTGGCTGTGCTGACAGGACATCCAGCCCACGGCTGCAAGAGTCTGTCACTGTGGTCAGATGCTCCACAGCAATGAATCCAAAGGCTTCTTAAGTTAGGGCAGGGAAGAGGAAGAGCTGGCTTGGGCTAGGTTTTAAATCGGACACAAACCCCATGGTTGATCCCACCATGACAAAGGCCAAGAGGTTTCTGTGCTGCACTTGCTTTTATAAACAGCTCAGTGCTGATCTTACCGTGTTCTGCACAGTTGCAGAGCATTGTGATGGAGCTGGTCTAACCCCAAACCCCAGACCCAAATATTTTTATCTGATTACTTTAGAATATGAGTCCCTGAACAACGGAGGAGGCTTGTAAGGCACTTGAAGCTGAGTTTAGAAGTTTCATCTATTCATTTATTTTTTTACTTTTGAATCTTCTGTCCCCCAGCTCTGATAAACTCACATTCATACCCATCTTCTTTTTCCAGCAGCCTTTCCTCTACTGAGGGCAGGTTGCAGCCTATTGCCTGCTTATTTCAAACCTGATGTATTGATGGGTTCCTTTCTAGCTTGGTGAGGTTTATGCTGCTATATAACTCAGAGTTTTCCTGTGACAGCAAGCCCTGGGTGAGTGCGAAATGAGAGAGTTACAAGCTGCTAATTGCACAAAGATAGTAGTTTCTTGTCAGCATTTGGTTCTGTTTATCTCCTCACCTCATACGATTTCCAGATCAGAACCCTGAAGAGCTTAGCAGGGTTTGAATCCTCTAATTGTGCTGCTGCAGCCACGTGACCGCCTGGCTGAGTAATTCCCTGCAGAAGGAGACAAACTGCATGTTAAAAAGCTCAACAAATAGTGATTAAGATGTGAACAAGTGGCAGTGGTGCACAATATCTGTGCCACTTTGCCTCGAAACCTCCTACTACTGCCGCAGCCACGGGGAGGCTTGACTTGTGGTGGCAAGCTGGGTGATCCGAGGGGAAGAGCATGGGTGTGGAGGGAAGGGTAGCTGGACCTTTGGCTTGTTTCCTCTCCCCTTTGCCAAGCCTCTGTCCTCAAAACCAGTTCCATCTATCGTTTATTAGGAGGAATGGCTCCTCAGGGGTCTCGCCGAGGAGGTAGGAACGCTGCCTTCTGGAGGTGAGGAGCAGGCACCTTCCCCACCTCCAGGGAGCCTAAATCCCTTGTTGCAGTTCTGCAGTGGTGTAAGACAGAATGAGAAAGGGAGAGGAGCTGGCACAAAATCCGCAGGGATCTGCTGAAGACTTTCTCCATTTGTAGGCAATATATGGGGGGAGAAGGCAGATAAAACCCGCTTGTCCCCACTTTACAAAAAGCCTCACGCTGTTTTCAGGACGCTTAATTGCATTGATTGTTCCAACCTCAGTATCCTCCTTTCATCCGGGAGCTGGGCATTGAATTGCAACTTGTTTTTTCGGCCCGGCCGAGGGCGGAGGAGAAGGGGCTGTCTGGCACGGCGAGCCCGGCTGGCTGAGCGGGGAGCGTGTGCGTTTACAGAGGACACCCCCTTGGAAGGCTGGTCCGAGCTGCCAGGAGCACGGCTGTTGCAGAGCGAGGGAAGGAGCCTGGCAGCAGCCTGGTGATCCTGTCAGGTAGGAGAAGGCGCAAACCCTCCCCTTGTTCCTGCCTCGTTTGCTTTCTCGCAGCGGCGGCGATGCTGGGAGCGGGTGGCCCTTGGCTTCGCAAACTCCTCTCTCCTGCTCGTGGCAAGGCAGAGGGGTTGGTGAGAGCAGCTGGGGGTGTTTGGCCAGAAGCTGCTCTGTGTGAATGAGGAGATCAATAGCTGTGCTAAAAATCACTGAGCCATCTGGGATTTACAGACAGAGGGCTGACTTGCAAATCCTCCTGAAATTGAGGTCCGCAGTCCACGTGCAGTGGAGGTGGAGTGGAAAGTTATCTAGAAGACCTGACACGGCCTAGTGGTGCTTTTCCCAGCCCTTGGGTGCAAAGAAGCTTAGGAAAGGGTGAGAAAAATGCTGAGGCAGGGCAAAATGATGTTCTGCTGCTGATTTGGTTTTAACCCTAGTGATGACGTGTGACTTTGAATGTACTGCAGGGTGATAATGCAGCTGTATTTTACTCGTTCTTGGTGGCTACCAAAACCAGTCTCTTTATGTCTGCCTGCAAACTGGGCAAGCCTGTTACAAAGTGGGAGGAGAGAACAGAGGTGGAGAGAGCAGAGAAAGGGCTCCTTCAGAAAGACAGCAGAGGATGCACTTGGAAATGGAGTTTAGATTTCGAGTCAGTTTTATGCTTATTCTGTGCTTCAGGATTATGCAGAACCACAGCAGCTGTCAGGATGCAGAGAGGAGATAGAGACAAACTGAGATCTGAGACTGGAAAGAAAAAGTGCAGAAACAATCTGCTGCTGTAGGTGAAGGCAGCAGCATGTTCCTAACAGAGACTGGGCATCTCTCTGGTTCCTTTCAGCATGGATTTTAAGTATAGAATTAGTTTTCCATTGATTAGTAGGGGTATTTGCCTGGTTTACTTCCCATGAAGAAACTGAGGGATGGGAAAGTGTCCTGGGGACTTCTGGTCAAGCTGGTTTAAACCAGGTCCAGCAATGGGCTGGTTGCTGGCACAACAGTCGGGTCAGTAGATCTGTGTTCATGGTGTGGAGCAAAACAGAGTTCTGCTCTATGCACTTCTCTGCTGTCTTTCATCATGGACAACAGCAGATGTGGAAGCTCAGGCATCCATAGCCATGCTAGGCACCTAACAGGCAAATAGTATGTACTAGCAGAGTATGACCTGACCTAACTTAGCTGATGTTGAAGAAGTTCAGAAAAAAACTGGAATTGCAAACCAAATCCCCCAGTGTTTTTTCTACCACCCCATTCCAGTAAAGCAAAATAACAGCTTTTCTCTTTCTTTTCTTATTTTTTGTACTAGCAGAGTATGACCTGACCTTACGTTAGCTTGAATAGTTGCTTTGTCCTTCTGTGCTGTTCTAGTCTTTAACACTAAGAGGTGGTTCTAGTATTTAGTTGATGGAGTCGCTGTCTGTAGACCTACATCAGAGAGTTTGTGTAAACTAGCACAGTTTAGCATCACAGAATAACTGAGGGCAGAGAGGACTTGGGGATGCCCAGTCAGCTTAACGGTTTGGTGTCAGAATGGTGCTGTCCAGTGGAAAACCAGGCAAGACTTAACTCTTGGGAAAATTTAGACTGGGAATCTTTAAAGCTGTCGAAGAGATTTGGGAGGTTCCCTGTGAAGAGGGACTTTATGCTAAAGCTTTAGGGTTGGTTGGTTGGTTTAGTTTTTTAACTAACGCAGCGGGAAGCTCAGCGCTGCTGAGCACTGCCAGGCCAGGCATTCCCAGAGAAACTGTGTTTTCCAAAAGGCTCCACCTTGCCGGGCTGTTATGGCAGGCTGGGCTGCAAGCTGTGCTTTCGTGGTGTGTTCTGCCCTCAGGCACTCCAGTCTGGCTGCTCAAGTGTGAAGCCAACCCCAAACGGTTTGAAGCATGGAACCTTTGTCCTTTTCGTTTCAGTAGTTTATATACACTTAGAAAGGTATTGGGAAAACACCTGAAAAGCAAAACCCCTTCAGTATCCTGCTGGAAAGTGCTGATCAAGAGAAGCCCTCAGAGCCTGCATGGATCTGACATCAAGTCAGAGCCTTTCCAAACAAAAGGAATCTGCTTTTGGAGTCAGCACTGGTGCATGGGACAGGAATCCATCTCCTCTTGTACCTTGCCCACCTTTTGCTTAACGCGGTGCAGTGAACTCAACACTTGCAGAGCACCTTTCCCACTAACAGGAATATCTGCAGATTAATCCGGCTGCAGTCAACATTAAATCTCACTTATTGTAATTGACTGTTATGTCATGCTAAGGAGACTTCTTTCAGTTTTACTGCCCACCTGCTGCTGAGCCAGCCAGCCAAGAGTTTCCGTGTTATTTTATGCTCAGCTACGCTTTACCGGCTTTTTTTTTTTCAGTTGTTTGTTTTTTTCTGGAGGGGGCATAGGGAGCAGCAGATGACTTCTCTGTTGAGTATTTATCTGTATCTGAGACAAGTGAGCAGGAAGGAGAGGTGTTTAAGTGTATGAGGCTTCTGAGGCATCTTACTTTTAATTAACAAAAGCCAAACGGGCTGCGAGCTGTGTTGTACCGTCGGTCGGGATCCACGTTAATTCATGGCTGAGAGCAGGGATGGCAGGTGGAGGAGGGAAGGATCACATTTTCAGGGAAGGAAAGAACAAAGCAATGGCTTTTCTCCTTTCATTTCTGCTACTGTAAGCAGTTATACAGAGCAGAGTGAAGAGATCCAAGTGATGTAAGTAGCCAAATGTACTTTCTCTATTTCCCAAAGGTCAAGCTAATTTACTCACTGGAGACCTGTCCCAAATGAGAGTCACATCTCCTGGGGAAAACTTCAGCTCTTGAAGGAAGGTTGGTGGGTTCATTAGCACTGAGAAGCCAGTCCACTCTCTGATGCTGTGCCCACCCAGACTTGAAGTTTACCTGTTTTCCTCTAGTTTTTCATGGGCACAGTGTGTACTGACCCCACGGTGAGAAAATGACTCGGGGAGATTTCCTCTGTACAGGCAGATTTGTGCTCAGGATGCGAAGTGGGCTCAGCTCTTTGTGGGGAGACACAGGCTTGGTGTCCAGGTGACTGTTCTTTATTACTCCCATTCCTCAGCTCTCGAGTGAGAGTCAGTGATTTAGCCATGTTGAACTCGAAGGGCTTACACTATCTTACACTAGCAGCGTATCAAGCTAATTAGTGTGATGTTCTGTATATTTATCTGTGTGAAAGAAGCTTTGTCCCATTCCCAAGCCATGTAGATGCAGTAGCTCCAAGGCCTATGCTCATAGTCATGAGCAGCAGGAGTGACTAACCTCTGCTTAAGAGACCTCCTTTAAGCCTGAGGTGGTTGTTTTCCCCCTTCTGCCAAAACAGTAAGCCATCTGCAGAGATAAAGAAGTGCTGTCATCCTTATCAGTTATTTACAGATGCCTCAAATAGCAGGAGCAATGGGAGGCTTTCTGTCTGGAAGCCATGGTGTTGAATGGTGATTTGTTGGGCTTTTCAATGAAGAAAAAAAAAAGGCAATTAAGAAAATTATCCCACCACCAGCAGTCTAGAGTGGGCTCTAAGACATCTGGCCTTGGAGAACTGGCAGGGGGAGAACCCATCTGACAAAACCCCACCCAGCAGAGCCAGCAGTTACAGGGGCTGAGCAGAGACCTTTCTTGCAGGGACCGAGCCGAGTTCGAAGGAACCACGTGTTGAGTCTCTGCCAACCTTTACTGTAGGCACCAAAACTACCCACCAGGTACACAGACTGCCCTAAGGGATGCACTGCAAACCAGGGGCAGCAAATTCACACTGGGATGGGGCACAGGCTGTGCTGTTCGCCAGACTCCTTCCTAGTTAGGTCAGGATTGTGTCCATCCCACATGTAGATTGCCCATGAGCTTTTTAGTGTTTTGTAGAAGTGATCACCTGCCAATCAGCCCTGCACGCATTCCTCTTGGTTTTTTCTGATGCCTGACTTTTCAGGAGAGCAGCACTGGGTTGGGGTTTTTGTACAGCCACTAAAATTGACCTGTTGTTTGCAAGTCTTGGAGACCTCTGAGTCACTTTGGAGTGCTTTTGACCTGTTTTGTAGCCGAGCTTTCTTGCCTACGAGCTGCTTTTCCCTGAAGAAGTGCTGTTGTAATTGCTTCACTTGTAACCCTGCTGCTGTCACTTCTGTGACTGTGTCTCCAGGAGTCACGCTCTGCTGAAACGGAGCAGTTTCTCTGCTGTCTGCTTGCAAAGTCCACGGTGTCATTCATTTGAAGATGGGATTCAAATGAGTGGGGTTCTGGTTTACTTTTGCCAAACCATTGCCGTTTTGTTTGCTACTTGGCCACCTGGACACATTTTAAAGGGCTGGGGGGGAGCTGCCTTTTAGCAAATTGTCACCCCATGCTTTGGAAAATTCTGAGTGCACCTCAAGCTGGCCCCCATCGTCACAGTCGTGTTTGAAAACATGGACATTCAGGTTGGCCTTTTTTATTTGTTTTCTTCTTTAAATCGTCTTGCTTTGAGACCTCAGGGGAGAGGCAAATTAATCATAATCTGGTGACATTCCATTAGGGAAACAAAATTCTTTTTGAAGTCTCTATGCAATTATCACAGGGAAGCTTGCATTGTGTCAAAACCTCAGAGATTAAATATGATAAGACAGTGAAAAACAATGTTCGTTTTGAGAATGTAAAAAATAGTCAGTTTGTGCTGTGAACTAGTTTGTGATACACTTTATTCTCCTTAAAACAGATGCAAATCATCCAGAACGGGGCATTGCATCAGCAGGCAAAAGGTGTGTGTCTGGTTCTCAGCCCAACATTCTGTAGTACATGGATGTCCATGTTTGGGTAAGAACATAGATGTGGTGCCTTCCTTGTGCTCCCAGCATTGTCAGGGTGTAACTGACAGCACCAGGGAAGGTGCATGTGTCCCACAAACACAGTTCTCTGCCAGTTGTAATGGAATCCCAGTTGCCAGAGGAAGAAGGAACTGGGCACCAGTTGAAACTCAACAGGAATATTTTCATGTTCTTTACTGGCCAAGATCTAAAAGTCTACAATCATTACTTGAAGCTGAAATTACATTCTGGCAACATATAATTGCAGACCTGAGCACTCTTGAGATGATAATGAACCAGAAAAGCTTGAGGAACTAGATTATGATGCCAGCTCTTATGGTAGGCATCAATTTATCAATTGTCTTGATAGAAATGAGTATCTCATACCATGCTAGAGTTGTGGGGTTTGCAGCAAATCAAAGCTCAAGGGTAGAATCCATGTATAGATGAATGATAACTACATGATATAAATAAATAAATGTATAGATCCATGTTTAGATAAATGCTATAGATACAGATAAATGCTACGCTTAACAGTCTTCCCCCATTGTACCCCCTTGCACAGAAACATATCTGTGCTATTAAACATTAAAAAAAGACACCAAAAAGCTAAGGAAAATACCAACAATCCAGTGTTCAAAGTGAAAAGTGGTTACTGGAGGAGTCCTGTCTTAATTAAGCCACCTCAACCTGTTAGGCAGAGTAAGCAGTGGATGGGCAGTCGTGTTGCAGGATTGCATCTGCTGTACCACAGGGTGTGCTTTTGGGCTGCCTGGGTCAGAGTGTGCATGTCAGAAGATCATTGTCAAGCCCGATTGGAGCTTCAGGTCCCTTTTGGTGAGAAGAAGTGCACCCACGGAGGGGAAAGAGGCTCTGTGCGGGGAGGAGCTGAGCTGGGCGGTCGTGCAGGATTCAGGCAGATGCTGCTTCCCCTGCTATTGTTTCTGCTTCTCTTTGAAGTGAAAGTGCTGCTTTACAGCTTCCAATGTCCCCACCACATTACACATTCCCCGAGAAATGTACCGGAAAGTTACTGCTCTAATTAAATTATTGATTGTTTAAAACAATTGCTGATTGTACCTGGCTGGAAAGCTGGGAGGATCTCCCTGTCACCTGTGTGACTGGATAATAATAGATTTTTCTTTTCATAAATTTGCTTTAAAACATGTTTTCTTTGCAGGAGCTTTTATTTCTGGCCAGCTAACTTTCTGTTCTTTTCGTTCAGAATTTCACTTGGAACAGCAGATGCAGGCTCACCATCAGGCCTGGGGCAGGGAAGGGGATGAAGAGATTTCAGACCTCAGTAACTCTGCTCCCTTAGGGACACTCCAGGCAAACAGAGTATTCATTTTCAGATGTAGTGCATGGGGGCAACTAGAAAGCTGTGAAAAACTAAGGGCTGTGCAATAGTAAAGAAATCTATATACCACTGGAAACATCATCTTTGGGGTGCTTCTTCTAAGTGCCCAAATATGGTTCAGCTCTTCTTTTTTAGAAAAGGAACAATATAAAGAAAACAAGTAAGTTGGAAAGCCACCTCTGAGATGCTGCTTCTGCATCTTGGCACAAGAGTCTGTGCACAGCCTGCCCCAGCCCATGTGCACTCAGCAATTCTTTTCAGTAGGCAGCGTGGTTGGAACCATCACCACCACCCAGCAGAAGCTGAAAAACATCAGCTTTTTCATCCCCTGCTTCTCACAGCCGGTTAACAGTACATCTGGGTGGCACCACGTGCCAGCAGGGTGCTTCTTCCAGGTAATAGGTCATGCTCCACACATCCCTGTGCAGCAATGCATTGATTTCTTTGGATAGGTCTCTTTTAAAGCTTGTGGAGTAGTAGCCACTTGTAGGCACTTCTTGCAAAGATACTGGGAGACTTTCTAAGTGAATGTGGCCACAAGGACTGACTAGAGCCACCATAAAAGCAAACTGCTCTCCTCTGATATCTGCCATGCAAGCTCTATCTCAGACCCTGACAGTTTGTTTTTTTAAAAGTATTTCTGTATCTCAGTTATTTACCCACCAAATAAGTACCCGTTTGTCTGTCTGTAATGGGATAGGGACCCTTTCTGACAAGTCTTTGCTGTAGTGACTCTCCCTCCTACCTTTTCAGAGGCTTCCAGGGACGTATTCTGGTACAGTTATAAATAGTTCTGTTTCTTTCAGGACTCTGTGTTTGTTTATGCAGCTGACCTTTAGGTTTTGGTGCCAGTGGAGAGATTTTGCCATGTCCCTGAGCAGCTGTAACAGGCCCATGCTGCTTAAGGCCTGAATTCAGCTTTCCTTGCTAGAACTGAGTAGTGTGTTTTCCTCACCCTGCATCCATAAAACAATAGTAATATCTAAAGCAGGACATACAGGAGGTCTTCTTTATGTGACATAAACTTCAAGAAAATCAAAGATTCTCTTTGAATTGAACTTCTCATAGCGTGGCCAGAGAGGTTTTCAGTTTGAAAATTGCATCTCTAGTCAGAGGTTCACTTGCCCCGTACTGAGCAATGCAAAAGACATTACATAGCAATATTTGCATGTATTTGCATCCAGCTTAACATGTCAGGGGAGTTTAATTCCATGTTAATCTGGGCATTAACTTTATAGTAGCTATTTCATAGCTTTATGGGGAAGGCAAAGCTGCTAAAGAGTTGTCACAGATTCAGTAGGATGTTCTTCCTAGAAAACAAGGCCAAAGTGAAATTTTAGTGTATACAGGAGGAGAGTTATCGAACAAAAACCAGCCAGGGGCATCTGTTTTAGGAAAGGCCTCAAAGTATTGTGGTAAAAGAGTGCATTTTTGAGGAATGAAGTGTGCCTGGCTTCTTTGTTTGCTTTTCAGGGAGTGTGGAGTCCTGGCGCAGCCTCAGAGCTACTGATGTTTTCAAATCTAGAGGCTGAGAATGTGGATGGAGCCTTCTGGGCACGGGAGAAATGTTCTTTGGTTGTGTTTTTTTCCACGAGAGGAAGGGGTGGGGGGCTGCTTGTATAATGGCCAGAACTGTGTTAGGTTTTTGCCAAAAAAGCGTATTCTCCAAAGATGCCCAATTTGACTTAATTGAATGCATCTAAAGGGCAAAGTCTCTTGGGTGGTTATTTAAACTTGGGTTGGAAATACTCCTCCCATTTCCATTTCAATTCTTGTATCAATGACTGCCTTTAAAAAGCCTGCCCAGGAAGCAATGAAGATTCATTTCCTTAGCCCAGATCTGAATCTAGCCTCAAATACTGTGTGTGCTTCAACCCAGCTCTGAGAATGAAAAAACAGAGGAAGGTAGGAATAAATTCTAGAGCTTTCTGACTGTATACTACCAGTGAAATTCTGTATTTGTATCAAAAATCAGTTCTAGTGACCAAAAATTAAGACTTTAATGCTGTGCTCTGAAACTACCTTGAGTAGAATGAAAGGAAAAAAATTACAAATGTGAACTATTAATGGGGGAAGTAGTACAGGAGATGGTTTTGCAAAATGGCATTGATCAGGACTGTAATTAAATGGCATCTTAAAGAAATGAGGAGAAGCTCAGCATAGAATTAGTTTTTAAAGAAAGCTGGATTTAGAGTGCTCCAGATGTTTTGCTTAGAATAAGCTTCATTGACCTGGAATATGAAAGTGTGCCAGTGTACTCACTGGAGCATTGGTAATGCCTCTGGTTGGGTTTGTTTCAGAATCTTTCATTTGAAATTCAATGTATTTCATTTTGTAAGCACAGTGATCTACAGAGAATGTTTAATCTGCTGAGATTAAAATTATAAAGGTAAATTATAAGGTACACCAAGCATCCAAACACAAAGCTTTGCCTTATGACTTTTCCCTGTTCTGGTTTTAACTAAGTCATCCCAAGTGTGTAGATCTGTTGTTTCCTGAAAACCTGTTTTTGCAAAGCTTGCTTTATCACAAATCTTTATTAGGATAGCTGTGTTGGAAAAACTTTTTTCACATTTTTCAAAGGCCTTTGTCTTATCCCCATCATCCAGGCACCTTTTGTAGCCAGATGTCAGAAGAAGATGCCTGAAACAATTGAAAAATTACCCCAAAATCTCCATAATAATCATTACATTTATAGTCAAACAACATTTTGTGTTCAGCCTATGTACTGTTTTTACTGCCCATCCTCCCGACCAGTAGTCAGTTGGAAGTTATTCATTCATTTACAGAATACTGGCAAACAGTTTTAGACCCTTAGGACTAAAAGATACTGATATTACAGCATCTCCCATCTCAAACATTGCCGTGCTTCTTGAGAGCAGTGGCAAATGAGTCAGGCCTGCAGCACCTCCTGTGTCTGCTGACGCACAGAGAGCCATCCTAAACTTTACAAGTATCTCTTATGCACAAGCAAATGGTATTTGTCCAAGTTGCCACTGTGAAGCAGTTGAGCTCCTTTTTCTGTATGTGAATGACCAGGCTCAATTTCAAAACGTGTGAGCAAAACCAGAGGTCAGGGACGTTGCCCTTCACACCTCAGGATCCTCAGGACCGTAAGTCTTCCTTGCTGCTTTCCCCAGAGCTAGTATTCTCTTGGTAATTGTTTGGCCCTGGATGATACATCTTCTTGTCACACCTAGCATCACCAGCTCTGAAACTGGACAGCCTTTGGATATCCTGGGGCTATGCATTAGAAATCTTGGTGTTTGTAGAAGGGTCTTAATGTCATCATTACTGTGCAGCAACGTGCTCAGAGACAAATGTGTCAGGAGACAGAAAGTCAAGAGTAGATTTATTCAATCCGTGGGCTGTTAACAACAGAAGAAAACAGAGAGATAAGGCAACAGGACACAGTGGTGTATGTGAGAGTGCCTTGACTGCTCTAGCACCTCAGCTAGCTCCTAATACAGAGACTGGCATCCTTCTGTATTAACTCCCTGTCTCTTGTCCTTGTTTTATTTCTTCTCCCAGGCTCCACTTCATTTCCTAGATTCCTCCTCTCCTCCAGCATTCCTACCTCTATTTGACCCCTTAACTAAGTCCCCATTCTCCAATACCTTTCATCTCTCTAACATCTTCTCTGGCAGAAGACTTCATGATCTCCAGAGGTCCCTTCCAACCCCTACAACTCTGTGATTTACTGTTCCCAAAATATAAAAAATGGAGGATTCATAACTCTGAGTTCCTGAATATTCCTGCTAAGGAGCTGAACTCCAAGCTGTAGCTTGCAAATAGCAGTGCTTCCCTGACAGCAGCCCAGCAGAAGAGGCAGTTGTCCGTTGTATGAAGATAATGTTGTTTATAGCTCTTGCTAGCAAGCCAGAAGCTGACGCCGTTCCTGGGTACTAACTAAGACGCCTTCTCTTTCTCGCTGCGGGGATTTGTGAGAGCAGAAGCAGACTCTTGAAAGATGCTGATGAACATGGTGGCTAGTAAAGGGCACCTTATGTTCCTCGCTTCTTTATATAGACTGCAGTTTTGTCCAACAGGCACTGTGCAGCTTCTAAATGCCCAGGCAGGAGGAACTGGTTTGTAATTGAATGTAGATTCATACAAAGCTTTGTCATATCTTTTTATTTGTAAGGCATTGGACAAGCTATGCCATCTTTGTCATGTTTAAATTATACTTTTACAGTTGTCTGTAGTTGAGTCATAACCTTTTCAAAGCTGAACTGTTTGAACAGTACCTTATATAAAGCACCTCCTCATGCAAGTTGAGGTGCTTATTACAGATAATTACTTATGAATAAGCCTTTGTCCCAAAGAGCTTACAAGGGACCAAGCTCATTCCACAAAGCCTGATGAAATAAATCAGATGGCATTCACGTTCAGTTGGTACTGACTTGACCTGAATTCAACCTGTCTGATATAAAGATGAAAATCTTTCCATATCATTATAAAACCCCTTCAACCATTCATCATTTCTAATTGCTAACTTCGTTATCCCCTAGCGAAGCAGCAAGCCAACTATTCATAATAGCTTTATAATAAGCTGCTTCATTCTCTACAACCCATATTCTTTGTTTTCTCACCTTCCTTGCTTTCAAGTCCTGCTTTGGTCAGAAGAACAAGAAAAAGAGCAAAGCAAACATTTGTTCCCCGTTACTGGTCCCTGCACTTCAACTCAGAGGCCAGATTGGCCTCACAAAATTCCTGCAGCCTCAGCCAGTGCCCTGTATTGTCAGGGGCTGGAAGCCTTTCCTTTTCCCCCCCTGCCTGCTGCTGTGCAGACATCAACAGTGGTGCCTCAGGCAGCCAGAGCAGCCTTTTGCCCTGTAATGCTTGTTGTGTTTCCCAGGGTGTTTGTCTTCTGGCAACCAGAGTGTGTGGAGGTGACATTCCTTCAGATGGAGGCGGTTAGGAAGTGATGGAGGAACCTCTACCAGGAAAGGTTCCAAAGAATAATTGCAAAATGTGCATCATTCAGGATTTCTCAAAGTGAAAAAAAAAAGGTGAAATATGGCCAGGAAAAAAAACCAAAACAAACCCCAAACCAGTGCTTTGATATGAAAAGCTTCTTTGCAGCTTATAGTGCATGGGATCTCTGAAGTAAAGAAGCTGCAGATCCCATAAGGAACAATGCCAAAGGGCTTCCCTGGAGAAAACTGAGAGGCTGTGTATATTCCCAGGAGTGCAACTCAACAGCTTCTTACCAAGGGGTTGCGGGATGGTCACATCCTGCTCCAGTATCTCATCTGAGAGGTTGAAACCTGTTACCTGACAAGTCAGCTTGGTCACCATGCAGTTGCAGAGTGCAGAAATACACTCACACCCCCCCGGGAGCTGGGCTTTGGCCCCAGACCTCCTTTGCTTGTTAGCACAAACATGATGTACCAGTCAGACAAGACAGTATTGATCTAATGGTTTAGAAACGTAGAATATCTTAAGTTGTAGGGGAGCTTTGGAGCTCAAAGCAGGTCTAGTTAGATCAGATTGCTTGGGGATTTATCCTTTCTAGCCTTGAAAACCAACAGAGATGGAGATTTTGCAACCTCCCTGGGCAACTTGATCTTATGCTTGGCTGTAAGTCTTGCCTTTAAGTCTTAACCTGTTGTGGGGAACAGAAAACATTTTTATGCAGAAGCTTCAGTGCAAGCATCACAAGAGAATGCAAACTGTGTTCTCTCCTGAATCTTCTCTCAGCATGGTCTTTAAATACTGCTTATGAACAATGAGTTCTTAGTTGTTCGTGGTGATGTAAGGAACACAGATGTGTTTGGCCTCTTAGTATAGATTTTGTTGATAGATTTCCAGTCATAACCCATCAAGTGATTGAAAGCTTCCATCTGCTTTTGGTCTCATGGTGCACTTAGAACCTTACCAAGGTCTTGAAGCACCAAAGTCTTGAAGCCGGGATGCTTTAAGCTCAGAGGATTACTGCACCAGAGAAAACTGGAAGAAGATCATTAGGACAAAAAGTCTGTTAAAATGTCAGAGTGCATTGTATACTGCAGTCCTGAGCTCTGCTGGGGCCCCTTGGAATTTCTGTAATACAAAGCAATAAAAAAAGATCTGCAGTGGGTTTTACCACTATGTTGCTGCATTTCCTCTGCTGTGAATGAAATGCATATTGTACTGCAGACTGCCTACTTCAGCCTTCACTCGGATGTTTTTCCCTGGTTTAAACCTTTGGTAAAAGCAAAATGTTGCTGTTTGTCCTACCTTTGCTCCCCGGAGAGTTAGGGTTTGGTACATAGGTGTTATGGATCACACAGGTGGAGCAGTTGGATCCATAAATCTCAAGTGTAATAAGTGTTAGGAATAACTTCTTATTTCTTATGAATAATTTATGTACGTTATCAGATATCAGAGGGTAGTATAGGTGTGTGTATTATGACATTATGACAAGGCATCATTTGAGAAAGATGAATTAGATTTTAGCTGTTAATAATTCCTTTGGTTTTTAAAAGGCCCTGAAAAATTACTAAAATCTAGTCAGGATCTCAAGGCCTTGTAACTATCCACTGGGCAGGTGATAAAGAGCTTGGCAAATTTCACATTTAAAAATGTTCTGTGATTTTAGGAGAGCTGATTATACAGCAATTTCTTCAGGTCCTTTAGCACTGCAGCTTCTTTTGTTGACTGCTATGCAAGGTTTTAAAGAGGCAAACGATGCTTCATATGGCCTTTGTCAGCAAGATCTGTTGAGGGCCCCTGTACTGTCTGTTGGTGTTGTAGAGAGGAGCCTGGTTGTGTGAAACTCCGGCCCTTGATGACGTGGGACCAGTGCAAAGTCAAACTTTTCCCTCTGTGCTTCATACCAATTCACAGTGAAAGTACAAATGGAAACTTAGGAGCCTGATGATGAAAAATGACCGAGCTGCAGTGAAGACCATAGGGGCTCAAAGGAGTAAAGTGAGGGGCTTTCTTTGCTGCTTCTTTTTGGAGCAAGTGAAAAGGTCCTCATGCAGATTTCTGTGCTGTTTGGAGGAGCCTGTGTTTGTGCTGAAGGAGGAAAAGACTGAAAAAGATGCTCATTATGTTGTCAGAAGCTTCTTGCTTCATTTCAGTACTTGCAAGCTGCTAGCTCACTGGGAGATATGTATAGAAGCTGCACTCTCTTCCTAGGGATTTGGTTGTCCTTTTTTTTTCTAATTTGAGAAAAATTTGAGTGCTTATTGAAGTGAGAAGATTGACAGTGTGTGCTGCTGTCGGGCCCACTGGAGGCAGATGCTTATGAAAGCTTCCTCCTACAGCTTTGCCAGAACCCAAACCTTAATCGTCCTTTGCAGCTGCCCCGCTACTCTTGGCTCCTGCTCTGCTTGTGTGTAATTATAAAGTGGTTGTCAGTGGTGGGGAAGCCTCTGAAGGTTGGGAGGGTCTGTCAGTTCAAAGGCACCCTGAAAGTTTAAAATGTCTATTCACAGCTTTCTTAATCTTCTCTCTTTTTCTCCTCCATCCCTTTATCGGCATTCTCTTCTGACTGAATGTTGCTTCCTTCGCCTCATGTTCCCTCCTGAATCTCTCCCTCCCAGCCTGATGATTTGCACCCCTGTTAGACCTCACACAAACATTTAGCTTGCTCCTTCAGATCAGTCTCTCATCCTCCATCTGAGCTTGGTCAGGGTTTGATGTCACTGGACTTGCCATCTGGCTTTCCCCACGAGTCCATCTTCCAAAGCTTTTGCATTTTATGACTTTCTCAGATTGCCTCAAACACAACGGTGCTGGAAGCTGCAGGAACCATAGTAAGCTGTTAAACTGAAATGAAAACTCATTGCTTTTGTGTGGCTCACCCAGTGGTCCACAAGAGACATGGCAAGTCCCAGACCGTTGCCCTGGAAAGTTTGGGTAAGGGTGTAAAACCACGTTACTGCAACTGAGCTTGTTGGAGCTAATTCTGCAAAACTTATGCTTCCACATTTGCCTTTTTTTTTTCATGTGTGAAAGCACTCCCTAAATGAGCATGCTTCCTGCACAGTCATATCCCTGACCTTCAAGTAAACTGTTCTGAACTACAAGCAACAGACTTAATATGAGTCATTTATAAAGGCAAAAAATTTAGTCATCCCTATTATGTGCTGATCGTAACTTTGTCCGCTGGAGGCTGGTGATCTCAGTAGCCAGTGGAGTTTCTGAGATAATAGCAATCTATTTAATTGCTTTGAAATAAATCTTTTGGCCTGTCTAGCAATTTGAAGCCACACACTTAGTTATTTAGGATGTATTACTTCACCAAAGATTCTTGCAGTCTGATCCTCCTCCATAATTCTGGCCTGAGAAGTGACAGTAAAGGTGAGGATTGTCAGCAGGGACCCTTAGTCTGTGTGTATTCTCAGGGAGGCCACGCTACTTGATATCATCAGGAATTAATTTGATTAGTCATGTAGACAGAAGCGTGAGGGAGTTTGTGCTGAGAGCAATGCTTGGGCAAGCTGATTGACTTCGGAGCGATTGCCTCTGATGGAGAGTTCGGTTTGACCTATTTTCTTACATTTTCCTTAAAGCCAGATGACTCAGACCCTTCTGGAGCCAGGGCACTGTCTATGGCTCAGTCCTTGAGTGCCTGTGACAGGGAATGGAAAGTCTTAGACCTTTGGGATTTCGTGATACCCATGTCTGTCCCACGCTGTAAAAGGGATAGAGTTTAGGGACACCCAAGTGATGGCATATCTTGAAAGACTGATGTGTCTCAAGTGGACCACCCAAGATTTTCAGGCACGAGCTTTTTTTCTTTTATTCCCATCATGAGGCAGGTGCAGGTCTTGAGAAAATAGCAAGAAAACCCTGGTGTCATCCTGAAAGATGATGGCTGTGACCTGCTTACAGAGCTTTATTTGCATGCATGAGTCTCCAGAAAAGGCTGTTCCAAGTTGTCAGTTTGTCACACGCAGAAAACTTGATGGGTTCCACAGATTTTTAAGTTTCTTCCTTGCATGTCACAAATCCCGGGCTTCTGCTCTATTTTTCTTGTTATTGTAAGTCAAACATTTGATTTTTTTTTTTCCCCCCTCCAAATTAAGGCTCTTGTCATGAAAGAGTTGTAAGGCAACTAGAATCCTGCTATTGCTGCCTTTGCTTTGCTTTTCAGACACGTAGGTTTACTTCAAGCCAACAAAACCATGAGTGCCTAGTTTCTACATCGTGGACTCACGCAGTGGTAGGGGTTGGAAGGGACCTCTGGAGATACCTCACCAAAGCAGCATCACCCAGAGTAAGTTGCCCAGGATCCAGGCAGGATTGGAATCTCTTCAGAAAAGGGGACTCTACAACCTCCCTGGACAGCCTGGCCAGGCTTTGGCACCCTCACAGGAAAGAAGTTTTTCCTCACGGTCACATGGAACCTCCTGTGTTCCAGTTGTGCCCACTCCCCTTTGTCCTGTCACTGGGCACCACTGAAGAGAGACTGGCCCCATTCTCTTGCCTGACCGGGACCCTTTCTCTCTTCCTCAGCATTGTTCAGCTCCCCTCTCAGGCTGCTCTGCCCCAGGCTCTCAGCCTTTCCTCAGCACAGAGATGCTCCAGCCCCTCAGCATCTTCAGAGCCCTGAGCTGGAGTGCCTCCAGCAGTCCAGTCCAGTATCCATAGGAAGTGGTATAAACTAACCCATGATGTGGGAGTAGTTCTGCCTGTTTGCCACCCTGAGATGGCCAGTACTTGACTTTATTTACTCTAAAGGCTTGGACGACTCCTCTGGATCTTCTCCCTCCCTTTTTCATGGCTAGGAGCATATTCTGACAAGAATAAGTCATACTCAGTTTCCCCCCAGGGCCTTGCTAGACACACGGGCACACACACAGGCACACTCTGCCTTCTCCCCTCCCTGAGCTTTTTTTAGCGTGCCGTGGGGGTACATAACCTTGTGGGGAATTGTAGATGCAGCCAGATACCTGAGCGTGGGTTTGGGTTTCTGGGGTTTTTTAAATCATTTTTCTGCACCTATATACAAGACAGCTCTGGTTGTGATGGGAGGAAAGCAGAAGGCATAGAGCTGTTTCTTTATGGGCAGAAGGAAGAAGGTATTTTGGGGGGAATGGTGGTGAAATCCATTGTGTACTGGACTTTATTCTCGGAGTGTCAAGCAGGGAGTAACTGGCAAGAAAGCTGCTGCATGTTGTGAGTCTTCAAGTCACCAGTGCTCTTGTGCTTTGGTACATGTTAAGATGTGCAGCCACGTGAATTGTTAAATTGACCAGGCAGAAGTTAATTTAGAGTCCTCCTCGGTTTCAGTCTTGTCATTGCACTGAGGATTTTGGAACTGGTTTTTGTTAACTTCACAATTGCAGCTGTATCTAAACTGAGGGTGCAGGAGCAGGGTGCTACTGAGTCCCAGTTTGTGCCTCTGCTCTATGCTGTGTCTGTTATCAGGCAAGAATGGTGTAGGCTTCCATTCCTCTGGAAAGCCAGTTAGGCAGGATCTGCAGAGCACTCCAAACAGATCACTGAAGCCCCAGGGCAGGCCACATCTGAATAAGATACAAAACATCGGAGTGGATTTCCTAAGGTGGGAGCTATTGACCTCATCAGGACTGTAGTGACTGTAGTAGGACAGTGGCTCTGGTGCTAGGACTTGCAGTGACCTGTAGATGAGGTGCTGAAGGACATGGTTTTGTGGTGGGGTTGGCAGTGTTGGGTTGATAGGTGGGCTCAATAATCATAAAGATCTTTGCAAACCGAAACAGTTGTGTGATTTTACTAGAGCTAGAACTTCACCTGTAATTTCAGCATAAAGATTGTCTCTTCCTTTGAGAGTCACCTAGTGCTCAGAGTTGCTTGCTCAGCAGTTTTACAAATCCAGGCTCCACAGCAGTTCATTGCTGGTGTTTACCCTTAGCTTCATCAGGTCTCTGTGCATGAATTACACATCTATATATTTGGACATTCAAATGGCAACTCAGCAACTCTCTGTCTGTCCTGCTGGGTAGGATGACATCTTCCTTGCTATCCTTAGAAGTCCTTTACTGTCAGCAGTTCTTCACACTTGCAGCAAACAGGTGTTTCTAAGCTTGTGTGGTTTTTGTGTGTAACCTTTTCTGTGCGTTTTTCTCACACCATATGGTATCACACTGAAATAGAGTAGGGCCTCTCCTGGATAAGGAGAGAATTCCATAATGGCAAAGCATGTGCATAGGATGTGGAAAAACCCTGCAAGTAGAGCAAGAATGATCCATGTAGATGCTTCAGCAGCATTGCTGAATGTAGGGAGGCTGGGAAAGGGCATTTTCTTCCCTTTCTTCTCCCTTCAGTTTGCTTTTGTTTGTGCGTCACTCATCACCTGGCTCTCTTGGGCTCCTGACTGCGAGAAGTAGCTGGGATTGTTGCTTAAGAATGTGTTTATAGCTGCAGAACTAAAAAGGTCATATTCTATTTTGGCCTGCAGGAGTCTCAGGCTGATTCTCCCTCCTCCTTGCCCTCCCAGTTTTGCTGATGTGCCGAGCAGTAAGCAGAAATCCACAGAAATACTGTCAGCACCCTGGAGCCCCTGTCATGGACCCGAGTCCTGCTGCACTAACTGCCTGGCAAAGGGAAAATACTCAGGGATCCAGGTTTGAGTTGTGGCTTGCAAGGAAAAGGATTCTTCACCTGGCAATGAGCTCCCCTGCCAACCGTCAGCTGTCCAGAGGTAGCTTTGGGGGGGTTTTCTTGGCAGTGAGTAGAAGATGCTACCAAAGAGGCTACTGAATAAGAGGGGCTGATGGCTCTGTTGTAGACAGTGGATCAAACTGTGCATATTTTCCTCTTCACTCAAAGTTGATCAGTTTGTGTCAGTATGTGCAACACAGCATCAATGTATGCATTAATCACCAGAGCAGCTGGTAATTAGTTAATTTATCTTTTATCTCTTTTTTTTTTATTCTCACTGGGATTCGTAGTACAGTGGGCAGAGGAAATAGGAAGGAAAGGAAAATATTTAGAAAAAAATTGCCAAGTACAAGAGCATCCCTGCAAAAACATCACTGCCTAAATAGACTGTAAAACAAATGAATCATGGTGTTTTGGTTGGAGAGACTAAACTGCTGAGAAGAAGTGATGCTGCCTTGCATCACTTGCATTTGTCAAACATTTTCACCTGGTCAGTGCCATTCAGTTAGTCACAGGTTCCTCAGGGAAATGCTGCAACTCTTCACGACAACCTTTGTATTGAAGAAACGTGGCTGAGAGGCTTCCGTGCCACTTTTGATGCCCACCTCTTTGTGCTGGAAGCAGGAGAGAACCAGCATAGAAACCACCACGTCGATCAGAGGGGCTTAGGGCAGACTTGGTGGTGTCCTGACTGGCACTGGGCATTTGCACAGAGCCACAGCTTGGAGAAAGAAATGAGAGGAAAACTTTTGGTGGTGGAGAGGATGCAGCCAAAACCTTCCCGGCTATGGCTGCTTGGTTCCAGCATCACTTTTTGTTTTATGGAGATTATTTGAGGGCACAGTGTCCCAAAAAAGACTCTCAGATAGGTGATCTGTGGCAGGGGTGACATGGTCCAAGGAAAAAAATGGAAAGGCAGAGTGGAGCCTCAAATATTTTGATGCAAATATGAAACCGTATCTCAGTAGTTGTTTACTGGAGGGAGTTAATTTCTTCTTTATGGACAATAGAAATGGCTCTCTCCTTAATGGCAAAGACTGCAGGGAGTGGGAACTGAACATACAAATGGTTTCCCAAGATTATACAAGTAGTGAATGTGGGACAGAAATAGGATGCAAGTTCCTTGATTCATTGACAAATAACCAACTGTCTGACAACCTCTTCATTGATTTCCTTGTCCACTGTGCAAATAAAATGATGCCAAGGTTTGTGGCAGTGTATTGAGGCAGTGAAAGAGTTATGAAGCTGCTTTTTTGGTTTGGTTTGGGGTTTTTTTCCCCCCTTATATTTAAAAACAAAGCAAAGCAAGTCATTTTCTGCAGGAATACTGTAGTACATTCATTTTACATTATTTGTCCTGGAACTGATTAGCAACGGCAGCTTTCACCATAATTACACAGATCATAATTAAACATATTTTTGTTTTATGAGCTGTGGCAAATTCAGATTGTCTGTAAGGTAGCTGTTAGGAATGAAGGCAATTTGCATGTTATAGTGAAGTGCATGTTACACGAGACATACTAGCAGATGGCTTCGGGGCTAGTTTGCATTCCAAATCCATAGCACCTGCGAGCAAAAATGCGTTGGGGCTTTCTCCATGATAATTTCAGGTTCTTATCCGCATGGAATCAGTATTACCCACTGGACCAGTTACTTAATACCCAAATGTCCCCAAACGTGTCAGAGCAGCTGGGCTTCTGCAGCCTCCTGGGATTTGTTGCAAAAACTCCATCCATTCCCAGAATGTTCAGAGTACATGTGAAGCTGAGTGGAGTCACTTCTGCCTGAGAAAGGGGTTGCTCCTCTCCCTGTCTTAAAGTTGTTTGGGGTTGGGAGATAATAATAGAGCCACTAAAAATGCAGAGGCTTGGATACCAAGTCTGTTTTCAGATCTGAGTTGAATTTCACAGTTTTAGAATAACAAGAGTTGGAAGAGGAGGGATAAACGCTGTGGAATCAAAATCCGATGAAACAAAAGAGCTTAAGTTTGGAATGAGCGAACTGTTCAGACTAAGCCTGATGGAAGATGTTTTTCCTGTTTCCCCTCTGTTTTGCTGTAAATAGTAGATCTCTTGATTTGAACAGTCTGTGTAAATGTTCCTTCTGTCAGACAAACACCTTCAGAACACCTTGAAATATGAGTCCATAAAATTAGTCTGAAGAACAGAGAAATCAGAATCACTGCTCTTTAGCCAAGAAGCTGATATAACAAGGTGTTGTAAGTAATTTGTCCAAGGTCACAGAGGAAGCCTGCAAAAGACTGTTGACCTGACCCAGTTCTTTGTGCCTTAAGTCCTACTCGGTTCCTGAACTACAAGACCATTTGCCTTACAAGACCAGCTTTGCTTGTGTTCAGCTCTGCTGCATATATCACTCCAGTTTCCTTCCCTAGAACAGGTGAGGCACAACACTCCATACCGCCCGGAGACAACAGATACAGTGTTCCAGTTTTGAGTTCACCCTGCATTTCATTAACACTCATATTTCCCAAATTCAAAGCTCACATTTGAATGTTCCTCCCTTTCCTGACCTATTTCTGTAATGCAGCAGTGCCCAGTGCCAGCCAGCTGTGAACTCTGTCTGAGCAAGTTCAGAAGGTGAATTATGGTCATGTCTTCTGCTTACCTAATTTTTTTCTGAATCACACCAGAACTAAAGGTGTTCTCAAAGGCAATGAATAAGTTAGAGGGAAATCCGCTGCGAGTGTCTGAACTGCTGTGTGACTGCTGGGGGATCAAACTCTGCTCAGCTTTCGCTTTCCAAATGTGTAACGAAGCAAATGGTGTCTCAGGATCAGGTGTTTGAAGGGGCAGCATTTCAGTGCATTAACTTGCACCTACATGATGCACACACTTGGGGAATTCACCTGCTTGTTCCTGAATAATTATGCATTCCCTGTTCTACCACTTATATGAAACAGGTGAGAATTCAGGTGAGCAACACATGCAAAATCAAGTCCTTTGGGGCAAGACTTAACCTGAGGTGACCGACTCCATTGAACATAAACCTACACACGTAGCCCAGTGTGGAGGATGCTTTGTGTGGCTTGGTGACCGGCATGGCTCTGCCGAGAGCGTGCTTCATCAGCCCGTGTTTCCCTGAGATCCGACAGCACCCAGTCTGATTTCTGAGTGCCACTGAGAAAAGTAAAGCCTTGCGATTTTTGCCATATGTGACAGCTCAAGGTTTCAGCTCCCCAGAGCACCAGGTGAGAAGTCAGACCTGCATCAGAATGACGCAGAACAAGTAGGTCAGCGGTTTTGTTGCGTGCATCTTCTGTGTGCGTGTGTGTGTTTGAGAAAATGGAAAACCATGTCACTGAATCTTTAAGTTTCTATACCGTCTTTCTTGAGGCAAAAGTCTCTCTGTTTCATGTGCAGTTGAAGAGAAACAGGGCTGGTTTGGCCTCTTGCTGCAGCAAAACATGTGGCAACAATATGTGGAAATGGTAAAGAATTGCAGAATGAGTGGATTTCTTCTAGCAGCAAGCAAGGGCTTTGGCTAAAAATAAGGAGAATGGTGTTATTCTTTGCCATGTTTTGTCTGCCCCAATTGCACTCTCTCTGCTTAATGCCTGCCAAACTGATAGCTCGCTGAAGATTTAAAGGAACAACACTCAGATTCCTATAATAGCCACCAGAATAGCTGAGGTTGTCATCTCTTCTTCAGGCTTTCCTTCCTGGAGCCTGCGAGAAGCAAGAATCCTCCCCCTTGCTCCCCCATTGCTCTGTGTCACAGGCACTGTCCTGAGGTGCTGCTTTGGCAGGCTGGGCAGCTTGGGCTGTTAACTGTGCCCTGAAAACAGACGGTACATTTTGGGGGCAGCTGGGCAGCAAGGGATTGACAGAGCGTCTGGACAGAGATTATAATCCCCTTTCAGGCTGGGGGAGCTTTGGAAGCAAACTGCCCAGGCTGCGGGCACCCGCGGAGGACAGAGCTGCTCGCTGGAGGGCAGGAAGCAAAGGAGACAAAGAAGGGGGCATTCATCGCCCAGATAAGCAGTTAAAATGAATTCAAACTGTCTGTGCCTCTCTGCTCAGACTGTCTCTGGTCAGCCTTTGCCTACTCCCACTGCAGGGGGGCTTGGGCTGAAGTCATTAGGCGGTGCCAGCCACCATCAATGGCTGGTCTTGTGAGCCCGGCACGGTCCGGGACAGGCACCTCCTTGTCTGCTAAAAGAAGCAAATGAGGAGAAGAATCAAAAGTGAAGTGCAAGAGGGTTTTGCAGGAGGGGAGTCAGTTTTCCTGTACCCCCAGAGCCAAAGCCGCCTGTGGAGGCTGGGGGGAGGCAGTCCCCTGGCAGCCCGTCCTTTCTTAGCATGTAAGATATTAATGATGGCAGGACAGGCTGCCAGGGAGCCTGGGTGTGAAGATGATGTTGCCAGGTGGGAGAATCACAAAGGGTCCTGTCTGGGAACCGCGGTACCTGTGCCCGCCATCACATCAGGAGGGCTCTCTGGGCCGCCATCACCCCAGGAGGAATCTCTCTCTAGGCCGCTGTGGGGCTTCTGGGGGTTTGGGGGTTTGCCAGCACAGAGACAGGCTATGGGAGAAGAGAAAGGGGCTGGAGGGGAAGGCGAAGGGAGGCTCTGCTCTCTGGGGATCTGTGCAGCTGCCAAGGCAGCCAAAATGAGCGGGATTTGCTTTGCCGCCAAATCTGCCCATCGCCCATGGCTGAGGGTAAGTTTGGCAGCGGGCAGGGCCGGAGTGGGGACGTGCTGAGTGTCCCCCGGCTGAGCCCGAGAGGGTCTGTTAAGGAGCAGGGTCATGGAGGGCAGCGAGGCTCAGTCAGTGCTTCTGCCTTGCTCAGCCTCCCGCCTCCCCCCAGCCCTCCCCTTCGTCCCCGTTGTGTGTGTGGCAGCTGAGGAGCGAGGCGGGAGGGAGCGGATGGCGGACTGCGCGCACACCAGGCAGCCAGGGCTGCTGGCTTCTTCTCCTCCCGGCTGCGGGCAGGGCTCAGTGTCAGGCATGAGTGGAGAGAAACCTCCAAAGAAAGCTTTCTATCTAGTGAGGATGAAGCCACTGAAGGAGCCCATCACCACCACCACAAACAACAACAATGTCTCTTTTGTGATACACTGTCACATAGGAAAGGAGATCAAACACATTTGCAGCAACTGCAGTCGCGGGGAGGAAGCCCGTGACGGTGAGTGCTGAGGTGCTGTGGGTGTAGGAGAAGGCAGGGGAGCCTGTTTGCATGGCGGGGGG
>VWZY01002283.1:190720-239847 GCA_013399075.1 Chloroceryle aenea
GGGAGCGCGGGAGGAAGGCGCTGGGCATGGATTCAGCCTGTCGATCAGAGAGATGCCAAGAGGGACAGGTCCCCTCCTTTGCCATGGAAGCTTTGTGCTGATAGTTAAGGCATCGACTCTTTTTTTGCCTTTCCTTATCCCTCNTTCCTGTGAATTTTAGATCAGGGTTTTCTGCCTCGATACATCAACTTTTTCCTTGCCGTGCTGCGGTAGAGTTTGCTCGAGTCAACTCAGTATCTGGAAGGACTGGTTTACCTGGAATCCAGCTAGTGTGATTTTCACCGTGCTGTCAAATGCATGGGGGAAATCATCTTTTTATTGGAATTAATATAGTGCTCTTCACCAGTCAACTCTTCTCATCCCTTCCCCCTCTCCTTTTGGGACTAAGCAAAACCTCCGGAGGGTATTCCGAGAGTGACGGTGCAATCGATCACAGGTGTTCCTCCAGGTAAGTACATGCTTTTTATGTTGCTGGGAATGCAAATATTTGAAAGCAACAATGACAAATTATTTGGATTTTGTCCAAGTCAGGAATTAGGAGAAGCTGAGAACCAAAAGGTGCATAAAATCATTCAGGAAAAAAAAAACAAACCCAGTCTCACAGATGTTACCCCACGTTCTTGTTCAATGTTATGTTACTTCATTTTGCTGTGTGCTTTTACGTGATACTCAGGACTGAAGGTGCTCGTCTTAGGACTCCTCACTAACTGATGTGGCAGAGAGATCTCATTTTCTGAACATCAGGGAAAAGCTTTTTTTTGTGGTAAATGTGATTATGAATATAAAAGTGTTACCATTTTCTGAGCTGAGCTTCTCAGTAGTTGTTACCACTTCATTTTCAGCTTTTATCACCGAGTCTGATGATATTGTTACTATTAGTAGTATTATTACTGTTATTAACCAAGGGTGTTTTCATTTTCTCTGTGTAAGAGAACAAAATATTGTTTGGGTTCTGGTGGTCCTTTGTCAACCACAGGTCTGCAGTTTAATGAAGTCACTGTGGTTTTGCTAATGTCTCTTCAGAATTAGCATCCTGCTACTATGATTATAGTTTCCTTTGATTAAAATACAGCTAAACCTGAATGGAATTGTTTTCTGGGAAAGGGGAAGGTAGCCTGGGAAGCCTGGAAACCCACAGTGGGTTAAGCACTCTTACTGCTTATGCCACTACAGCAGAGGGAAGAATCTGATGAACGCTATGCAAAATGTTGAGCATTTGCTTTCCTCTTATGTGGTACTGGTGAGAGCAAACCCCACAGATGCTAAACGAAGGACTAAGTGCAGCAGCAGCAGGTACTTTACACTCTTAGTGTGGTTCATTTAGCCTTAAAAGCAAATGAAGCCATTTGGTAAAAAAATGCTTTCCTAGATTAATTGAATTGACCTGAAACTCAATTGCATCAACATCTTTTGCTGGGTTTTGGTTTTGTTGTTTAGGGTTTTTTAATTTTATTTTTATTTTTCAACATTTTACTGGGAATCTTAGCACAGTAAAAACCCCATTGCTTTCCTCCCTTTTAATGCACACATGTGTATGCATGGATGCTTATGAACTCCAGCTACTTGTACCTCATCACAGACTAATAGGTATGCATTTAAAGACTTTATTTCCATTTTTCACGTTTGCTTATTTAGCTTCAAACCATTAGATACTCCAAGGGGAGGGTCTTCCTCTTGACAGGAGATCATCTAGTAACCCTAGGGAGGCAAAGAATAGAACAGAGAGGCTTCCAGCCTGCAGGCTTCCAGAGCATCTCACCGGTCTGTTTTCACCCCCTCCTTCTGTGTGCTAGAATTTCATTCCACCTCATGCAAGTAACTTTTAAGGTTATCATTTTAAAAGTGTGTAATACTAGCACAGCCTAATTCCTCTCTTTCCCACCAGCACGCAGAGCTATTGAGTTTCTTTCAGAAAGTGAAGGAACAGCAGATCCAGTGAAATTGAGGATTCAGTCCTTATCCTGGCTGAGCACGTTCGCTGGCGTGACTCTGACATATTTTTCAGGAGGGAAAAATACCATTATTTCCCTGGTTAATGCCTGTTCTTTGGTGTTTGGAGGGTAAGGATGATATAATGAACTGGAATTATGATGTGATCATAGTATTAGTAGGACAGATCCCATAAAAACCTGTGACCAACTCACATATGAAAAAACCTGTGGGGATCTCGAGATGTCTGTGCATCCTCACAGTTGCACAGCCTAAAGAGCACCCAGAAAGGGGATTACTTAGTACTTTTTATAAGGGAAACCCACATAACTTTGCAATATGGACACATCCACTCTCTTATTCAAACCTATATCTAGTTTACACATGGTCTTGAAGGCCTGAAACTGCATTAGTGGACCCAAAAGTACTTTCTGGGTGCTGTGACACAAGCAACTGTTATATTTGTTGGAACTGTGTACAAAATTGAGGATTCAGTCCTTATAGCATAGGCAAGCCAGTGATTTAATGCTGAAATGCACTCTAAATCCAGTTGTGAATCCTGGATTTTAGTCTTCATCTTACTCTGCATTCTATTATATTACCACACTGGTGGAACTGGAGAAGGAAATTTCACGCTGAAACAGAGAGAAATCCTTCAAAGACTGGTAACTAATCTAGGAAAAGCCATGGCTAGGAGAAAAGCAGAAGAGAGAGCTGTGAAACCAAAGGAAAAGATGGAGGCAGCTGCTCAGTCGTATGACACCTTGGAAGGGAGGTCATGTAATTCAGAGAGAAGTTGGTGAAGGAATTTGGACATGCAGATGGGCTCACTGAAGTAAGGATAACAGGAGTTGATGTGGCTGCAGTGCTTTGTTGAGGTAAAAGAAAAATAAGAGAAAAAGAGGTGAGAAGCTGAAGTAGAAGCAGGAGGTACAGTAATGCAGATGGGAGTGGGAGATGCTTTAGCTGTTGGCTGAAAGGAGTGGATGTATTTAATGCCAGTTTAGGTGGAAAATCAAATAATAAAAAAAAAAGGGGGGGAAAAAGGGATGTATAAAGCACAAATAACGAGTTCTGGGTGACAATAACAGAAGTGTTGCTGGAAATGGAGAAATAGTGGAAGTGTAGGTGAGAGAAGATGTGTGTGGTTTCATCCTCTGAAGTCTGTGTGGCCACAGGACATTCAGGACAGGATGCCAGAGAGACAATCACACGTAGTAGACTGAACCAAAAGGGAGAGGTCAAGTGTAGAAAGATTTGTGTCAGCTTCAGGAATAAAAGAGCAATCAGGGCTGAGCTCTGAATGCTGCCAGAGGAGGGCTGGGAGGGAAATGTTGGGAGAAGCAGGATGGTGAAGAGCTGCAAAAATCCCAAGACAGGGAAGAGGTGAGGAGACAGCACAAGTAGAGGTAATTTGAAAGTGCCAGAAGTATGAAGGGGAATGGAAATACTTTCTGAACATAAATGTGGGAAAGTGACTGATAGGCTTGTAGAGCAGAAGAAGCAGGAACTACAGGAGATTGAGCTGCACTGAGACTGTGATGCTGAACATCTGCTGGTATGTGCACAGCACTTCTTGGTGTACTGATTTCGATGGCCTCTGGGAGGTCTGTGGCCATGCTGGGTGATTGCAGATGACAAGACTGATGGGCAAGGGAACAGTAGTTAGAGGAACAACTACAGGGAGAAGAGATTTGGCTGGGTATTATTCAAGGGGTTCATACACTGAACACTGACTGCACATCTCCCTCTCCTGCAGAAGTCTGAGCCTGGACCTGGAACATGGTTTAGATGCATCTCTACTTTAGTGTGGCTGGAAAGAATGGTAGGGGTTTCAAAGGTATGCAGAAGATACATGACAGAAAGAGTGAGTGGAGCAAGTGAAGTGGGACATTTGATTTTTTTATGTAGAGGGTCTGACAGAAAAAACGAAGTGGAAAGGGGTTACAGTGCTTTGGAAGAGAGAACTGCACAGAGAAAAGCTTTTTTTTCTCAGTGACAGAGAAGGTTTCTCAGCTCAGTTCCCACCTCTGCAGAGGATCTCTGAGTGACTTCAAACATGCCTGTCCTTGTATCGCTCCATACTTAAGTTCCTTGTCTTTAAACTGGAGATAGTGGGATTTCCCTTGACCTGCATGCTGGTCTGAAAATAGATGATGAGTCCTTCAGGGTGGGGGGAATGGGCTGTCTCTTACATTTGCATTCCTAGCGCCCAGGACTGTGGGGCTCCAGGGTTTTGGGGTCTCTAGGTACAAGTGAAGTGTTAATATAAATAATATTAAGAGTGAACATCCCCAAAAGGCTTCACTCCCAGCTCAAACCCAGTCTGTCTATTGTATGCTGCTATACTTCAGGGTTCTGCTGTTTAAGCAGAAATCGTTATCTTATTAGATGTATGAAAATCAGTGTGGACTGAGATACTGTTGCTGTAGGAATTCCAACACTTGCTTTTCTGCTGCTGTTCTTCTTTGAGAGTTTTCAGATAAATATCTTTTCTAAATGGAGAGGGGGATCTGGGGGGGTGGAGGGGCTGTGTGTGTGTGATTTCCACCTGGAATTGAAGACTCCATTTTTCCAGCCAGGAACTTTGAGAACGTTTACTTTCTCATCCCTTAAGAGATTGTCTCCGAGGTGATTATTTTGCTTCCCACAAAAAAAATAATTATTAAATTAAATAGTTATCTTCTAGACAAGCCGTGAGCCCTGCAAGAGCTGTGTATAAAAATACATTTTCCTCTACTAATTCTGACATTATTTCAAACAGAAACTGCTCTTCCATTACCATCTCTAGAGTGAGCGCAGCGTGTGGCTATGAGGCATTGCAGTCATTTACAATTGTACCTGTTAAAATCCAAAAGTAGTTTGGAGGAAAAAATGAGGCTACTCAGAATGGAAAAGTAGGCAAAAAAAAACCAACCCCAAAGCAGTGTACCTGGTCCTGCTGTGAAGTGTGGGATGCTGAAAAACATCTTTGAGGCTTCAACTGCTGATATGATTATGCAGTGTGTGTCTTTATTCTCTGAGGGATAGTTACCTTAAAGAAAGAGGCGGGGGGAAAGTCATGGGCTTTCACTGCAGGGTGAAATGTGTCTGCTCAACAGCACAGATCATAAAATTGGTTTATTTTAGTCACTTGAACTCTGTAGTGTTTGATTTGGGTGAATACGGTGCTATGCCCGGGAAAGCTGATGAGGTCAAGTGAAGATATTCCACATCCCAACAGGCTGCTGGGGAGGATGCTTTGCTCCATCCAGCATTGCTTTCTGCTTGGGAAGCTGTGAGCCCTCAGCATTTTGCAGGCTGAAAATAAATGTGCCCTTCCAGGAAGAAGGTGTGATTCCTACTCCTGGTAGCTTCCCAAGGCAGGACACAATTGTTTATCTTTCCTTTACCAGGGAGCAGGTAGGGTAGAGTCCCAGCACACTTCAGTGTGTCCTGCACATTAGGGGCTAACAGGAATTCATCAGTTGCCTGTGGTTCTGTCCTGAGAACAGACACCAACTGGGCTGCCCGGTGCTGGTGTGTGTGGGCATGGCTGGCAGGCAGGGAGGAGAAGGGGGAGGAAGAGAGGAGGAAGAAAAAGGTCAGTTTGGGCTAGAAGAGGGTGTACCTCTGGTTTACATGCTGAGACTAACAACTGCCAAGGACTGACTGGAGATATGTGAGGCTTCCCTTAAACACCTACAGTTATTTCAGTTGGCTGGTCTGCAGTAAAAGGAAACAAAAGGGATGGCAAAAGAGAGGAGGGATTACATCTTCTACCTTTTTGTCCCAAAACAAAGCTGAGGAAACACCACCAAGCCAGGGGTGAGTCACTAAGTGCTCATGTTCAGTCTGTAGTGACTAACTCCTATTCTGTTAAATAAATAAAGCCAGTTGGGTGCCATTCCTGGGGAGGCTGTGCTGGTAATGGGAAGTTCACAGCCAGGCTTGCACAGACTGTCACCAGCAGAGCTCCAGGCCTACTTTAAAGAGCTCTGGAAGATGCCTTGTCCAAAACAGCAATGTAATTTGCAGTATTGGCTGAAACTGTAGGAAAAATACAGGTAGTAAGCAAGGTCTTCAGTTAATTAGATAGTATGGGGGAAAAACTTAAACACAAAATTGGATCAGGCTTACACAAGTAGATGTCTAAGTCCCTTCTTTTCCAGTGAAAACTCCTGTGTCCCTACTGGAGAAATATTAGCCACCTTTTCCTGGAATTCTGTATGTCTGTGTCGTTGATTTGTAGAGGTTTAGGAATAAAACCAACAAAAAATGATGGACACCTAGTTTGATTCCTCTGTATCAAATTCAGTGTGTCAGAAATACAATACAGAACTATCTGATTGTGCAAAGCCACAAGTTTTCCATGTGTAAAGCAGGGAGACAATGAGTAAAAAAGGGGTAAGATGTGGATGATGGGATAGGTCATGGAGGAACAGGTTCTCATCTCCCTCCACTACTACCAGAGCATTTCAAACCTGGCTGAACAAGCCTGACATTCCTTGCCTTTTATTTGTGTCATCCCTCTGTCCTATTTTAATGCTGTGATAACTGCCCAAGTGGGCAGTTAGTTTCCATTTCTGTGTTTTATCTTTTCTGAGTACTTCCCTTACTTGCTTCAAGATGTTTCTCTTAGTGGATGATTTGCACAGTTGACCTCTTTCTTTTTTGAAACTTGGGATTCTTGAGAAGAAAATGAGCTATATGGAAGTACTTCACTTTACATCCATTATTGGCATTTTACTTATTAATATCACTGCCTGTCAGAGCTAAGCACCAGAGAAATAAGTGGGGATATAGGGAAGAGATCAGAAGACTCTGTATTCTGCTGTGTGACATCTCTTCCTTTTGTCTCTTTTTGTTTGACTTTTTACTTTGCAACCACTATTTACTTACACCAGTTTGTGCCATTGTAATACCTTCTGCCTCGGTTTAGAGAGTTCTTACCATATCATGAGCTCACTGATGAACAAAATCTACCCTTTGAGTGCACTGTTGTGTTTATAACACCACCAGCTAAAGAGGTGGATGTTCTACATCAGATTTTATATTGAAAGTTCTTATTTCTTGATCCACTTCAGCAGCTGGTAGTATTCCTTTGCATCTTCTAAGGTTGTCTTGTTTGTAATCAGACAATACCAAATTTAGCTTGTTGTTGTTGTCACCTTATTCATCCCTTAATTAGGCAGAACATGTAAGTGTGTGTAGTACTGCCATGCTAACAGTCTGCTAGGATGTCTTAAGATAAATTGGATATGTTTGCAGTCCAGTAAATTTATCACACCAGGTCTCGTGCATCTTCCCAAATCCCTGAGCCAAAACCCAGCCTCAGGGCACTGGGGCAGTCGAAGGGCAGCACCTGGGTGTACTGTGGTTAAGCCAGTGCTGGCTGGATGTTGCAATTGCTTTCTTAGGAACTGGAGGGTACTGTGACATTTGCTATGCACTTGCAGCCCCATTTTCCTTTGCCATTTTGATTTGCATGCTTCTCAGAAAATCATTTTGTTCTTGTCATTCCTGTGAGCTGGAAAACTGTCCTTTTGCTGGTTTTTGGCTCCTGTGAAGTGATGTGAATCTCTACTGCTCTGTTGCTTTTAGTCTTCATGTCTCAGGAAGGACTTGGTAGAGAGGAATGAGGTGATCTTGTCACTGTCATCTCTTCCTGACTTGCCTGGCTTTGGGTCCAACCTACTGAAGATGAGGCAGATCTGCCTTTGGGTGAGACTCTTAGATTGAAAAGAGAGTGAAATATTTCTGTTGCTCTCAAAAACAATGAACACACAGTATAATTTCAGTCAAAGATAAAACTGGTTATTATAAAACCACCTACTGTAGCTTCTGTGGAACCACTAGACAAATCTGTCTGGCTTGGCTATGCCCACCCTGTCTAAAAGATCTGAAGATATGACTCAGGAATAAAAGGCAAGGTTTTTTTACAGGTGCTAGTCTGGACACGGACCGAGGTGAGACACACACAGGCCACAAGACCCTGCTTTGTCCCGTTTCTTTGCCCCTAACTAGGAGACACATTCCATCTCAGCTACTTACTGACTCTCCGAAGCCCAAGGGTTGCAATTGAAGGGGTACAACCTTTTGTGCAGGAAGGACTGAGTGTTGCTGGAACTTGGGACCTACTGGAAGGGATGTACGGTGTACTTCAGATCTTCTCTTTCCTTCCTCCTTCCCTGAGCTGTGCAACCTACGTCCAGGATAATGGGCAGACTCCCTCCCCTACCACTACTTAAGAGAAGGATCTTGCCCTCTTGTCATCTTTTGTATGACATTTTTCAGGCTATTAGTCTAATGGCTTTGTGCAATCAGAGTGCAGGGAATAAAATTAAAATGGATCCAGTTATTTAATTTATCTTGGGAGATTTTGGTAGCAGCGAATGATTTTTATTTCACCTTGCCTCCTAAAAGAAGTTGATTATCTGTTTGAAAAAACCCAGAGAGTAATGGTATTTTAAATCTTTCCTTGTAAAGGTCTGGAAGCACAGAAGTGTAATGATGGTAACACTGAGAATATCAGGTCATTTCAAGAGCGGCGTGTCTAAGAGTTGTTAGAAATGTTGATGACAATATTCTTTATCCTTAGCAGTGGCTGAGGCATGTACAGCTGCAATGCCAGTACCATTGTCCTGAGTGCTAGTTGTCCTTCTAACAGAGACTGAGCAATCAGCAGATGGAAACGTTGGTAAGCAGACTAGAATGCATGGAGGATATTGAGATAAATAATTAGCATACTCATTAATACATCCTGACAAACAAGCCAGGCCTGGAAATGCCACTGTGGTCTTTACTGCATCCACAGTCTGTGTATTAGTGAGCTTCTCTGAAGTACTGGTGAGCCATATATTCACATCCCTATGGACCATAGCCACTGTCCCAATGTCAGCAGCCCATGTCAGAAGGATTATGGCACTGGCTTTATCTCTCTTTACCCACCCATCACGTGCAGCTGCTCTGCCATTTCCAAGATTCAGGTACTATCTGATGCAACGTGTTCACAGCTCCGGTGTTTTACTTAACATGGAGATTTTATCCACCTTGCTTTTGGTAAAGTAAGTAAATAAAATCAGTAGAAATGTGATTTCTTATACATCAGCTGAAATTGAACTGCTATAAAGAGTGTGTGTGTCCTGCTGCTGTGGAGTTTATAGCATCACATCTTTCTCATCCTACTTTCCAATCTGCTTAAAATGCCAGAAGTGCTCAGAATTCAAATGCACAGGCTGAACAGTCAGTGGTGCAAAGGGCACGAATATGAGGGTGGGTGAGTGAAAGGATGGGTGCACGGACAGACAGGGGAGACTAACTGAACCAAAAGTTGAACCAACTGAAAGACCTCTTCCCTCTCCTCCTCCCGTACAAAAGAGGATGCTTTCCTTATGCTGGCACGGTGGTTTTATTGGATAAATAGCTTTGAAATTTAGGTTCAGGCTGAAGGAGAAGCCAGGTGCAGAGACTTGCATGGAACTTGGGCTGTTTGAATCTGAATCGTACCCTGATGAGAAATAGCAGAGTGAGGTGACTGAAGCTTTTGTTAATATTTACAGCCCCAAAGTAATTGTCTGCTGGTTTATAGCCATAGGGGTGAGGGGTTGTCTTCTAGCGATCTGCTGTGGTACTTAAGATGGGATTTGCTGCCTGCTCCAGCATCTCAATTGAGAAGAGCAATTTCTGACTGTCTGCTCTCTGTAACTGCCAACCTTCAGCTCCTCTAGCAGCCCTTGGAGAAAATTAGACATGATACCTGAAGGGAAAAGTAAGGAGGGACTCGTGAAGTTTAGTTATGTAGCTTCCTTTCCTTCAAAGTGTCCCCCTGCTAAGCTGTAAGTATAAACAAGCCAGAATTCAGGAGATATTTTCTCTTTCTTGTGTGTTTTATTAAAGTAAGGACAGCATTTTGCCTGCATTGTTTGACTCTGGGAAAGTACTCCAATTATGAATGTGGGTTTGGCTTTCTATGCATTTCTGTCATCTGAGTCAAACACAGTTTTCCTTGTGAGCTCCATATGCTTGTGCTGTGCATGGAAACACTTGAGCCTAAAAGAAAAGAGGAGGATCCTGTAGTTCCAGTGAACTGATTCTTCTTTCTCCCATTCATCCCAAACTGGCAGCACAGCCAGTTCACTGGACACCATGACGGGCATCAGTTCACTAATCCATTTTCTGGTGATGTATAGAGACTCAGGAAAGGCATTTTCCAGTGAGAGAGCACTTTGGGGTTGTTTTTGTATGATTTTCTATCCCTCAGCCTTCTTTGGACATTGGGCCCTGTGTGATAAATAAAAAAAAATCAAATGGCAAAACTATATGAAGATGGGTGGTAATTTCAGAGATGAGGTGCTCTGAGTTTGTATAGCTCCTCCCTGTGTTTAGCTACCAAATGAAGTTCTTCCTCACCTGCTAGGATTCATTTATTTCAACAATTTTGTATTATTATTGCATTTGTTGTACACCAGGCTCCATTTTTGTATGTTCCTGTGCAAGTACCTGCAAGCATACCTGCTTTCTATCTTGTTTCCTCCCTTTGTAGCAAAGTGCTTGGGAGATTTGTCATTCTGAGCACCATCACAAACCATGGAAAGCTTCAAGTACTGAAAGATGTTGTTCTGGTCAGTCCCTGACTCATGAATTCAAACCCAGTTCCTGTTCAGATACAGAGACTTTGGAAAATTGGGTTTGCGTGGCAAAAGCTACAGTTCAGCTGGAAGAGCATACATGTGAGTTTGATGTTTGACTTGGCAGAAGGGGAACTGTGACACTTGTAGGATGTTGCTCAGATACTTTGCTCAAAAGAGATCTGTATTTAAAATTGAGAACACCATTCCTCATAGGTTATATGGGTAGAGGCAGTTGACATTGTCAAAAATGCTTAGAAAGGCTGATGTTGTGGTTGTGGTGGTTTGGGGTTTTTTATCTGCACGGTAGCAGAACCATGATAACTTTGAGAGGAGACCTTCAGCATTCAGGGAAGTCAGATTTCATCAGTTAGTTGCTTTTTCCATTGCCAGCAGTGAAGGGGTGTAAAGAGATTATTTTGTTTTAACTGTATGAAATGTCAGGGTTTGGTTGGGTTTTATCCCGCGTCTGTATGGAAATGAAATCTCATGCAGAAGCCTATCACAGTTACCTTCACAATGATGCAGAATGAGCTTTACTGCCAATTTTGTGGTCAGGTGTCTCTTCAGTGGCACATCCCAGCAGCTCGCTCCCATTTGCAGCTCCCAGTGTGTCTCTGGTTCCTCTCTCAAACACCACAGAACCACATGCAGTTCATCTTCCCTCACTCCTCTTGCTCTCCTCGTTAGTCACGAGCAAAGAGCAGAGGTCCATATTTGACCTTTATTTGCAAAGTTTTGGTAGCCCCAAGGACAGAATATTTCCCTAATTCCCAAGATGAAAGAACTTGAGTAAGGTAATCCTCCTCCTTGTGACCTTTCCATCCACTTTGCCATGGCCAGGATTCCATTCATTTCCCTCTGCTATCGTTATTTCCCTGCGTAAAGCTGCTGGAACTAGTTCAATAGCTTTTTCAATGGTCGTGTTTTCGTGGTTCCCTGTAGTATTTTTTCCCCCCTTAGCTCTGATCTAAACTCTTTCTTGTTTTCTGAGCTATTTCTGGTTGCTGGACTCAGAATTATTCATGAACTTGAAGCTTCGTGCATAGATCTTTCCTTTGACTGTAACATTTCTTAGGTAGATCTACCAATTGCATTACCTGATGGGCCCCATCTTTTTTTAAAAGCAGCAGCTTTTTTAAAACCAGAGATTTTCCTCTAAGTCTACTAAGCAAGAGCAATAGCCTGCAGAGCTCAGCAACTATGAGACACCCTAGAACTTAATGCTAAAAAAAGAGAGGAGAGAAAAAGGGAAATCACAGCCATGAAAACCACACAGTAATGCTCCGTGTATTTTAGCCAGCAACCTGCCATGCTTTATTCATGACTTTAAAGGAGTGATGGCTATTTTTCTCCTTCAAATATTCATCTCTGAAATTCAAGCCTTTACCATAAGCACCTAACAAGATATTTCACCACTGCCACGGGTCTAAAATAACCATCATTGGAATTAAAAAAAGAAAAAGGATTCCCATTATATGTAGCTGCACTTAGCTACTGAGAGCAGAAGTATTTAGTCCTTACTTTAAATTCCTGAACATGGATACAGACTGTCTCTTTTCAGAGGCCAGTGAAACTTTTTTTTTTTTGCTAAGCTGTTAGTGTCTTTTTTCTTTTTTAACTCATATTTATGCTTATTATAAATGTGCCATTTGGTATAATTACTCTTTTCCTCTTGGCCAACTTCCTATCAACTTCTTTAAAGAATAGAAATAGACATTTCTTTCTCCCAGGAGAAGCAATATAGAGCTTAACAAGGGAATGGGTTGAACTTTCCAGCTCTTAAATGGTTTGAACTTTCTAGCTTATTTCTCCCGGCCATTACAGTAATTAGAAACTTCATTTTTTATTTCTTGAAAGCACAAACTGTGCATCTCCTCCCTTTTTGCCATTTAGGGAGGGTAAAATTCCCCTTCCTTTCAAGCTGAGGTTTTTTACCAGCACAATTCCTGGTGCTTGTGGAATTCTGGTGGGAATATCTAGTAGGATATCTTATTTTGCTTCTGCTGGCCCTGCTTTTTTCTTGGTTGGCTTTTGGTTGTACTCCACTTGTAGTGACTGCTCTGGGTCCTGTTTTGGAGCTGCTGAGTCTCCACGTAGTGTGTGTGACAGACCTGTGGGTTCTGCTCCAGTGTCCCAGCACTCGAACTTGAGGAGCTGCAGTACTGTTTATTAGATTTAGCCCCAAAACTATGCATAGTGAACACTTAAGAGATGGTAAACCCAGCAAGTAAGAAGAGCAATAAGGGATACACAAAATAGCTGATGTCAGTGAAATCTAACTATCCTTATTTTCTGTAATTGCAGGGTTAATGGGAAAAGATGTAGCTATTGATGACATAACCTGATAAGTTGCCTTTGTTGCAGTGTTATGATACAGAAAGTACTTGGTGTTTTGAGAGATTTCCTATCAATACATATTTAGAATGATGCCTACAGTGCAGCGTAGTTTGCAGAGGTTATAAAATGGCCTTCAGATTGCAATCAGCATGAATAATTAATGTTTTACCTCAAAATGGGGGGAAGTCAAAAGCAGGGTCCTGAAGGGATTGGCCGTGGAAAGCTGTTTTCTGACAAGAGAAATAAATACACTGAGAAAGAGAGGTCACAGCAGAGAGTAGAGCTGTCCCACGGTCTGACACCTGCGAGTCAGGCGGGCGAGTGTAAAGGGGCAGAGCTTCAGCTGATGGATACAATGCCAAGAGCTTCACACCTGGGGAATAATCTGCAGGGGCCTGGAAATTGTGACTGCTGCTTAGCATGCAAAGAAAAGCTACTGACAGCTTCTTCATGGCTCATAAACCCACCACGCTGTCCCAGTCAGTGCCGTTGCGAACGCGTCCATCCGGTGGGAGCTGTTGTCAGCCAGAGAGGTAATCAGCCTCGTTTGGCAAGGCTGCCTTCAGCCTGCTGCGTGCCGTGCCTCGTCTTCCGTTGGAAAACAGACCTTGGGAAAGTTGGGAAAAGTTTAAATGGGCAATTCAAAGAGTAAAGGCAGAGCTGATGAAAATGAATTCCAGGTGCAAAGGGAAATTAAAGGGAAATAACTGAGCAGATGATAATAGAAGATCAGAAAGTGAAGCATTTTCCCCAAAGAAAAACAAGGTGTTTTTTTAATTGAAAGTGTTGCTATTCAGGTAAAGAGAAGACACAAGCACTCAGCAATTAGAGTAGTTGTTCAGATTTCCTGTCGTTTCAAAAAGACACGTGATGCTTCTACACCTTGTGTTGGACAATCTGCTAGAGTGAGGTCTGTGCAGCCTGAAGTGAGGGATAATCAGGGTGCAGAGTTCAGAAGAAACCTTCCAACAGGAGTTGAACACTAATCTGCAGAATAAAGAGTGGTTGGACAAGGATGGGGAGTAAAGAGGTATTGTGTTGTTATTTTTTTTCAGTGTATAAAGTTACTGTCATTAAACAAAATTGCACATTTAGTTAATTGCATCTGAGGGCCAAGATCATTTTCAGCCTCTTGCCTAAATACAAGAGAAAGCACAATGTAGCCATTGGTGTTTCCTAGGAAGGGTTAAAATCTCTGAAGGAAACTGCCTGTTAAGATAATTGTGTGTCTGATTATGCACAACAAGTGTCAAGAAGTGGTCTGAGAGAAAAGCCAGTGTGATTACCTGTGAGGAAGGTAATACTAAAGATGATGGATGGGAGGAGTGGGCTTCAGCCTTCAGCAGTGAAATTGCTCTGTGTTGTCAAATGCACTGTCTGTTTGTTTGGGGTTTTTTAAATGGAAGCTGGAGATATTATATATCAGCAACACCAATAGATGCTGTGATTCCCAGACAGATGTGAGAATGACACAAATGGTTGTTGCTCTCCAGGAAAATTTGATGGGGATACATTGTCTTTGGGAGGGCCTTTGATCTGCCAGATAGGCTTCTCAAATCCAAGCAGCAGGTGACCACCCCTAACATGTCTTTTACTGGACCTTCTGGAAACCAGCACCCTACTGAAAGATGGGTGACACTCATAAGAACATACAGAACAGATCTGAGATGGCCCAGCCTCTTTTCTCTTGGATCAGTAAATGGACTGTTTTGAAGAACTGCTTTCCAAACAGCCCTGCCTCGACTTGCTTTTTTGTCCACAGTACATTAGAACCCCAAATCTCAGAGTGATTATAACCATAAGAATGCTCAAACCCAGGGTTAGCTGCAAAATGAAAACAAAAGGAATGAGGGGTAAGAGAAGAAATTAGCTTTTAGGCCTTCCAGTGGTTGAAGTCTTTGTAGTATATTTCAGTTGTGTTTGTAAAATTTCTTTTACATCACTTGGACACAAAATATTTTTATTTGTGGTGATTTTTCTCATTAAAACCACAAGTCTTGCTTAAGCCCTTCAGTCTATATGAACTGCAGATGTCTTAAGGACTACAGTAAAATCCTGAGAGCTATCTCACAGCCAAAGAGCCTGTGAAAAGCTCTCAGGTTTAGTTTCCCCATTGATATTTTGGGCTCGGACAGAAGAAATTGGGTGGGGAGTTCATCACCCTGTGGCCATAAGTGCAGGTCCTGGGTGTCTCTCTGTGTCTCAGCAAGATCTCTCAGATCCTGGAAAATAAAAAGTACCAGAACAAGTTCCCAAAAGCACAGAGTATCAGCAGCAACCATGATACATAAACATCCCATTTGTGGCACCAGCCTCAGGACAAGACCTCAGCAGTGTGACTACAGGCACTAATGCACGTGGCCATTCTCTTTCCCAGTTCTGCAGACTGATCATACTGGGACTGCTGGGACTGCATTCCTCTTTGAAGGCAATAAAAAAATGTGCAAGGCCTGGGTTGGTTTCCAGTTCCATTCGTGCAAGTACCACCTTTTTTGGGAACAGCAAGGGTGTGAAACCAGCCTACAGAGCCTGCTGTCAGCAGTGGGTGTCGCAGCCCACAGAGAGTCAATAGGCATTAGGAGCCAAAAAGGCAGAGGAACCCGGCCAGCTCCAGTGAAAGATGCAGCAGCAAAGGAGAGCACAGAAATCTGGCTCCTCACGTCATGGTCTGCTTTTATTCTTGCTGTATTAAAACTGTCATGGCTTTATGCTAATGTGGTTCATTCCTAGCTAGTGATTATTATGCTCTTGAGAGTATTTTTCGTGACAGAAAAATGTGATAGTCCTTCTGAGAAATAGGAGTGAGAGGGAAAAAGAGCTTGTTCCTTGTGTTAGCTCAGAGCTGTGTGTGTTTGGAGAAGGTGACAGAGAAGGGACATGTTTGTGGCTGATGGAGAGCGCAGCAGGAATCCAGGGGCACAGATCCATGTGAGAGGCCAGACTGAAATTCAGGGAAGAGCAGTCAAAATATGGAAAGGGTTTTGATGCTTTTAATGAACCCACTCTTTGGATCAATTCCTTTTGACTTTGGTGTTAGTTTAGCCTGATTGTGAATCCATAGTCATTCACCCTGAATGGGAGAAGCTTCCTGGGGTCAGTGAGAACACAGTGGGTGTTGGAGGGGACGTGTGTTATGGAAGGAGAGACTATTTAAGGGATGTCAGTTCCCCAGGGAATGGCCTCAGCAGTACTAGTTAGGACCACCTCTCAAAGAGGAATTGTTACAACTCTGAGATTTAGTAGGGCACCTGGGTAGCAGAAACGATGACTCGGTGATGGGGAAAAGGAGAGAGGGTGAGCAGCAAGAAGAATTCCATTCTGTGTCTCATCTGTTGGTTTATGCAGCAGGAAGCCTGTTCCAGCAGCAGCATCGTGCCATTCCCAGTTAGCTCAGCGGGCTGCTTCTGTGCCCTGTATCCCCCAAAGTAAGGCAGCAAAGACAAACCCAGCCCGTTATGTTTAGCAGCATTTCTTAAAAAATCACAGCACTGGAACTGAGGGTGATTGTACCAGCTTTAACTAGAGGCATCTTAAAAATAGAGGAAGGGGGAAAGTCACGGCCCTTTGGGGTCTGCATATAGAGGGAGGTGCTCTGTACCCATCTTCAAAGCTCAGCAGGCTCCAGTGAAATCAGAAAGTATATGGAAATTTCTGATTTTGTCTTCTTTTTACCCTCCCGGTCTGTGCAGTGTAACCAGGCAATTTCCAGCCTGGGTGCAGCATGTCCCAGCCCCTCCACAGGCCAGAGCCTTGTAATGGCTTCTCTGGATAAGAAGATATTTCTCTAGGCAGTCAGGCACAAAGAGCTGGAACAGAATGAAATGCTTTGGCCGGGTTACCCTTTTTTCCCTCTGCTTTAAATGGAAAGATGTTCTCAGAAATATCTGTCTTTCTCTCCACTCCCCAAAGAGTAGTTGTTTTTAACCATTTCCACCAAAACAGTTGGGCTCTCTGTATCTTGCTGGCTAGTTTGTTCCTCTGGAAAGTTACAGGCAGCTTTATCTTGTGGTGATATTTCAGAAGAAAAAGGATTGTGTTGCTGATGTTCAAAGGAAACAAAGAGCGAGTAACAAAATAACCACCCTCCTTACAAAAAAAAACCTGAGGGGCTCGAATAGTGTTTTGGAGTTCTGATAACGCAGCCTCCTTTGTGTTAGAAATGTGTCTCTGGCTGTTCCCATGAAAACCAACCTAAATTTGGCACGCTTAAAGCCTCCGAAAAATTTCCATTGAGACACAGAAGAATTTGCCAGCCAGAATCTCTGGTGATCCTGTCAGTGTGGAGTGGGTGTGCTCATCCCTTCAGAGTGATGTTCTTGCTGAGGTTCCTGAGCCTGTGCTTGGGGCTGAGGCTAATACCTGATATACTAAAGAAATATAAACCTAGGAAATTATATCCCTTTAAAAAAAACAAAACAAAACATGCAGCAGCTTTTAAACCTCCCCAAAAACCCCCTTCCTCTGTGCTGACTGAATTAGGCCCATGGTTATTTTTAGGAGAGGGAGTGCAAACTTCAGTCCAGGGCTGGGTGAGCTTGTTGCAACCCTGGCAGCTGTGGCATGGAGAGAATCTCTCTCCTGGGCTACTGGTACCTTCCCCATCAGTGTTTTCCTTTGGGGTCCTGCTTTGCCTCTCTCTGCACCTCTAATCACAGGGATGCTATTTCTCCAAGCTTCCCTGGAAGTGTGAGGGGAGGCCTGTGCAATGTGACTGCGCCAAGTGACCGCCCCCAGACTTCTCTCGCTGTCAGTGGGGAGGAAGGAAGTTTTTAATTTAAGTTCATCACTTTTTCTTTATATATTGAGACTGTAATGACGTATTACAGTGTAAAGGTTGCAGAAAGCTGAGTTTTTTCACAACAGAAGCTCAGCAAAGACATGTAACCTCCCCTAGGGAATTAAGTCCATAATAGTGGACTCTTAAAATTATCCAAGTTCCTGTCTTAAAAGGTTAAGTATAAGAATTGCAGAGGATTGAGTGAGCAGAAAAGTGGGACTAGAAGGAACCTTCTGAATTTTTAGCACCCTTTCTGTCATGAGGACATTCCTAATGCAGCTCCTTTTGTCACCGAGGCAGTTTAATGAACATGGCGATGATGCCAGAGGGTCGTTATTTACCAGGGTCCTTGCTCTTAATAAGTATTAACTCATGGAAATATCTCTGTTGCACAAAAAACAACAAAAAAAAGACTTGCAGTATGTCTTGTAAGCAGTGTTGCATCATTTTCCCTGACTATCTCTTCCCTACTCTGTCACGCTTCCCCGGGAATGGCTGGCGGGTGGACTGCCAGCTGTCCAGAGGGATGCAGAACAGTTTGTCAAGGATTAGTTCTCTGCTGTTGTAATAATCCATATTCCTCTTGATTCTGACTGTTCATACCAATCTATACTGCAGATAATGGATTCCACTGAAAGAAAATAAAATCCTACGGACTTTTGACTACAATTTTTTCCCTTTTTTACCAGAAAATTTTGACCATCTGGGTGGTTCTTTGATAATTTATTAAAGCATTTGTTTCACTTCCCTCTTTTATTGTTTTTTTTCTCCTTTTCTTGCTGACACTACAGCTGAGGAAGTGGAAAGACTGGCTGCAATGCGTTCAGATTCTCTAGTACCTGGGACTCACACGCCTCCGATAAGAAGAAGAAGCAAATTTGCCACTCTAGGAAGACTTTTTAAGCCATGGAAATGGAGGAAGAAGAAGAGTGAAAAATTTAAGCACACGTCAGCAGGTAATAGTTGCGGTCGGGTTTGTTTGTCAATCTGGAACTGTTTGCTCAACAAGGCTAAAAAATTTGTAATGTAGCCTAAATTCATACATAGTTTTGAGGTTGTTGAAGCTTGACTTGGAGAGATCTCTCAGATGCTGAGAGACCTTTAACTTTGTTACCAGATTTTTCTTTAAAAACACCCCAAGCAGCACCTTGGGGTGCAGCAGCTGTGTATTCAGGTTCTGCTTCTGGAGCTCCAGGGTAACCCAGGAGAACTCTTGTTACATTGATTTAACAGATGATGGGTAAAGGAAATGGCTGTGTGAAATGACAACACTAGTGGAGGGTTAAGCCACATTCAAACTCCTGCAAGTGCTGATAGAGGAGCAATAAAAATACACGACAAAGGAGTTGACATTGTATTGAGTGACTTTGTAACATGAATTATTTGTTCCACTGGGCAGGAAAGATGTGACACTTGTTTTCTGCCATCTTTCTAACACTTCTGGTTTAAGACTCTTTTTAATTTAAAAATAAGTATGGAAAACTACAAAAACATGTTTTGCTTTTGTAAATTGGTCTAAGCAAGAATCCCAGATCCGGGCAGGATGCACGCGGTGGAAGTTTGTGCCTGGTGTTTGTTTTCATGCTTCACCATCCGTTTAGAAAGGTTTCTTTTCTTTCTTCTTCTGTGATGACTAATAACGACTACATGTGAGTTTGCAAGTCTTGAGCTGGATTGTCTGTGAGAAAACATGAATTTTCTTCTGATTTCTTATTGTTCTCACAAGAATTAGAAAGCAAGCAGTGAGGTTCTTGCTCTTTTAGCTGCCAGAAGAGGCTTGAATTACAGCCCAGTTGCTCTCTGACCTGTTTATTGCACAGTGGAAGCTGTCAGGCAGGGCTTGACTGTACCTTCTGGCACCCCAAAGCCTGTCCTCCTGAAAATGGCTCACAATTGCATGAGAAGTCTCCTGGATGTGAATTCTTGCAGGTAGTTAAATGCAGAATAAGAGTTTTCAGGTTTCATATCTGAAGGTGCTCTCCACTGCGTGCTGTTTAAGCTGCTCTCTGATTCATCAGGGAAAGACTAATAAACTGAATTGATGGCTGCACGACTGCATGATGATTGTTATTGTCTGAATTGGGAGCTGAGAAGCTATTGTCACCAAAAATGACATGTTTCTGCAAAACAAAAGGCTTGTCTTTCCTGTCCTGTGTCAGTTATAACCATCGTGCAGCGTAGCTGGATTTCCATGAAAACCAGCTCTTAGGGTTGTGTGGATGCTGTGGTGACTGCTTTAAATGTAGTTCTAACATGCTGGGCTACTTGGTTGCAACTGGGAGGATTGAGGCAGGTGAAGATGTGCCATGGGTTGCAGAAGCTTGCCTGGTATTTATGTGCATGGTCTGTCTGTGCTGCAGACAGCTGGGGTTAGACTGGTTAGTTTGAAGGTGGCTTGGACATGTCTGCATGGTCTGCTCTGGCTGTTACAAGAAGTGTTAGGTAGATTTGCCCTGTTTAACATTAGGGAAGTGTGCAGTGATTAAAACCAAAGTAAAAATAATATGTATTTCCTCTTCTCGGAGGAATAAGAAGCTTTACCAGATGTGCCAGTGTATCTCCTCCTCTAGTAAGAGGGAATTCAGTGTCTGGAAAACTACTTTAGAAGCTGGATTTTCAGGTTGCAAGGAGCGTTTGTGGTTTGCAGTTCAAGGTTTGGTCTCAGTTGAATCCAAACCTTTTCTTTTTTCTTTTTTTTTTTCAATAAACCCATTAATTTCTAGTAAGCTAACAGGATCCTGCAGCTGCTCTGCAAAATTGCTATTCTCCTCAGCTCCCCTGCTAGTAATTGCACCAAAACTGACAAGGATGTCGAATTTGCTGAGCACCCTTGCAGGAGGCAGAGGGAGAGATTTACTTCTGGGCTGTACAAGAGTTGGGGAGCCCACAGTTTCCATCACCCCTGACCCCGAGGAACAGGAATCCACCAGGATCCTACCAGACCCTCCCAACAATTGAGCAGCATTGGGTGAACCTAGGATGTGTAGTACAAAAGATTTTACACGTGGAAAACTAGTATTTTTCTGCCAGCTTTTCTATGACCTCTCCTGTAATACCTCTGATCTCACTGAGAAAATAAATCAAATAATAAATCAAAGGACAAGCAGATGAGATGGCATAATGAGAGCCAGCATGAGACTTCGTAATACAGGCTCATGTTCTTCTAGTGCACTGATAAATGTGGTGCTTGGAAGAAAATAAGAATTCCCATTAATGTCCTACAGGCATGCACCTCAGCTTTCCCACCTGCATAGAACATCAGTAATTATCAGAAAAATAAATACTAATACACCTATTTTATTAGGCTCTTATTTGCTGCAACAATAGATTCAATTATTTTTAATGTCAAAAGTCATAAGGGTCAAAACACATGACCTTATGTGTTGAAATTTCCTTTGAAATTAATGGGAGGTTTGTTTTTCTGGGAGAGGATTGGAAGAAAGAGAATCAGGCTGATATTTAAGGTTGAAATGCTGATATTTTTTTTCTTGAGATTTCCAAGCACTAACATTTCGTAACCATATTTTATCAGACTAAAAATTCTGATTATTTATTCAGGGATGAATGCTTTAAAAAATAATTCAGTAGTCAGTGGGCAAAAAAACCTTTCACCTAGTAGAAGTTCTTTTCTGACCCCTGATAATTGCATAAGAGGAGATAGAAAATCCTTCATTTGCTTGATGGAGGACTTAACATTATGCTTATTCTATATGGTTCCTTTCAGCACATCAATACCCACATGGTGCTGCTGGAATGTAACAAGTCCCTCATCCTCTGTCTTCATTATTGCATTGTCACTGACAAGCAGAAGGTTAAAAGGATGTGTGTGTTTCACACACTTGATCCCTTCACAGGTTGTGCTGGTTTTGATGTCCCTGTAGCAACTGTGCAGAAGGGTTCAGATTCTGACATTGCCTTGGTCCTGACTTAGTCGTGAAGGTGAAAGTCGAGGGTTTTGATGCAGCCATCTGATGCCTTTGCCTTGCAGTTGGTCTGTCTGTGAGCATCATCATCTGGTGTTCCGCAGAGCGGCCAGAGCCAGGGGAAGAGCTGGCGCTGCGGGCTGGTCTGTTGTTGCAGATGGTAAGCACCAGATGAGCCCACATCTGGGGTTTGATTTGAGCGACCTCTTCTGCTGGAAGGTGGAGTATTAAGGAGTTTGTTCAGGACATGCAGTGTGAGGGACAGATGGGCTCTGTCTACGGACAGGCTCGATCTCAGCCAAAGGAAGGGAGATTGTACTGTGTGAGGGACACCAGTGGGGCCAGAAACAAGACAATTCTCACAGTAATCCTCCTCTTGGACAGAAGTGAAGCTTCTTCCAGCACAAAGCATTTTTCAGTGTTAGGATTGCAAATCATTTTACCACAGAAAGTCCTAATGTGTGTTCCCTGATGGACTCTGAAACCCTGACAGTACAATAGAAACGCTTCTGACAGTGAAGTTTTATATACAGGGAGCCAGACAAAGAAATTAAACTCAGCCACAGTGTTATTCCTGCTACAGTCAAAAGTGTGGTGTATGTATTTTTAATTCTTCTAATGTTTCATCTTCTGCAGAAAGTGTGGAAACCTTTATTACTGTGGAGGGCTAAGGGCCCTTTGCAGCAATAAGCAATATGGTAAAGCCAACAAGTCCAGCTTCCAGGGCACAGACCAACTTCTAAATGACAAGATTATGTCAGTTGATGTGATGGTTTCTTGTAACTGATAAGGAGCACTCTCACTTATGGCTGAAGGATCACAGAATGGGGTTGGAAGGAACCTCTGGAGATCATCTTGTCCAGCTCCCAGGCTAAATCAGGGTCACCCAGAGCTGGTTGCCCAAGATTCCTGTGTCCAGGCAGGTTTTGAATCTCTTCAGAGACAGAGACTCCACAGCCTCCTCAGGCAGCCTACTCCAGGGCTCTGGTACCTGCAAGGGAAAAGCTTTTTCCTTATTTTCAGATGGAAACTCAGAGGTCCAGTTTGTGCCTCTTGCCCCTTGTCCTGTCATTGGGCATCACTGCAAAGAGCCTGGCCCCATCCTCTGGACCCCACCCTTTAGATGCTGATAAGATCCCCTCTTGGTCAAAAGAAGACTGAGACTCTGGGCTAAACATCCCCAGGCTCTCAGCACAGAGATGCTCCAGTCCCCTCAGCATCTTTGTAGCCTCTGCTGGACTCTCTCCAATAGCCTCCTGAAGCCAGGAAGAAACTGAATTTTCTTTGCCCGAGCACATTTCCTTGGCTGGATGCATCTGGGATGGCTCCAGCAGGCTGCACAAGGTTTTTAAAGCCACACTGTGCTCTCTGGGAATCAGCAAAGCAGAGAGCAAGAGAAAAAGCTGGTTGTCTCCTCAGCCAGACCTTTGTCATTGTTTTTAATACCTTCATCTCATTCTGCTTGCCTTGATGTGAATTTGAAAACAGTTCCTGGGCGTGCTGTTGTTTTATTGCATGCCATGCACGTGCTGGTGAAATGTCATTTGCTGGCCATGTTTTGGAGAAGGAATTGCTTCTGAAATGAAGAAGCCTGAGGGAAGATAGGCTCTGGACTTACTTGAAATATAACTGAAGTTTTTTATCACTGTGTTCTTCAAGAGCCAGCTGCTTGCAAGCTTTCAGAAAGTATTTCAGCTGCTTGCACGAGTCTGGATAGGCAAAAATGACTTGGTTTGCCATTTCACAGTCAGGGTGACCTTCATGTTAAAGAATTGGTGCCTCACCTTCCCCCAGCCTTGCTCCCTGAGTTGCCATGATCAGGCATCATCAGCTGGGTTGGGCAACTAGGACTTCCAGGGCAGGTTGGTTGGCTGATCTGCTGCCCAAGGGCCTTGGTAGTTGTCTGTACAGAGGACAGCGGTCTTCTCCTGCTGGCAGTTACTCTGCTAAACTGGAATAGCTGGAGTGTGCCCACTGGACTTAAAGATCCGAGCCCAATAGTGCAGAGAGTGCCACAGAAGGGAGCACCTGGATTTCTTCAGCTTGTTTTTTAGGAAGGACACCACATAGACTTCCATTTCCTTTCACTTAAGGCATTTTAAAGAAAACCAAGTCTGCCACAACAAAATCCACTCATGCAGCCTTGAGCTGCCCCACTCCCAGAATCTGCATTAAAACAGCCATTCATTTTATGCTCAAATGCTGGGGTTTTTTTCACTTGCTAAGCCTTGGTGCTTTGGTTTATCCAACCAGAGTTTTCTAAAAAGCACTCTATAAAAATTCCTATGTCGATGTGTTTCTGTAAGTTAAGTCTCCCAGTCAGCAGAAGGATTGTTTAAATTTGGCAGCACTTACAGGCAAGGACTTTCAATGTTTCTGATGAATAACAAGAAGAAAACAAAATGTGGTAGATCTGTGCAATTAGAGGAAGTGTTATTCGTAAACCATACCCGGATCATTTTATTCCTACTGCTGATTATTTCTAACTGCAATAGGTAAATATTTTGAACTTTGCTTTCCAGAATATTCCAATCGATAGAAATTCCAATAACGCCTTGCCAGTGCTGCTTTTCACTTTCCTACTGCCTCCTGCTTTGCCAGGGATTGCCTCTGGTGTTTGCTCACGTAAAGCCCGAGGGCTGTTCAAGTAATTGTGATATTGGGATGAGACCTCTGCCCGGAGAAGCGCAGCCTGCAGACGTGCCTGTCCTTGTCTCTGCCTCTGCTTTTGGGGAGGTGGTCTAGCAGGGAGAGATTTGGGGTGCTTATTCCCAAGTGCCCACCAGGTTACTGAGATCTACCTGTTTTCATCCCTTCCTTTGAAAGCAGTGGTTTGGATCATTGGCTACCAAGGAGGAGAACTGTGGTTTAGAGCACTTTATGGTCCCATTCGGTTTGCCTGAATTTTGTTGAATAACTGCTGTGTTCCCATGTGAAAGGGATTCATATTTCAGTTGCACTTCCTCTTACACTTCCAGGCCAGCCCATCTCAAGGTTTAGGTATGGAGAACTGAGGCTTTTCTTCCTTCACCCTCTTATCCTGATGATTTGGAAAAGTAATTCCGAGGCGGTGTTGGGAAAGAGTAGGGTCTCCTCTGTGGTCTGAAATTACTCTGAAGCCTGAAATGCTCTCAAGTCCCATTCCCATCCATGATGAAGCCTGTGTAAAACCCTCAGAGGCTGTTTTGACGTGAAACAGTGAGCAGGTGATACAGACACTGCTCCCAGCCAGGTATTTTTGCTGTGCTGGAGCAGCTCATCGAGCGTTAACGCCTTGCTGAAATTCACTGATCATTGCTCAGACTTTGGGAGCAGAGACAAATGGCTCAGATGTAAAACTTAGGCCAGACTTCCAAACAGGAGCTCCCCTTTTTGTTAAAAGCCAGCAATACAGCCACTCTCAGAATTCCTAAGTGCTGCTTTCTTCAGTGTTTGTGTGTTGTTGTGAGTGAGGGGCAAATTGTCATTCCCTGGAGAAAAGCATCATTTTGCAGGAACTTGGGCTCTTCATAAATGCACATTGACTTAAGAAAATATTTCCATCTGAAGGAAATTCTAGAAAATAAGCTTCTTTCAGTATTTTCTAGATGAATTTTAGGCAAGTTGTTATTCAAATTTCCATTTCAAATTTCAACTAGATATTAACAAGTATAGCTAAAAATACTAATTCCAAATATAAAATGACCTGACAGACAGGAAAACATTTTCATCTCTGAAATAATTTGCTGAAATATTACACTGCTTGAGCTGAAGGGCAGAATATAAAATGAAAATCTATTTTCAGTTTTGGTTTTTTACATTGATCCAAAATTGCACACTTGATGTATCCTTAATTTTGGAAGTTGAAAAAAAAATGTATTTTAGGTCTAAATGCAGATTGCCTGTAGCTTCTCTTTGCAGACACTAACATTTTCAGAATGTCTTTCAAGAAGCTGTCCAGAAGTTGCAGCAGAATTCATGAAAAACTATAGACCAATATCAAATAATTTGATCTTTTGCCTTTCTAGAGAGTGAGAAAAATCAGCCTGTGTGTCTCCTTACTGCTGTGGAACCAAAAGATCCATTTTTAAAGCCAGTGGTCATTTTCAACCATGCATTTAGATAAACAGCCCAAAGTTTATGGTGGCAGAAGGCCCTTCATAGCAAGGGAGAGCAGAGGGTGATGTTTGCATCTTTATTGCTGGCATTATATAATACTGGTGGCTTTAGATTTGTCATTTTGTAGCAGGTGAAAAGAATTCAGTTGTGTTTGGAAGCTGCAGGTCTGATCTGTCCACAGAAGGCAGTTAAAGCAGTTGTCTATTTTTACACTTGAATTGCCAAATGGAAGCTCCTGCTTCAAAACTCAGGTATAATCCCTCCCCTGGGACTACGTATTCCACCACAGAGCAGCACCACTGTGTCTTCTGAGATTGCTGCAGAACATTGCCAGGCTTTGACGAGTGGACTTGGCTTAGCTGCACTGAAAAATGCATCTGGGGGTTGCTGTAGCCCCACGCCAGCTCTAAGGGAGCATGTGAGACGAGGCCCTTAAACGTGTCCCTTCTTAACACCAGCAAGGGATGGTTAATGAGGCTGTTTGGGTTTTAAGCTAATTACATTTCCAGCTGCTGTGAAGATAATACGAGGCCGCCCAAACTGTAATGCTGTGACATAATTCTCCAACAATGCCTTGCTGTTAAAATAACACAAGAATGCAATTAATCCACTAGAGAATTTGCAGCAAATTTTGAGTATTGATAAACAGATGCAGTTAATGGTGTATTGATTAGAGACCAGTGCTGGGTGGAGATGTTTTAAGAAGTGTTTTACCATCGGATAGGCAATAATGGAATGGCTGGTTGGGGGGAGAGAGGATGAGAGTGTTTGGAAGGAGCTCATTCTTGTGTAAAAAATTGTATATCCTCGGCTGCTGTGACTCATGAACACACAGCCTTCATCAGACTGCCTCTTACAGATTATTTTAGAATGCTTTCCTTTGACAGCAAAATGCATTGAAGTTGCTTTTTATTTTTAGATTGCATTTGAAGCATGGAAATTAATTAGTATTTCTCAGACTGTTGGCTTTTGTTCGTCAGGTTTTCAGTGTCCTTTTTAATGATGCAGGGAGGGAAATAGCAACATTTCACAGGGACGGGGACCATGAGGCAGCTGGCCTGGGATGAGAACAAAGACTGAGCCAAGAGTGGGCAGCTGTAGCAGCAGGTTATCCCAGTGACCCAAAAAAGCTGCAGGTCAAGGGGTAATGGTTTTAATCTAAAAGAGGAGAGATTTAAACTAGAGAGAAGGAAGACATTTTTTACAATCAGGATGGTGAAACACTGACACAGTTTGCCCAGAGGGGTGATGCCCCATCCCTGGAAACATTCCAGGCCAGGTTGGTCAGGGCTCTGAGCAACTTGGTTTAGTTGCAGATGCCCCTGCTTCCTGCAGAGGGGTTGGACCAGCTGACCTCTAAAGGTCCCTTCCAGCTCTGTGATTCTGTGACACTCAGTCACGTCATCTGATCGCAAGATCCTGCTTTTAAGCAACTTATCCTGAAGGATGGTTTTGTTACTCTATCAAAACAGCAGCCAGGGAGTAATGCCATGTAAATCTGTCACCCCTCAGCAGTCTGTGTTGTGCAGGTGCATCTCTCGGGACTCAGTGGAGTCCACGGGAGGCCCCACTGAGGCCAGGTGCTTCAGCTGGGGAAACCTGCTCAGTGGCTCCAGCTGTTCCCCCACACTTTGGTCAGAGGTGAGCGTGGTCCTCTCACGCCCAGAACAGTGGAGAAGCTCCCCTGCTTTTCAGAGACTGCTGCTGGGGAGTTTCCAGGAGGGAAATTTGTTAGATGCCTTCACTTGGAAGCGCTGTTGAGGAAGTTTTATTCCTAGAATGCTGTTTTGCTGTGGCTCGGTTTTCCCGTGGTGGGGAAATGAAGCAGGAATCCCCGAGGGCAGGATGGCAGTACCTCAAGCGAGCCCTGCTGTGTCAGTGACCTGATTGACATCTGACCCATGTTGTGATTGAGAATTACTTGGTATGGTAATGTGAACATACGGCCCAATAACTCTAATCTCATGGGATTTTTTAGTCACAGGATCTGCCCTTTATTTCCATGGCTGTGAACTGCATGAAAAAGGCACGTGCAGCTGGATGTACAGGGTACTGGCAGCTGGGATGAGGATCCCAGGTCCATGAGGCTCTGAAACACAGATGGCAGTCACCTGCACAGAACCCTTAGCTCTGTGAGCTCCTTCCAGGGCTGCTGGAGCTAATAGGTTGAGGAATGATAGATAGCTGCTAGAAAGAGAAACTGAATTGCTCTGCCTATAGAGCTTTGATCGGAAAACTCGGCTGACAAATTGGGAATCAGGTTATGAATTGGGAATCAAAGGTGGTTCTAAGTTTCTTAGAAATTTTGGTCTGGGTCTTGTTTATACTATGCTTGTTTATACATTGTAGCTTGAATTATTTAAATCATAAATATGAAACAGATTTGTTATATCACCATAAACCCTTGGGTGGGTGTTTATTCAGTTCACAAACTCCTTCTTTTTTTTAATTTTAATTCATTAAGGCCAATTCATTTCTGAATTAAAACATCCACACAAGTGTTTCATGTGGCATTGGTGATCCTCCTTGAATTGCTTAATTGAGATTGCTTTTCCCAAGTGCTCATGGAAGTAGCCACAGGAGCTGGTGTGCAGGGAAGAGTTGGTCAGATAACTACCTGAGCAAAACAAGTCCGAGGTGATTAGAGCATTTAATGAAGAGAGAAAGCTGTTGTGCTCTCTTCCAAATTCTGCTGTTAACCCATCCCACTCTTGTTGCAAATGATGCCTGTGGATGAATACACTCCAAGTACTGCAGGACTTACTGGCAGTTTCACCAGGGCTCCTCTTCTTTTTGATCAGTCTGCCCCTGTGTAGGGTTTCTTAGAACTCCAGCTCGCTAAGGTCAAATCATTTGGAGAGAATCCTGGATTCTGATAATAAAAAGGATTATTTAAAACTCTGTGACCATAGAAGAAAGTCTTGGAAACCAAAAACAAGGGGGGGGGGATGAAAATCTCAAATTCTTGTTAGAAATTCAACATGCTATTTTGAAGAAACTTGCAGATTTTCTGACTATTTATATCATCTTTGATTGATACCAGTTACATCTTCAGAGGAATGTTTCATTTCCATAGTATGGTGTTTGTCTAAGGATAGGAGTAGTTACAAGTAAGACATATTTTGGTTTCCATTTATTTCTAACCAAAAATATGATACAGCCTGTTGTTAACTGCCTCTGAGTTGTGTATTATCTCCAGGATGTCCCACACTCAGAGATAAAAGTAGTGGTAGAATAGCTCCATAACTCTGAACATCACTCACTATACTTTTGTTCTTGCTGGAGTAGCAGGTATATGTTTCTAGGCTGAAAAGTGGAGTATCTCAGGCTCTTATTTTGTAGCTGGAAAAGTGCATGTAGATTTTTGAAGGAACAGACCTTAGTCCCTCTTAAAAAGGTTTCAATTTGATAATGAACACTCTTGGTCCTTCAGAGCTCTATATGTGTCTCTCCAAGTTAATCAGGCAATCACAAACAATTCTGTTGATCAAAAGAGGCAGTAAAAATCTTCCTTTTGCTGTGGTGATTCACACCTTTTCAACTTAACCAACACCACTATTTGCCTATTTTTAAAGAGAAGTTATTAGGAATTTGTTTGCCTCTAGCTACTGCCTGAGCTGCAGAACACCCACCTCTCACCTCCCTGTGTTTTTGCAGGAAGCTTGTGGTGTCCACGTGCTTCTCATTAATTCCTTACTTCAAAGGAGCATGGACCTGACAGCCGAAAGTGCACGGATAACAAGGAAGGTCCAAAGAGTGCCCAGCTGTGCTTCTGCCTGAAGGTGGTGGCGTGTCTTTGTGCTGAAGGTGGTTGACAATGGGTTTGGTTTTCTTCCTGCTGAAGCTGATGAATTTTTCCCATCTTCTCGGGGTGCAGGATGCCTGGCAGGCAGTTGCTGAATACTGAAAGCCTTTGCTTGTATGGCCAGGCCACGAAGGCTCCTGCCAGCTGCACAGTGTCCCTTCTGAGATGTGTTGTTCCCAAAAGACAACTGTGGGTGCAAGACTCGGTGGGTGCTCAGCTCTTTGCAGTAGTAAGCTATGTGTCTGCAGGCCAGAATGTTTCCAGGATTTCACGTGTACCCAAAGCATATCCTTGCAGCCTTTTATATTTAAGTTCTGCCTCAAGACACTTTGAAGCCCATGAATTTTCTATCACCATCGTGCAGAATCAATACTGCATTTACACTTCTGTGCTGGGACTTACACTTTCAAAACTGTACTTGTACCTCTAATAGCCTGTGTGCTTTCTGGACCTGATCGACAGCCTCAGAAAAATGATCCTTGGATTCTCTTTGGTTTTTATGGGCATGGATCAAGCCTCTTTGAAGCAGTCATAATAACATTCCTCTCAATTTCATATCTAATGAGAAAATATGTTATAGGTAGATGAAACATCAGATAAAAAAAAAAGATGCAGTTGGCTGGGAGTGAAATACTCAGATGGCATTTGGACTAAAGTTCCAATATGCCTGAGTGGTTGTGGTTTTCTCACCAGCTAGTGGTTTCTTGTACATCATCTCCCATGGAGGATTGTAGTTTATGGTTGTGATGAAAAATAGCTCAGTAATTCCATGAGCAACAGAATTTACAAAACCCAATTTTGTACATGTTGCTTCATCCTGGATCTTTTGCTATTTTGTCTTGAACCTATGAATAGCAGTTTGGATCAGTTTTCTCTAACCAGCCTCCCAGTTTCTCTGAACTTTAGAAACATAATAAACTTATGGCCTTTTATCCTGCCATTAAAATTGGCTGAAGTTGGAAATAGGTAGTGAAGATGAGAAAGGAAATTCATTGCTGCTCCTACAAATACACAGGAGGGGATGGGACAAAACAGGCATGGGCTGGTTGGTACAGGAAAGGTTTCCTTGGCTGTACTGGTTTCAGCCTGGGGAATGAGTTTGGAAGAGTGGTGACTCACTTGGCATCCTTTCACAAGCTTGGTCTTGACTCCTAAATGTGTGGAATGCTCTCTTTAGATGTCCTTCTGTAAGGAAGGCAAGGATCAGGATAGGGAACTTCTGAGAAATTGTTTACAGAAATAATTTGGGATTTTATCATCAGTGGAGAATCTTTGAGTGTCCTCCCTCTTCCACTTCCTTTGAAAAGAGGGGGGGAGGAAGGAGAAGCTATTACTGACATGGCATTGTTTGAAGGACAGAAATTAGACATTAGGAAAATTTAATAAGAGCTGGTGAGGCTGCACCTCAAATACTGTGGTGGCTGAGGGACCTGGGGTTGTTCAGCCTGGAAAAAAGGAGGCTCAGGGGAGACTGGTTCTCTACAACTACCCAAAAGGAGGCTGGAGCCAGGTGGGGGTTGGTCTCTTCTCCCAAGGAACAAGAGACAGGACAAGAGGAAATGAACTTGTGTTGCACCAGGGGAAGTTGAGGTTGGATATTAGGAAAAATTTCTTCCCTAAAAGGGTTGTCAAGGCCTGGCCCAGGCTGCCCAGGGCAGGGGTGGAGTCCCCATCCCTGGAGGGGTTTCCAAGCCATGGAGCTGTGGTGCTGAGGGCCAGGGGTCAGTGGTGCCCTGGCAGTGCTGGGTTAACAGCTGGGCTCCATCTTAAAGGCTTTTGTAACCGAGATGGTTCCACGATTCAGTGATACTTGCTTGGCACTGGCTGTATCATAGTTGCAGTATTTTCATGAGGACAGTGGAGAATGCAAGAAGCTTTTCCTTCCTTTTTTAAAATTGGAATACATTGGTTAGCTGCCCTCCAGAGAGAACCCCACGCTGCAGTGGGCCTAGGGGAGGGCAACAAGTTAAAACAAGGAGGAAAAAGAAAAGGCAGAGTCATGGCAGCCACTTTTGGAGATGCAGTGGCAAACCTGAGTGTTTTAGCACTGTCCTGTTGAGCATTTTGGTCCTCCTAGCAGCATGCCCACTCAGGTTGTAAATGAGTTGGGACATAGTTTCCCAAGCCCTTTGGTGTTAGCCAGGGTGTGAATGACACTCTGCAGGCATTTGTGGGGTTTGAATCAGACCCTGAGAGAGAGAAGATGTCAGGCTTTGGCCATCCTCATCCAGGTTACCTTGGATAATACCTTGGAAAATGTCTGGGTTTGTGTTTTATTTTCAAGAACTTAAAACCTGTCCCATGAGTGAGGTAGAGCACAAAACCCATCATGAGCTCAGGTTCTGAGTTCTGTAAATAGATGGCATTTCACATATTTGATCCTAGTAGGTCACAGACCTCAGTAATTACTCTTTGGATCGTGTCTCATTCAGCCCTTGACTTAATAGTATTGGAAATACTATGGGTGCCCTAATTAGCTTGGAATGAACAATGTCAAAGGCAAGGGGTATCTTGATTGTAGAATAATTAATTGGTCTCCTTGTTTTTCAAGAGGCAGGTGAATGCCCACCAAAGCCCCTGCCAGCTGTAAATCCCCTACTGCTGCACAGAAGTTGGGTTCTCTGACAGTCATCCAGTAATTGAAGGACTCTATAAATCCTTCCTGGCTTATATTCACTTTCTATCTAGAGGATAATTATAATTCTTTGTCTGTAATCTCATTCAGCTTTTATAACAGCAACTTTTTTTTCCTCTGAGTGGGTGCAATTCATGCATGGAAAGCTCTTAGACCCCCGCCATTGCCAGGAATGGGTGCACTCAAATGGCCTTGGTCCATCCTAGGAGGATTCTCCTCAGTGCTTTGGAGAAAGGTTTCCTTCCACCATAACAGGATATTACAGGATATTACAACGGATCTATTAGCAGTGGATCTAAACTGGGCAGTCACCTGGGCATCCACTGTTGATCCCCACAACGTGGAACTCCTGTCATGTTGGCAGCACTGACGCAGGAGCTCTAGCACATGTACTCATCCCCCGTAGTAACCAAGTCCATACACTATCTTTTATTTAGATGTGTTGTTTACGCCCCAAAAAGCTTGTGGTTTGGAATGGGTACCTCTAAATATTGATGTTGACTTTCTGCATCTGAATCTGCAAAGGCATTGTGCTGAAATGAGAGGCCAGTGACGCCGGGGTACTTCTGGCATTAATGTGCAGACAACATTCCTGCGGGCTAAAATGCACTGCAAGTAGCTGACAAAACCAATCAAAATCCCCCCATTTGTAAGTCTAGCAGAGTAGCCCTCTTTGTGATTTCACTGCAAGGGTTGTGAGGCTGCCTTAACTGCCCTCGTTCGAGTGACTGCGCTTGGATCAAGCCAAGTCTCAGCTGTGCCATTCACAGTGGCACATCTTCTGAACTCCGTGCAGCTGGGGCTTGAATGGGTGCCACTGAATTTACAGATTGAATGCTAATTTGTATTTTGGTCAGGACGTTTTAGTTGGGATTCTTGCATCTGGGGAGAGGGAGTTAGCTGAGCTGTTCTTGCAGGTCATGAGCCAGCCCCCCACTACTACCTTCCATCAGTTGGGAACTGCTGACAGGATCCCCCAGCCTATCCCATGTGCTGCCCTCCTGAGCCTCTGTATCCAGAGGCCCCATGTCCCTCCTGCCAGCGAACAGGTAGCAAGTTTAGGAGTTCTCTCTTGTCTTCTGGCACTGGTTCATTTGCTGAATTGAGCTGGCTCAGAGCTCTTCAGGGTAGTCATGACATCTTCCTTCTGGGGTCCAGTCGTCAAAATGACCACTGAGACAGATAAGTTGTATTTGACCAGGATCTTCGGGATTTATCTCTGGGATTATGTGTCCTGAGGGAGAGAGTGGCTTTTGTGTGTGGTATCTGTTGTCTTGGTAACACGGTTTCATCCAGGAAATACCGTGTGTATTTGAGCACCCTTGGTACCCCGTGCTGCTATATTAATTATATTGGTCTGTTTTCTTTCCTTGCATCCCCAGAAGGGGAGACCATAAAAGTGCACATTGTGAATACGCCCGATAGAAAAGCCACGGGGGAAGAGAGCTGAGATGCTCCCCTTCTGTGCTAATTGAAAATACTCCAAATCCTAGTTCAGTGCACAGAGAAACGGGAGAAACAGAAGCCAGGCTTTGCAGACTGAACTATCCAATAAAACCCAGCAGCAACTCCAGAAGAGCAGAGCTCTCAGCCAGGGTTAGAGCAAACATGGTACCAGTATGCACATCGGGAAGAAATTGGTGTGCATCCTTGGTCTGAAACTCCCTGTAGATCAGATGAATAAAGCAATAGCTATTCTAAGCTGTGTGGCAAGGTGTAAGCTAAGTGAAGTACTCCTGCTGCTGCTCTAATGATGTCTCTTGTGCTGTGGAGAAGCTGGATGAAAAGAGGGCTAATAATTGAGAAGCCCTAGATCCATATTATAGCTGATTTGTAGCAAGTAGGGTAGAGTCTCCCTATTCATGTAGCACCTGCTGGTTCTGTACAACCTTTATGTACATATGCTTATGGCCTACTTTTTTCCCTCCAATCTATATGCATGTCTGAGTGCTGTCCCTCACTACATTGCCCCCTCGCAGCAGATGATGTAGGACACTTTTTGTCTGTTAAATTCCCTTGTAAAATCTCATCACCTCCAGGGACAATGGGCCTGACCCTAGGTAAAAATGTAGTGAAGGCGGGAGGCTTTCTGCTGCGTATCTGGGGCACTCCTGTAAGTGAGAAAGACCATTTTTAGTAATGCTCTCAAGGAAAGAACAACACCAAAAATGGATGCACATTTATTAGAGGAGATAACTGTGGGATAAAATTCTGTCGTTGAATAACAAAGGGGAAAACGTTTACAAAACGAGGATTTCTGGGTCAGCATCTCCTTAATTTTTCCCTTTCACTTTTGCTTCAGTGATGAAAATGCATCAGTCCCATTAGTCTCCAGAAGATCTTTAGTTATTCCCATTTGTTAGTTGCTCACGTGAGTGTTTTCCAAAATCTTCTCAAGCAGGACTGCCTCTGTAGGAACAGAGCCTCAAGAGCCACCCCTCATCCCATTCCTGACTCTGTCGCATCCCCAGGGTAATCGAGCCAACTGCTTATGTGGAAAAGTAATATGAGGAAACCACTGAGGCAATTTTAGCCATCTCTTAATGAAATGGAACAGCTGGAAATCAGGAAGAGCATGAGCATCATGGGACCAATCAGCCCTCTGTGGAGAAGCAGCAAGTGCTGTGTAAACCACAGTCAGTATGCCTGATGACAGCAGCACTGTTTGAGTGGAGAGCAAATACTGCAGTGGAATCCTTAAATCCAGACACCGCTTTAATTGATTTTCACGAAGGATTAGGCTGGGAAATATAAATTAAGCAGTTGACAAGATTTTTAAAACTTGGAACCTGTCCTGGACTGATGTGAGCACACTGACCTGTGTCGTCTTGCCATCTGCCTAAGATCATTTTTGTGCCTTAGGATACCCTCTCCAGCCAGTGGCCCACTGTATTTTACTAAAGCCTGGGCTGTTTTCCATTCGTTCTCTGTTGTCTGTTTTGGGATTGCTCAAAGTGTACCCCCGGGGGACTTTGTTTTTCCATACTCCATATGTACATCACTTTACATCTTCACTCCAAATACCTTGGGTTAAATTTTGCTTGTAGTTATGTGTTGGCATTTCCTGTTAGATCCATCAGCCTGGGTAATGCTGGCATTACACTGTGAGGTCAAGTAGAGCATAGCTCTGTGAGCTGGAGCAAGTTGGGCAGGGATAAAGTGGTGTATGTTCTAGCCCTTACCATCCATATTTTATTTTAATTTGTTATTTTTGCTATATAACTTAAAAGCCCTTCACATTCTTGGCCATTTGTGGAACATTTTGAGCCTTGGTTATGCAAACATATGCATATTTTCAATTACTTTGAATTTATGGATTGCATTACCCTAAGCAGATGTAAAGGCAATCCAGCACATAATAGTAGTAGGTTTCTCTTTTAAATGAGTAATGTAGGGTCTTTTTTCTTGTTTGATTATTGCTCCCACAAATACAGACAATGAGAAATCTCTTAACAAGTGGAATGTTTTGCTAGATTTGCAGCACTGATAGTGCTAGAGAAATAGGTGTGGTGGTAACGTTGTGCAGTGTCTTATAAGAAAGCATCAAATTCTTCTAATCTCCTGATAGATCAGCCTGTGATTTGGCAGGGGTACCATGTTTCCTCCAGCTGTATATTCATGTGCATAGGCATATGCTCTTTCCTCCTCTCTAGGACTGGCCAAAACCCATCAGGAGTTTCTGATGGAGACATTCATATTGGAATTCATTGCAACTCAAATACTCAGTGTCTCGGAAGCTAAGGAGAAGAGAAAATTTTCACCACAATTCCTGCTATTTCGCATATCTGGTTCTTGCTTCACACTGTTCAGAGGTGCCCAGGACACTCATAGAATCATTCTGGACCTTTAATTTCATCAAGTCCAACCATTAACTCAGCACTGACAAGTCAAAGGCACTCCCAGGCATTTTTGAGCATTACTGAGCAAAGTGCCAGAGCAATGCGGATGAATTTGGTTGTGAGTGGCATCAGACCTTCATGGGAATATCCAGGCAGGTGAAAGCACACAAACTGGATCTGACAGGATAGCTTGTCAGACTTGGTCCTTGTTTTCAGCTTGAGGAGGCTTCATAATGTGGAGTGGCGTGGTGGAAATGGAGATCTGTGGGAGAGGGTCAGTATAGCAATCTGGGCAGAGACAGAAGAGAAGCTCTCACTCTGAATGGTGCCTTCCTGGGAAATAGAAATCCTGATAAACCTATTTCAGTGCATCTGGGATGTTTTGTTGATGTGTGCCTGTTTGTGTCCCACTTCTGCTGGCTACTGTGTGCTGCTTACAGCAGTGGGCCAGTTTGAAATGAATCTATCTGTAGTGAAGCTGTGGCTGTCAAAACCTGTTCCCGATGACTCCAAGGGCAGGGAATAAATGAGCAGCCTGACGTTGCCTCTGCGAGCACCAAGGGAGTCAGGGTTTGAGGAGCTGCAGACCCTTTGGCAATTTTAACATTCCAGCTGCCTTCCTGTTGGAGAATAAATAGCAGGTCTTTAAAATACAGCCCTGAGTGTGGGGTTGTGGCATTGTGGCATCAGTTTTTAGCAGTGTATAATGTAGGTATCATTAATTAGATTGCTCTGGTGTTAATGAAGTGCTTTTGAAATTCTTGGAGAGCTTCACATAGGTCAGTGTTTGAGTGTAGTGGGTGTACCTGAACCTCAGTCCAATGTATTAAGATGAGAATAGGTAATTTTGATGCTCCAACAGAAAATTCAGGGTGATTTTTCTGAGTTGGGTTTATCACAATGCTAGCAAATCAGCTTCAGGGTTTCAAACATTTTAACAGTGATCTTACATTTGTCATGTCCTTCCCCTGCTCTGTTCCACTTACAGGAACACTCTAATTACAGGAGAGTGAAGTGGAAATGCTGTCTTTGTTTACATCTGTGTGTCCCACCTGAGACTAAAGGGATTGCTTTGGAGTACTGAGAGCACTGTCTGACCGACAATGGCTCTAATACCATCTGCTAATTAAAGGATTTGGTGAAATAATTGCAATTTCTTGCTTAAATTAGAAAAGTACACTTAGGAGAATCTGTGATTCTTCTTCAGCTTGGGGAATATGCAGGAGACTTGCATCAGGACAGGGAAATAACAGCTTATTAACAAACCAGGCTGGCATCAGAAAGACCAGAGCCGCAGTTCTTTATAAGGAGAAAATCCACCCCTCATCTCACCCAAGACACGTGGTTCTCTCTCTCTGTCTGTGTATGCATGCACCTCACAACTCCTGCCTGTTAACTGTGTTATTTTAGTATTAGTCAATAGTATTCCACAGCACAGCAGCAGTAGGGATGTTTCAGAAAAGGACAAAACGTTATAGCTGCATTTGATGAAGAGCAGCAGGAGATCACAAGCCACTTAAGTTTCCATGCCACAGAAATATGATTATGTATTTATAAAGATTAATTTTTAATAATGCTGTTAGCTACAAATGTGCCCAGATCACATGTTTGAGTACAAATATTCCTTGAACTCTGGTGAAGTTCACATCTAAATTCAGAATGATGAAATATGTAGAATATTTCAGCTAGATCTGGAATGGACAAAAATGCTGGGTGTTCAGTTACCATGAAGTTTTCAGACCTGACTGAATATTACTGGAACTTCCAATGCTTGTGTTGCAACTATGCCCATCTTTTGATGTATAGTCAGGATAATGCTGATACTGCAAAGAAAAATTGAAATCCAATCGTTTTCTTTAAGTCTGGATCTCATGACAGTGCAGAAATGGTATTGAACAAACCAGAAAAACAAATACTTATAAATTCATATACTGAGCATTATCTATCTAAGCATATTTTCAGATAAAAGCATTATAATCAGGAGACTGAAAGCCTAGCAGCAGAACCAGGATTGGACTTTGTAATATCGTTATCTAAGCTTCTGGAAGCTGATGTGCATTTGCATATTAAAACTGCTCTGAATCTTGTGTGGAGAAACCTCCGTGAAATTCAGAGCCAGGAAGCCCAGCCTTGCTCCAAGAATAAATTAACTGGGGAAACTTGGAGTCAGTGGACACTGCTCCATCTTGCTGTTCACTGGGAAGCTCAAGTTCTCTGTGAGAACTTTTCTTTAGTGAAGTCTCATTCCTCAGGTGCCTTCTCTCCATGTAAGGTGTTGGGTTGTGATGGGCAGCCAGGCTCAAGTCACTGCTTTTTCCAGAGACTCCCAGTGGGAGCTTGGACAAGGCTCAGTAGCTGCTGTCCCACATGCAGCTGCTGTGCTTGAAGCCATAGAAGTGGGTATAAAAGTGATCTTGTATATGGGGTAATCTTTTCTCTGTTATATTTTCATAGCTAAGAGTATCTACAGCATGATATTGGACATTTCTCAGACAAGGTACTTCAGAGAAAAGCTATTGAGAGAGCTCAGAGTGAAGAAAAGCTGGAGGGTGAGAGGAGAAGCATTTCCACACTGAGGAAAATCTTGTCTTCTAATCTTATCAATGGGTTTTGACATGATTTTGGTGTTACAAGTGGCACAGGAACACACTTAACACCAGGTTAGATGTGACTGACGCAGCAGAGTCTGTAAACTTGAGAGAGAGTTGTGCACAGAAGGTGCTGTCAGTTGGCTGCCATTTCCAGACTCTTTGAACAACGTGATTGCAACCTGGAGGAAAAAGACCCAGGTGATGTTTTTGTTGTAAGCTGTACTCTGTAGGCAGGCAGGACTAATATCAATACGGGGATGAAGAAGCTTCGGGGGTTCTAATGTGAGATCCTCCCAGGTTTTGCCAGGTTTGTCACATCTCATCTGTCTGGTGGGTGCCTCAGTTGAGTGCACAGTGTCAGTGTCTGTGTTAGGAAGAGGCAGTGGCTTTTAGTGTTTTATTTTAGCTTTAATAATCAAACAGTTATGAGTCAGAAAGCACATGGTTGGTCAGAGCAGAATATGTACTCTCCTGGATATTTTTGTAGTAAATTTTATATCTGCAGTTACTTTGCTGGGCACAGTAAATCCTGTAGCAGGTGGATTTGAAGTAAAGCAAGTACTTTGAGAAAATGCTTTCTGCTGTTTAGTGCTGATTCCAAAGCCTCTGCCTTTGCTCTGCTACTTCCTCAGTGCAACTGGCTGGGCTCCCCGACTGTATCATCATATTCTGCTATGTAAAAGCACTGGAAAAGTCAAGTTCTGATCCCTCTGAGGAGGCTGGAGTGTTGAACTGCTCGTTGCAAGTGCCACCTAAGCCTACCTTGTTCAACTCCTCTCTGTCTCTACGTGATTTCTAATGAGCAGAAAACAAAGAGCACCTTGTCTCACAGACTGCCCATCCTTTAGCATATTTTCCCACTAGCTTATATTCCCAAAGCAAAAGCACAGGCATAGATCCATCACTTCAGCATACCTAACTTTCATAAATTTTAGTTAGGAAAAACACATCAGAATTTGATTTTGAATTTCAGTCGTGCACGTCTGCCTGTTGACATTTTCTTTTCATAAATATTTGCACAGTCAAGTTTCACTCACACAATTACCCCTAAAAAGCACAGTTAACTGGATGACATGTCTGTACTTTTATAGGGGAAGAGATGTTTGAACCAATATAAATGGGTTTACCCAGGGCTTTTTGGAATGGCCCCGTTGTTAATGGTTCTGTGACTCAACAGCATTTGCCTGGTGGGACCATCCACAGCTGACTGCACCAGCATGGACTGCCCAACACACATGCACTGCTCAGGGTCAAATAACAGCAACAAGAGAGACTTTCTAAATTACTGGAGATATTTTTATTGCCATTTTCCAGATACATTTTCTTCTGCAGGTATTAGCCAGGCAGTAGATGATAAGTGTACAGTTTCTGTATTTAAGAAGTGCTCAGCACAGAGTGTAGCTCTTTAGAAACCATTCATCTTAACCAGATTTATTTCATGTAGATGGAATTCAGCAAGGAATTCTCCCTCAGGTGGCTACACTAGTTCATAAGAGAGCCCAGGAGAATGGTAGATGAGAAGAGCAGCCAGAGCCAGAGCTGGGAGCCTGCTGGTGACAGACGGAGTGTGGTCAGGACACTGCACACCTCCTCCTGCGTGGTCTCAAAGCTCTCCTTCCTTTGAAGTTGACCTCAATTATTTTCATGCATAAGGAAAAGGTGGTGATCTAAGGTATATTTCTTTGCTCACAGACTGGGCTCTGGGCAGCAGGTGCCACCCACACCAAGCAGTAAGAGGGCTCTTTCACCTGCCCTCTTTCACCTGCCCTCTTTCACCTGCACATTTCCCTCTCTCTCTCTGCAGGTTTTTCACCATCTACCTGTCCTGGTTTGGGCTAGAACAGAACTAAGTTCAGTCTCTTCTAAGTAACAGCACTTCCTGAAGTTAACAGCAGAATTTTGCAGACAGTGTCTGCTTCTAGAAACCATAAGACTCCATGTTTAGAGTTACTACCAAGGGCTGTTTAGTGCAGAAGGGCTCTTGCTTTTCCTGTCTCCTGTGCACACCAAGGTCCCTGCTAAATCTCATGAGCCACACTGGGGGTGCAGTAAGAAAGAGGCAGCACCTGCAGGGAGAAGCAGCCAGGACAGCTGACCCCAAACTGACCATCAAGGGATTCCATCTCAGGTACATCATATTCACTATAAAGCTGAGGGATCACAAGAGTCAGGGCCAGTGGCCATGGAAGACTCTGTCCGTTCTGCCTTTGATCTCAGTCTGTGTGTTGCAGAATCCAGGTCCTGAATCCAGTTCCAGAATCCAGCTGCTGAATCCAGTTTCCATCTGCCACTGAGTCCAGTGTGGGACTTCCCCAGTATCCACTGCACTGCATCCGTGGTGTCAGTGATGTGATTGCCATCAGGGGCTGGGTTTGATATTGGGTTTGTATATATTTATGTATCTTCCATTTTATTGTTATATTTTCATTAAAGCTGTTTTACTTCTCCAACCCACACGTCTCTCTCCCTTACAGCATTTCTCTTTCCCTTCTGGCAAGGGAGAGGGGTTAATTGAGAGCATATGTCATTTTTCTGGTGGCTGGCCCAACCTCTAAACCTTGACACTATCCCAAAGACTTCTTCTCATCATTACACAACTACTTAGACTTGTAGCTGGAGTTCGGGTTTGGCAGAAATTGCAGCAAGGGGAGGGACTTTTTCTGAATTCTGTTCTCCATTGTGCTTTGAAGTTGATTAAAGTTGGAGTGATGACTAAGCAGCTGGGCTGGGAATCAGAAAACACTGTTATGCTCTGGGCTCTGCTACCAATCTGCTGTGCAGTGCAGAGTGTGCCTCTCCTTTGCTGCAGATCCCCATGCAGGGGCACTGCCTGGCACAGGCTCTACCCTCTTGGTGGGGTTGCTGTCAGTGGGGATCATCCTGGGGCTGTGCACTTACTGCTTCCAGTGCCATGTACTGTAGCTGGTTGGAGATCACCGTGCCTCTCTGCCAAGCAAGTTCCTCATCCCCAGCCTTTACCTTTCTGATTTTTCAGGAATTGTTAGGCAAACCTTGCTCCTCATCCTTGCTGCCCTGAACATTAATGTAAATCTTCATCCAGTGATTTCAAACAGCCCTACAACTGAAAACAGCTGGGTAACCTCCCTGGTCAAAACTGCAAAACCTTGTCAGGCTCTGTTGGAGCTCGTTAAGTTCTGGTTAAGTTTCTCAATCTCAAGGGTTAGGGCTGGGTTGGCAACTAGACAAATGACTGACACTCTCTGTTAACCCCTCTCCCTTCTCAGAAGGAAAGAAAGAGGGAATAAGGGAGAGACACTTGTGGGTTGGAAAAGAAAATTAAAACAGCTTTAATGAAAATAATAACATGAAATATATACAGATATATAGAAAACCAATATTGAACCCAAGCCCCTGATGGCAATTACATCACCAGCACCACTGATGCAGTGGAGTGGGCACTGGGGAAGTCCCAGGCTGGACTCAGCAGCAGATGGGAACTGGATTTAGGAGCTGGATTCTGGAACTGGATTCAGAAACACACAGATCAGGGTCAAAGGCTTCACCCTTGTGATTCCCCAGCTTTATCCCAAATATGTTGTGCAGAGGATGGAATCCCTTGTTGGTCAGTTTGGGGTCACCTGTCCTGGCTGCTCTTCCCTGCAGATGGGACCCTGCATTGTGGTTCATGAGATTGAGCAGTGACCTTGGTCTGCACAGGAGCAAGGATAAACAAAAGCCTTAAAGCCTATAAACGTGGAGTGTTATCACTTCTAGAAGTAGACACCATCTACAAAAATTTGCAGTTAACTTCAGAAAGTGCAGTTACTGAGAACAGTCTGAGCTGAAAAGTAAAATCACTAAACAGAATCAGTTGTGTTCTAGCTCAAACCAGGATGCTCAGTCACTGAGCAACTCTTTGAAGGCCCAAGGGCTTCTCCATGCTGGATTTACAGTCAGTAAAGAAACTATCTATAGGTAGCTCTCTATAAAAGACATGAAGAACATGCCTGTTAAATGAGAAGTTATTTCTACTTGGTCCCATTTGTAACTAATTTAAATAGAGATTTCTTTTTTTTTACTGAAAATTGATGTCAAACTGTGAGTATAAAATGAGTTAAGACTAAAATATTTGACATGATGATATTCAGTGCTTGAGCCCCAGACAGAAAAAGAGGAGAAGCACGCAGGCTCTGGGAACCTTGTCAGCAAAATCCTGGGTTAACTTCCCCCAGCTCAGTGTTATTAGTAAGGCTTCCGAAAGGTCAAGCAGATTCCTGGTAACAGCCTAGTTATGCTGTTATGTATTCCAAGGAGCCTATTCTCTGTCATTAAAATAGCTTTAATGCAGTTAAATGCAGATGGTTATCTGCAGCCCACCTCTTATCTTCTCGTATGCCTGCTAAATCTTCCAGAGAGGACTTTTATTTGCTGTGATCCCATAACAGCAAAATAAACTGACCGAGCATTCTCAGGTAGTCACCAAAGATAAATGAAAAACTCTGGTGAGGCAAAGCCCACTGTTCAGTATGCTCATCACATAAAACAGACTTGACTTTCAAATTCAGATTCTCAGGCTCTATTCTTGTCTAGCATCTGACAAGAATGAGACTCCAGTTTTATTTCTGACTTCGAATTTAAGCCAGGCAATTGCCTCCCCCATCTCGAGGCTGGCAACAAGAGATAGTCATCGAGAAAATGACCGGGTGGAAGAGAAAAAGCACAAAAACAAATTGGGATTTTTGTTATTTTTTTTTAAGTATTGATCTTAAGCAGAGAAGTTGTGTACTATAGCTTGAGGCTTTCCTCTCTCTAAAAATAACGATGTCATAGGCAGTGGTTGTGACAGCAGGGACCAGAACACCTACAAGGATGTGACTTGTAGATATACATGGTAAAAAAATGATGTTTTGAAATGCCTTCCTTCTTCCCCTGCAATGGCTCAGATTCCTTAGTGCCCGACTGGAGAAGCAGGAGGGCAGGTGTTTGATTTTCCTTAGGCTCCTCACCAATTTCTGTTGCTTTATTCCTCACTTCAGAAATCAGCATCAGTGTTGCTCTTCCTTAACGTAAATTCAGGCATATTAAGATTCTAATTTGTACACACAAAAAAACCCTGCTCCATGTTACTGAAACTAACCTAGGAAAGCCTACTCTTCATTTCATACTTAGTGTGGCTGTGCTTAAAAAATTTACATGCAAAGCTTGTGGAAGCTTAGAGGTTTCCTGTGGAGCTTTTGTGTAAGCTTAGAGCAGAAGAGCGTGTTGGACAGGCTCTTGTGCCAGCAAGTGAGTTAACTGTGTATTGCCTCACCATTTCAAACTGGGCCATGAATTCTTCTTTGGCTCCTGCTCTTGCTCACGTTTTCCTCTCTCTTTCCTCCTGTGCGTGCTTCCTTGAGCAGGTTCCCCCTCTCCTCCTCCTTCCACAGCAATGCCCACAATCCTCCCCACTCCTACGCTGCAGAAAGCATGAAACCAGCAGCAGGGAAGTGCCAGCCAGGATCAGAGGTTGCAGCTGGGTCATCCCTCTGTGCCTTGGGGGCAGAGCCCAAATCAGCGAGGCTGGCAGCTGAGCCCCAGATACCCAGCAGTGCAGGTTACCAAGAATATGACAAACTTCATGTGAGTTAAGTTTAGAGAGTGGGAAAGATGACTGCCTTAAACATGCTCTTAGCAGACAGGTTTTGCCCTGCATCTATAGAAGCTCAAAGTGAATTCAGAAGGACAGCTTTGTCCTCTTACAACACTTTCACCCCTTTAGGGCAAGTAACTCTGTTATTTTCATTTCACAGAGCTGGACACAGCCCCAGAAGCTGCTTTTCTGGGTGGTAATGCACTCAGCACAATGCACAATAGAAGTAGGTAAATACTGCCCCCCTAACCCCCCACTGTAGCCATCCTGGACCTCTCTCAGTAGATCCCTATCTCCAAGTGTGACTATTGTTGACAGGAAGATAGCACCTTTTTTTAAACTCATGTTTAGTTTATAATTAAAAACCAGTGTAATGAAAGAGAAGTGATTCATCTTCTGCTTCATTCTCACTGGTTCTGTTCTAGCCTTTGCCTTAGACCATCAGGAGAGCTGGGTCTTCCCAAGTGCCTTGAGGCACCTGTAGGGAACCAAAGTGTTTCCCTGACAGTTATAATAATTCTGTCACTCTTAGCAAAATTACAGTTTCTGCAGCACCCCACAGGGAGATCATGGTGTTGAGAGCTGGCTTTGGATGTAATTCCGTGACATTTTTCTTCACTTCCTAAAAATAAAACTGAAATCTATTTCCTCTGGAGTACTGTGGGTTAGGTTTATTAAAACAGTGGGTTTGAGCACTCATATGCTGGGAGATGGCTGATCAGAGCCTTTTACACCACTCTCTGTAGATATTTGGTACTTTCTCTGAAATTTAAGACCTTTTAAGTTGAACATTAGAACCAAGAAGCACTGGCTACGTGTTCCATTGCTGTATTTGGATGGACTGAACAGCAGGGAAGTGAGCCTTGATTTTAGGTGGTAACATTCAGCATGTGGGCAGACAGAGACAGTACTACAACAGCAAATACTGAAATCAGAGATTTCTCCAAGGAAGTACTTACTTGTAGCTCAGATATGGAGAGCCATTATCTAAAAATAAACTTTAATAATAATTCTTAAATAGACATTGTATATATTTTTCGCTCATTAAAATGAAACCTTTCCTGTCATCTAAAATTATCTTTAATTAGGATTGCATAAGCTAACAATAAAACTGCTGAGATTAGAACCAGCAGACACGTTCAGCTCATGGCTTTAATTAGATTAAGCCCTTCATTGCCAGAAGAGATGAAGCATTAGACCTCTTTAACATTTAATCTGGAGAATGCTTTGTAATTGTATTTAATATTGTGAGGCAAAAGTTTACAGGGGGGGTGGGGAGCAATCTGCTAACATCATTTTATGGGATGCTTACTTAGCTGTTTGTCACATTTTAAAGACAGATTGTTTCAGGAAGGCATAGGATGATGGAGGGGGGTGGGATGGAGGGTGTCTCACAAGTACTCACAGTCTCATCAAAGTCCAGATTGACACTAAATTGGCTTTGTCATTATCTACCTCCCTTTCAGCCCTATTTAATCCTTTTTTCCTCAAGACCCGTGGAAAACATTTGAAGAGGAGTAGATCTAGTAGTGTTTCTAGTAAGTCATCAAACCCATCACCAGCCACCCCAATGGGTGGCATCTCCAGTGCACTGTGGTTATGTTCAAATGGGTCCCCACTCAGTGTATAGTGTTAGGTTGCTAATAAGCAAATTTAGGAGCCTTTTCAGGGCTGCAAATTCCAGTGTGAGCACTGAAGACTCAAATTGCAGCTTCCCTGCCAGCACTGGGTGCCAGGCTGTTGTGATCCAGTAACAGAGTCAGGAGTATTTTACTGAGTGCTGTTGTAAACAGCACTGTTCAACTTGCAACTGCTTCTCTGAAACCCTCAAGAGTATAGGATGGTGTTCATCTCCTCTTGCTTAGCTGCAGATTCCTGACGTGGACTGTGGAGAAGATTTTTAGGGTTTATTTGCTTCACTGACACAACTGTGCAAGACTTAGCTCTTCCTCTCTCTGAGTTTGCTCCTCGGCAAAGCCCTAGAGAGAAATCAGCTGTGATCTCCCTCCTTGCCAGCAGTGCACACACTGTTCCTTTCCTCCTAAAGCATAAATGTCTAGAGAAGAGGACACAGCTGGACAGATGTGCTCTAGCAGTCACCAGCTATCAGGGAAAAGGCAAAAGAACCATCTTTGTATAAAGGCAGTCTTAAAACTTTGTTTCTTAGGACAAGCTCAACCTGGCTGACCAAGTTTCAAGTTCTTGCTCTCTTCAGTGGCCTCTCCTTGTTTTCCAGAATTTAGTTCTGGCCTAAACAGCTCGGTCCAGGAGATAAACACTGTGGTGTTTAGCTAAAAGACTCCATTTGTAATGAAAATGAGAAACCAAGCTCCAGAGCCCTTAAATACCTCTGTCCCAGAGGTGTTCTGGTAAGATTTGGGGAAATGTTCTAATTTCAAAACATTCTGTTTTCCTGAGTTCCTCAATTTCAGCAAAACAAAGGGATTGCAACAGTTGTGTTGATGTGACTCCAGCAGGAAGGATAATAATAAAGCAATTAGAATGGGATTTAACTTGATAATGGCTTTGAGATACTTTCACTAATAGGTACTAAAATAAGGCTAATACAACTAATAATCAGCAACTTCTGCTGTTTCTGAGTGAACAAAACCATAGGTGATGTCAGCTGAAAGCTGGGCTAGATTACTTTTTCCTTGGACTTGGATCCTGGTCCAGTTGAGCTTGGTTGTAACGCTGCAGAGTATTTCAGTTCACCACCCCAATACTCCTCCAGACAGGGAAATAGTCCTTCCCAGGGAAAGGAGATTGCCTTTAAGGAGTTCGACCTTCTACCACTTTACAAAGTGTCCTTGGTGAGCACAGTTCAGATAAGTAAACCTGGCCAAAGGTTGTTCTGCTGGACTAATAAAATCTGTCATTATTCAGTTCCTTAAGTTCAGGAGTAAATTACCTCGCGGGAGCATTTACCCCGAGGAGTCATACTCAGGCAGAGATACGTGGCATGGTCTTTTAAAATAAAAATGTTATATAAAGGCAAGGTAATCTTAAGGGAAGGCAATTTATAGGACAATACCTTATCTTTTTGTCTCATTTAAACTGGGTTGCTCTTAACTGAGCCTCTCATTACAAACCTATCTGAGGGAATCACTATGATACCTGTGCTTATTTGTAGGCAGAAAGGTTAATATTGCTAATTAGAAAAAGGCTTGCTAAGGCATTTTTAAATCAACTGTCTTTGATCATAAAGGCTTCTTAGACATTTTAAACTTTTTATTTATTTATGTTGAAACCAGTTGTTCCTCATTTAAATTCTACTGGAGAAAGCAGAGGCATCAGACATGTTAGAGTCTGTAGGAAAGATGGTAGTTCTCAGCTAACTGAACAGAATTTATTAAGGTTAAAGTCTTATTTTCCTCCCTTTATGAGGATTCATGTGGAAAACATCACATTTCCAATTTCCCAGCAAGCTTTGTATCTAGCCTGTACATTTAGAGATGGCATGTGTAATGGTGATCCTGGTATTTTTCCTCACTGTAGTTGGATAAATTTCAAAGGAAACAATGCTGTCATTTCAAATGAGTTTATCTTTCAACCCCAAAGTTTCTGCAGTGTATATGGAACTGGTTTTGAGAGTGCTATTGCTTTTTAATTATTGGCCAGCTTTATGGATACAAGCAGCAAAGTCAACCAGATGGTCATGATGGTAACAACTCAACTATTGCAATCCTTCACTCAACCATTCCAATCACCTCCTTCATCCACGGGAAATGGGAGTAGTAGTAAAACTATGAGTTGTAATCCCACTTTCTAACAACCAGTAGAGCGCTTTGTAGAGGGCAAATGTGTTCCACAGTGATCCTGTTCATATTGCTAGGAGATCTGTGGGGCAGGAGGATGGTGATGCACCATCCTGCAAGCTCTCTGGGACAGCAGGGCAGCATTAGCCACCCCAGGGTGCTGGGGGAGCCGTATCTGTGAGCACCAGGCACAGATGTGGAGTTTGCTGTAGATTTCCAATAGGAATAGTACCAGAGAGAGAGGATGTTAAGACACTAATATCTGAGATCTTTGATCTTCTTTGACAGAAGCTGCTGTTGAAATGCAAATGATTTATTAATTACAGCACAGCACCTCACGGGGTAAGAGAATTGGGTTGTGCTGTAATTTAGGAGTCCAGCAAAACAACCTCATGAAACTTTACAAAAACTGGGGATCCTGGGGATAAAAAAAAAAGTGAGTACTCAAGCAGAGATTTAGCAAAGCAATTAAGCACCTACATTATCAGCCTGGCAAAGCAATTGCCTCCCCTCTTCTCCAGTTGCCCTCCAGGTAGTTATTGCATGCTTCTGAGGGAGAGGAAAAGAATCAAAGAATGAGAAAGGAAAATCTTCCTGGAAAAAAGCACCAATTCAGCAAAGAGAGGAGAAACAATGAATCTCCTTAGGTAGGGTTGTCTCTCCTGATAAGGAGACTCTAGCTCACAGGGGATTTGATTATTTTGTTTGGATACAATTAGCCTTTGTGCCAGGCTCATCTGCTTGTTGGGTTCCAAAGCTGCAGGGTTTTACAGGTTTAAAGGAAGTATTTTGTTGTATTCATAAAAACTGGCATGTGGGAGTATTTTTTTTAGAAAAACATTGAAAGGAATTTTTTAATTTTTTTTTTTAACCCACAAAACTCTTGTGGTACTGTGAAGAACATCACCTTGCAGTCCAGGAATAGGCTGCCAGTGCTGTTGGTGTAAGGAAGGCAGGCCCTATGCTGTACCTTTGTGGTTAAGTTAATGTGATGTGAACAACTCTCTCCTATTCTTTCTGCACCCCTTGTCACATCTGTGAAATAAGCAGACTCCTGTTTCTCTTTTCAATAAAAATGTGAGAGTTTCCAGTAGTTCCCAGTCACTGAACACCCACTGGTGCTGGTGCTCTTCATTTCTTGCTTTGAATGACTCTGCAGCCCACAGTGCCAGGTGAATATGAGGCTGTGTTTAGGGAACTATAGAAGTGCAAAAAGCAAAATACTGCTAT